>NC_069493.1:13428550-13467528 GCF_026875155.1 Cherax quadricarinatus
TTGTGGGGAGTGTCTGAAGAATGAACATTAAAATGGAAAATAAAACCGACACTTGTTAGGAAAAGACACAATGCAACAGTTAGGTATTTTTATTTCGAAACGTTTTGCCTACACAGTAGGCTTCTTCAGTCGAGTACAAAAAATTTGATAGAAGCAGAAGATACATAAAGACGTGAAATCAGCCATCCCCCTTTAAAAGTTTTGGGGGGGCGCCCCTCGCTGGAGAAAGCATTGTTCCGTTGTCGAAACAAAATAAAGTTGAAGTGGACAGGTGGAGCTTTATATAGTGCCAGGAGGTGAGACGTAGGTTGCTTTGGGAGGGCAGTCCCCTTCAAATAGCCGTCTCACTAGTAGAGGTTGTCGAAGTTGAGGGTCTGTACCAAGAACCCTTGGTTGCAGTGTCTGACGAATAACATTAAAATGGTATAAAATACCGCACTTTGGGTTTGGTAAGCACAAGCAACAGTTGGTACTTTTTTTCGAAACGTTTTCGCCTACACGTGGGCTTTTCAGTCGGTACAAAAAGTGTAGAACCAGAAGATACTTGAAGACGATGAATCAGTCCACCCCCTTAAAAAGTTTTGGGGGTAGTCCCTCAGTCGGAGAAAGCATTGTTCCGTTGTCTAAACAATATGAAGTTGAAGTGACAGGATGGAGCTTTATATAGTCCAGGGGGTGAGACGTAGGTTGCTTTGGGGGGGGTCCCTCTCAAACTCACCGTTCTCACTAGTTAGAACGGCTGAGTTTGAGGGGCCCTGTCCCCCAAAGCAACCACGTCTCCCCTCCTGGACTATATAAAGCTCCTCCTGTCACTTCAACTTCATATTGTTTCAGACAACGGAACAATGCTCTTTCCAACTGAGGGACTGCCACCTCAAAACTTTAAAGGGGGGAGGGACTGATTAATCGTTTCAAGTATTTTTGTTCTATCAACTTTTCTGAAACTCGACTGAGAGCCTACTGTGTAGGCAAAACGTTTCGAAATAAAGATACCTAACTGTTGCATATGTGTCTTACCTAACAATGTGTCGGTATTTTATACCATTTTAATGTTCATTTCTGTAGACACTGCAAAAAACAAGGGTATCTTGGTACAGACCATCAACTTGACAACCTCTACTAGTGAGAACGGCTGAGTTTGAGAGGGACCTCCCCTCCCAAAGCAACCTACGTCTCACCTCCTGGCACTATTTTAAAGCTCCATCCTGTCACTTCAAACTTCATATTGTTTAAAGACAACGGAACAATGCTCTTCTCCAGACTGAGGGACTGACCACCTCAAAACTTTAAGGGTGATGGACTGATTACATCGTCTTCAAGTATCTTCTGCTTCTATCAACTTTTCTGTACTCGACTGAAGAAGCCTACTGTGTAGGCGAAACGTTTCAAAATAAAGATACCTAACTGTTGCATATGTGTCTTACCTAACAATGTGTGGGAAATTTTATACCATTTTAATGTTCATTCTGTCAGACACTGCAACACAAGGGTATCTTGGTACAGCCATCAACTTCGACAACCTCTATAGTGAGAACGGCTGAGTTTGAGAGGGACCTGCCCTCCCAAAGCAACCTCGTCTCACCTCCTGGCACTATATAAAGCTCCATCCTGTCACTTCAACTTCATATTGTTTCAGACAACGGAACAATGCTCTTCTCCAGACTGAGGGACTGACCACCTCAAAACTTTAAGGGTGATGGACAAATTAAACATCGTCTTCAATATCTTCTGCTTCTATCAACTTTTCTGTACTCGACTGAAGAACCCTACTGTGTAGGCAAAACGTTTCGAAATAAAGATACCTAACTGTTGCATATGTGTCTTACCTAACAATGTGTCGGTATTTTATACCATTTTAATTTACCCAAGAGTTGTAAAGTAAAAGGACACAAGTGCAACTAATGTGACATTTATTGTGGCAACGTTTCGCTCTCCAGGAGCTTTATCAAGCTCCTGGAGAGCGAAACGTTGCCACAATAAATGTCACATTAGTTGCACTTGTGTCCTTTTACTTTACATATTGTCGGTAATTCTACAAACTTTATTACATACCCAAGAGTTGCACATGTGTCTAATTTATCAACATGTCGGTTCTCTGAACCATTCATCTACAAACCTGTCAGACACTGGCAACTTTTTGGGGATCTTAATACTTGGGATTTCTTCGCTTGCCTAATTCTTGGGCACGACCTACTTCAACATTGAACAAATGTTACACGACCTATGACTGCTTCACCTCTCCTGCCAACGGTTTATAAGCTCCTTCTCAGCACGTATGCCGTATTCTATTCAAGATTGATGGACTGACCACATCGACTCAAGGTTGAGGGACTGATTATCTCATTCTCCTCCTGTTCTTCAAGATTCTCCTTTGTATGGACTGATGAAGCCACTGTGTGGCGAAACGTTTCCTCAATAAAGATACCCAAGAGTTGCACATGTGTCTAATTTATCAACATGTCGGTTCTCTGAACCATTCATCTACATTATATCCATACTCATTATTTATCATTTCTAAACCCATACCTCTAACTAATCCTAGTTTAAAGTCCTAACAACCCCCTCAACTGAGTTAGCAAGAAAACCCACACCTGTCCTGGATAAGTGAACCCCATCCCTGGCATACATGTCATTTCGGCCATAGAAGTTGTTCCAGTTGTCAATGAATGGTACTGCATTATCCTTACAGTGTTTATCCAGCCAACAATTAATACCAATTGCTCTGGACAACCATTCATTACCAACGCCTTTTCTTGGCAAAATGCCACATGTAACAGAGCGCCCCCCCCTTCTTCCTAATGATGTCTATAGCTGTCCTGAACTTTCTTTAAATAAATCCTCACTTCTACGCTTGCCTACATCATTGCCCCCAGCACTGGGGCAAATAATAGGATTTATCCCCATTACTGGTTGATGATGTTGTCAAGCCGGCTAACAAAGTCCTCCATCCAGCCCCAAGAAAGCAAACTCTCTGTCTCCTACTCCTGTCTTCAAGCAGAATGCCCTATCCATGTATCTAACCTGGCTATCCCCAACAACAACAATATTCTTACCTTCCTTGTCGTTCGTCGTGACGATCCCAGTAGTCGACTCACATTCGTCGGGTAGCACCGAGAATGCGTTGGAGGTTTCCACAAGAGTTTCTACAGCAGTCTCTTTCTTCTTCATCGTTTCTGGCTTTCCATTCATCTTCTTGATCGTCAACTTCGTCCCCTGCTGTCCAGCCACTGGCCACGATCCATTCTTGACCTGAGGACTCGGAACAGGAGGGCTACAACGAATCCTCATGTTCTCCTCGATCAATCGCCGTATCTCCATCTTCGGTACCCTCAATTCTTCCTTAAGCTGCTGGTAAAGTTGCTCGATGGAGGGCATCTTGGTTCAGTCCACGGGAGTACACAAGACACTTCTTCACAGAGTTAAGTACATGTCCTCAGAATCAAGATTCCATGATGTTGCAGTGTCTGACAAGTTTTGCAAGAATGGTATATAATACTGACAAGATGAAATTAAGACACATGTGCAACATCTGGGTATCTTTATTGTAGACGTTTCGCCATGAGAAGATAAGATAGGAGGAACACTGCAGGAGGCCTATTGGCCCATACTAGGCAGGTCCTTCACAATTCATCCCACTAACAAAACATCTGCCCAACCCAATTTTCAATGCTACCCAAGAAATAAGCTCTGACGTGCAAGTCCCACTCAAATCCAACCCCTCCCACTCATGTATTTATCCAACCTAAATTTGAAACTACCCAAAGTCCTAGCCTCAACAACCCAACTAGGTAGACTGTTCCACTCATCAACTACCCTATTTCCAAACCAATACTTTCCTATGTCCTTGTCTAAAATCTAAACATATCTAAATTAAATCCATTACTTGCGGGTTCTTCTCTTGAGATATATCCCAAGACCTTATTAATATTCGCTTTATTAATTTCCTATTTTCCACTTATACACTTCGTCATGTCTCCCCTCATTCTTCTCCTATCAAGTGAATGTAACTTAAGAGTCTTCAATCTTTCTTCATAAGGAAGATTTTCAAATTGCTTAGGTATTTATTTAGTCAGTCCTACGCTGAATGTTTTTCTAACGAAATATATGTCCATTCTGTAATATGGAGACCAAACTTAGCTGTCATAATCCATAATGATAATCTAATGATGTATAAACTGCAGTAGACCTCTGGAACATCTGTTGGTTACACTTCATGAGATAAAATTCCCAGTATCTAATTGCCTTATTACATATCTTAGGCATGCTGTCTTGGTTAAGGTCTCTGCTTGAAGATAAATGATATAAACAGTACCGACAACAATGGAAATATAAACTCATATGCAGTATAATGTGATCCTATATTGACTATACGTTTCGCCCACATAGTGGGCTTTTATCCAAGTCACAAACAGATCTGCCTGGGGGAAGGACGCGGTATTTATAGTCAGGTTCAGAATGCTGAGTCAGTGGAGAATGCTGCATCTGATGATGTACCGAGTGGGGTGGTAGGTAAGGACACATAGTTAACATTTAGGCAACTTTACTTCCCGAACGCGTCGCCTACGACGTTATAGGCTTCTTCAGTCGAATACAAGAAGTAGGCCGAGGAACATAGAGATGTGAAGACGATAGAAAAACGTCCCATTCACCCCCCCCCTTGAAGTCGTAGAATTGAGGTTGTCAGTCCCTCAGCCGGGAGAGTTTCAGTTCCATATTCAAAGGAACATCTGAAGATCAAGCGGACAGTGCGGAGACGTTAAATACTGTCGGAAGGAGAGTCAGAGTAGTAGTAGTAATGAAATGTAGCCCACTAGAGGTCAGGACGCCTCTCAGATCCAACAGTTCTCACTTGAGAAGGTTGTGCAAGGTGTTTTTTCCTGTAACCAAGAGGCCCATGTGTTGCATGGGTAGTTCAACGGAGTTCACTACCTTATCACAAGATAGGCACATGCATTCGCCGAAAAGAAGAGGCCACGAGCTCATGAGACTACGGAGGACTCGATATATGGAAATGTAGGGCGAAATCCTCTAGCAAAGAGTTGTGAGATGAAGAGGAAGGATCGTGCTCACATGTAGCCGATATCTGACTGTCCCAACCATGGAACCAGCGACAATAGAAAACAGGGGAGGACATAACACCCCTCCCCCCCAAAAACCAAGAGGATGGAACACTGTGACAAACAAAAGCGCTGTCCGTCCAAGGGAGACAGGCACATAGCCTTGAATCGATCTGGCAAATTCAAGGTGAATTCTTACGGGGACCCCACAGAACCCATTTCACTATGTCGTTGTTTCTACCTGAATCACGACACCAACCTGAAGTTCAAGATATGGTTCAGCTTGAGGGGAGAGCCAATATTGACTTCCCTCTCTACTAGGCAATGCATGACCACCTTGAAAGAGTCATGGAGACAGATCGCTCCATTCACCCTGGAGGAACTGACTCTCGGCAGAAAAACCACCAAGGGTGTAGTGATGCGATACACGCTAGATGAAGTGCCCATCGAGGCAGTAGCAGCTCACCCCAGTGTGGAGTCAGCCTCAACGTCTCAAGCAATAGACGGCAGGCAACGCACCAACCCGACAGGTCCTCATACAGCATGTAGGATCCACTGCCCATCCCAGCTGGACCACGTTCTTGGGGCAGGTACGATTCAGGACCTTTTTCCCCCCCCACCGCAGAACCCGTTTCGCTGTTTCAAGTGTCAGCGTTATGGACACCTGGGTGCACTCTGTCCGAACAGAGTAATCAGCGGTGTCCCCCTGCAGCCAGCACCACCCTACCGAGGAATGCATCACCAAGCTGAAAAAATGCATTGGCCACCCACTCCACAATACCCGAACTGCAGGCAAAAACACCATGCCTGGAATCCTCGATGCCATCGAGAGGTTCGCCAGAATTCAAGAAGTCTGAAGATGCTAAAAACTCGCACAGGCTACGACAGATCATCACTCCTCAGCAAACGATGGTGCAGAGAACCCTGATATACCGCAGATCTCTCAGCAGCCTAACCCAAGTCAATGCCCAGAATTCCAAACCCTCGAAGCCTCAACCCAGCATCCAAGGTCAAAGAACCTCCTGCAACCCCTACCTCAACGAAGAAACCGAAACAAGAGGAACAGGAGGCTTCAACAGGGTGCATCAGTCAAATGCGATCAGCAGGGGGCCCTAATACGAGCCCCCATCCGCCATAAGCACGACAAAGCAGCACTCCTACCACCCGCACAGGCGCTTTGCAGACTCAACTTGCACTCCACCAGCAGATCCTGGCTACCCAACCTGGTATAACAGCAACAGACCTCTGTGCATACAATAAAGAAATCCAACCCTCAGCCGTCCCTACAGACCACAAACAGCCCATATATACCACTGTTTCGAACCCTTCCCCAACGCAGGCCTCTCACCAGGAGGATTCCGTAGCACTCACCAAGGGGTTCTCGGATCTTATTTGCAACACAATCAACTCTAACGGAACAATAAGTGCCAATTCCCGGCAGATGGTCAATACGCTCCTGAGAGTGTGCATTCTGACCAAAAGAGGAACAGTGGATGCCATGAATTTGCAGGTTCTCATAGCGGGCAGACACAGTCTCCAGCTCAAGGAAACAACAGCAATGGAATAACCACGTACCAATCACACCCTCAAGTCCTAGCAATGGAACATTCAGGGCCTGAGGGGCAAACAGCACCTCTTGCTGGAAGCATTATTCGGGATCGGGTGGACATCGTCCTTGCTACAAAGAACCTCTGCCCTGTCCCCGACTTACTGCCCAAGACTACCCACCCGGTTTGCTGGGTATTTCGGGCACACGGACCCGGGCTTTCACTGCAGAGGACAGCAGTATTTGTATCCAATACAATACCTCACGAGGTTATAGCCAACCCTGTGGACATACCTGGGGCACCCATTACCATCTATAACATCCACAAGAACCCAAGACACACCCTCGACATTGCAGAGCTCCTCGCACTAGCAACGCACAGAGTGTATTATTGTTGGTGGAGACGTCAACGCACATCACCCAATGCTGCACTCTCACTCAGCAACCAATGCTGCAGCAGACACAAGCAATGCCCTACAACGATAATTCCAGAGATAAAGTTGCTAAACAAGGAGACCCCCATACACCTGTTGGGTGGCTGCCTCACCTTACCTTCGGGTCAAGACAACTCGCAGCAGAGCAACATGGGAAACTCATCCTCACCTTGTCAGTGACCACTTTGCAGTGAATCAACCACCTCAACATTCAACAGCTCCCACAGTTGTTGCTGGCCGCCGAGATGGGGACGTAAAGAGGACCACTGAAGTGTTCCAGAGTATCTTCATGACTGGTGGTCCAAATGCTCTCTACTGAAGACTGTGATACCTGAACAGGAGCTAATAATCACTGTTCTCACCCATTCAAGCAGAGTGTGGCAATTCCAAGAAGTCCCGCAGATGCACTCACAAAGAGACGGGTGGTTCTACAACGACGAGGTGCGGAGCAGAACCACTGCATCAACTCTTTTAGGAAGCTATACAGCCGTACCACTACGGCAAGAGCAGGAATACACTAGAGCCTTTGGTGCAGCATGCTCCGCATAGTCTCTCTCAGAGGAAAAACTGAGAAATGGCTGAGTGGGGCTCAACATTCCGGGCATCACACCACTTATCGTGAGATATGGGGCAAGCTCAACATAGCAATTGGTAAGAGCAAGCCGTGGCCACAGCAGCACACCCGAACCCATCCAGGAAGCTGAGAAACTAGTGGAGCTTTTTCACTTCCAGGGAAGCCTCCACTCAGCTCACACAGGACATCCGAATATAACAGACAGATCGTGCCGCCACAAGCGCCAGCTAACGATACAAGCTGCATGTGATCTGAAGATGTACTGATGAAGACCTCACGGACATGGAACTCCCGTACGTGGGCATTAAGAACACAGTGTGACACTGCCCCGGGCATCGATGGTGTTCATACTCCCATGATTGAACGGGCTGGCAAAGTGGATGGGAGGCCATACTAAGACGTCATTAACAAGTCGTGGAGTGGCCAAGGACACTCCCCCACAACTTGGAAGAAAGCTACCATCGTACAATTCCAAAAAAGCCAAGGACCCAGGCAGTATGAGACCATATCGCTGGACGCAGTTTGATTAGCCTAAGACTGCTGAAGATGGTGTTAAACCATCCTCCTAATGGAAACTTGGACCCTCTCATCATCAACATATTTGGCTTCACCAAAGGAGTGGGTACAGCATAGTGCATAACCACTCTACTAACCAATTGCTGATAGGAAACAAAAAACCTAGAATTGCGTCTACCTCGACCTGAAAAGGCATTTGAGCTAGCCAGCCCCACAGCAATTCTGTCAAATACTAGCTCGGAAGGGAATTCAAAGGACGCTTCCCTGGCCTGATAGAGTCCTACTACCTTAGGGGCAGCAGGCCTGTGTCAGCTTTCGGACCTACTCTTCCTTTACATCCCTGAAAACTGTATGCCACAAGAGGTGTGCTCAGCTCCTACCCTGTTTACCATCTTTAATATGCAGGAACTGTTCATAGTGTACACAAGCTCCTCAGCTATGCTGATGATCTTGCACTCGTAGTGAATGGGAAAGGCAAGTTAGAACGACAGCTCAGAGAGCTTTTGGACCTAATTATTCAGTTTGCAAGGAACTAGGCCTCAAGATCTCGGCCGAAGAAATCTCTTGCAAGATGTTCCAGGGACCAGATCCTGTGAAAAGAATCCATATTCAGGATATAGAACTTGAGTGGACAGGTTCCTACCTGTACTTGGGAATCTACATTGATAAAAACTGACCTTTCAGAAACAGGCCGAGTATGTCAGGTCCCGTGCTCTAACTCAGACTCCAACGCCATGAGAGCCATGCGAGTGCACCGTGCAGGGGAAGCGAAGATGTACTTTAATTGTACTATATACAAGCTACACGCTCGCTCATTGACTATTGTTGGTTTAGAAAGACACGTAAGCAAACACTATAACATATTCTATTAGAAAACGTTGCGGATGTTGCTGGGACCTGATTCACTTCTAACATGTTAGAAGTGCTCAGGTCCCAGGTCCGAAACGTTTTGCTACTAATATGTTTATAGTGTTTGCTTACGTGTCTTTCTAAACCAACATTGTCGGTATTTATGTACCAAGGTTTATAACCATTGACTATTGAGCACCGGCTTAGCTCAACTTCTTCCCGCAAGCAGGCATAGGTTGGAGTCAAAACAAAAATCAGGGGATAAGACCTATGCTTGGGCCCCCCATCTGGACAACACATTTCTTCCTCAGATCTGTGTCCGGCTTCCTTCCTTGGCTGACAGAGTAAGATATCATAATTGCCTGCAAAGTGGCCACGATTCGGCCCCTGCAGCAAGGTAACCCCCTAAGGAGACGGAAATTATAACCAGCACAAGATCCCACACCTTCACGGACGTAACTCCTGATTCATGTCGTTTTTCTGCTGGAACGAAGCTGCTGCCTATACAACTAACTCCTTGAGAGGAGTTTGTGACCTGCCTGTTGCTGGGGACCATTCCACCCACCACCTCCCTGGCGCCCAGATCCAGTCGGATGTTTTCATCATGCAGCTACCCATCTCTATAGCTCTCTGCAGTCAAGACATATCCTCAGCAATCATGCTGAGACAGCTTGGCACTGGCAGAGGGAGGCACATGTCATGCATTTCACAGATGTTCTGTCGACCTCGACCCTGACATTAAGAGAGTCAGCAGCCTGGACTGTAAACCACAAAGGTTTTACCCCAAGGCATGGCGACTCCCTGACCACTGCACACCGATGCCTTCAAGCTGAGCTGGTGGCGATTCGCAGCATTGTCACATGCCCCTACGACATCGACCTCCGACCAGTCATACATGTTTGACTCCACCTCTGCAATCAATGCCCACTCCCATCTTCAACCACAGTACAATGTTCACCTCATCACAATCGATCCAGAGCAGAAAGACAGCCTTAGCAAGTTCAGGTTAAGATCGACATTGTACTGGATCCGCACCATGGATGGCATCCGGGGAAATGAGGCGGCAGATAGCAGCCGAGCAGCAACAGACTATCCACATTTGGGATTACTGTCCCAAACAGCCGACGACACACCAAACTGGTGATGCCCAGAGCCATGAAAACCTTTATGGGGCGGTCTTAGGTGATACCCCATTTCAACAGTGGTACCGAGCAGCGAGTCAGGAAAACACCCTCCATATGATAGAAGCTGGTCCAGAGCGCAGTGTACCGCCATCCATCGGCATCGTTTGGGCTTTCCCACAGCCAAGATGATGGTAGACAAGGCTGAGGAGGAGATGTGCCAGTACTGTCAGCACGTTGTCCAGTGGCCCCTAACACACTATCTTCTGGAGTGCGAAGTTACTGAGACACTCCGCAGGCAACTAGGAGTGATATTCCCTCCCGAAGAGGACCCAGAGATGACTGTGCCAGGCCACACTAATGTACCATGGAGTCAACGAACCAGACAATCTGTTACCTGTGATAACGACATATCCTCCTTCTCGCTAGTGTCTACAGTTAGGAGTACATATGGTGTTGTCGCTTATGAGATGCACCAGTTGAACTGACCAGAAGAGTGCTTGAGCAGCATACATCGCATCATTGTAGAAACCTTTCTCCCTCGGGAGCCAGGGACGGGTCATCACAAGATTGAGACCCGTGCCAGGACTACGGTCTTGGCGAACATTGTACATACATACATACTCCCCAGGCAGATCTGTTTGTGACTTGAAAAAGCCCACTGTGTGGGCGAAACGTAGTCAATAAAGGATCACACTATACTGCATATGTGTTTATATTTAAAAGGTTTCTGCTTACCATAGCTCCCAAGTCATTTTCGCAATCTGTATGGCTAAGTTCTACATCATTTAACTTATAAGTGCTAGGGTTATGGACACTCCCGAGCTTCAGAACCTTGCATTTATCTACATTGAACTGCATCTGCCACTTTTCTGACCAAGAATAGAGTTTGTCTAAATCCTCCTGAAGTTCCCTAACATCTACGTTTGAATCAATTATCCTACCTATCTTTGTGTCATCGGCGAATTTGCTCATATCACTAGTAATTCCTTCATCAAGATCATTGATATATATTATAAACAACAACGGGCCCAAGACTGATCCCTGTGGAACGCCACTTGTTACTGCTCCCCACTCGGATTTAACCCCATTTATGGACACTCTCTGCTTCCTATCTGTGAGCCATGATTCGATCCATGAGAGCACCCTTTCCCCAATGCCATGAGCTGCCACTTTCTTTAACAGTCTTTGGTGCAGAACTCTTTCAAAAGCCTTACTAAAATCTAAGTAAACAATATCAAATTCTTTATCGTGGTCAAGAG
Source organism: Cherax quadricarinatus (assembly GCF_026875155.1). Lineage (NCBI taxonomy): Eukaryota > Metazoa > Arthropoda > Malacostraca > Decapoda > Parastacidae > Cherax > Cherax quadricarinatus. Next base: position 13,439,910 of record NC_069493.1, read on the forward strand.
CCTCAAAAGCTTTACTGAAAAAGTTAATAAATTAGTTAGACAAGACCGGCCTCTTGTGAATCCATGCTGAGTATCATTAATCAAGCTATGCTTATCGAGATGGCTTCTTATTATCTGTGCTATAATTAACTCTAGTAATTTGCCTACAATTGAGGTCAGGCTTATTGGGCAGTAATTTGACGGTAACGACTTGTCCCCTGTTTTAAAAATAGGAATTACATTAGCCATCTTCCACATATCAGACACTACCTGTTTGAAGAGATAAATTAAAAATATTAGTTAATGGTTCACAGAGTTCCATTTTGCATTCGTTAAGAACCCTTGAAAAAACCTCATCAGGACCCGGTGACTTATTTTGCTTCAGTCGGTCTATCTGCTTCACAACCATTTCACTAGTGACTGTCATGTTACACAATTTATCTTCTTCTGGCCCACTATAAAAATTAATTACCGGAAATTATTAGTGTCTTCTTCTGTGAAAAAAACCGAGAGAAAAAAAAATTTTTTAAAACGAGCACATTTCATTCTCTTTGTCAGTAAGATGCCATTAGTTATTTTTAAGGGGACCTATCTTATCTCTAACTTTTGTTCTATAGACCTGGAAAAAAACTTTTTGGGTTAGTTTTAAAAATCCCTAGCAACTTTAATTTCATAGTTCCTTTTAGCTTTTCTTATCCCCCTTTTTAATGTCCCTCTTAATGTCAATATACTGATTCATAAGATGACCCTCACCTCTTTTTGATACGCCTATAATTCTTTTCTTATGCCCTAGTAGATATTTGAGCCTATTATTCATCCATTTTTGGGTCATTTCTATTTGATCTAATTTCTTTATACGGGATAAACATTCTTTGAGCAAACATGTATAGTGTTCAGAAAAATGTCATATTGATAGCTCTCTTCGTTACCCAGTCAACAGATGGTAAGTGTTCTCTAAGCCCATTGTATCTGCTAAGCGAAAATCTGGGGCTGTTACTGAGTTATCCCTACTATCATACTTCCATTCAATGCTAAATGTTTAAATTTATTTGTGGTCGCTAGCACCCGTCCTCTGAATTTGTAAATTATTAAAGGGATTCATGTTTGCCAGAACTAAGTCAAGCAGGTTATTACCCTTGTAGGTTCAGTCACAAACTGCTTCAAAAACAACCTGAACTACTTCTAAGAAGTCGTTTGATTTTAAATTCCCAGTCAGAAATCCAATCAATATGACTAAGTTTAAAGTCTCTTAGAATTATACTTATCGTGCCTTGTGACCCTAACAATTTCCTCCCATAGTAGTTCCCCCTGGTCCCTATCTAGTTTGGGGGACGGCTATCACTTCTAAAATCAATTTTTCATGCCCTATGAAAATTCTATCCAAAACAGACTCTGTATGTGTTACTCAGGGCTTAATACCCATTTTTATGCAACAGTTAAGCGATCTCGGACATACAATGCCCACCCCACCCTCCTTCCCGATACTTCTATCTACTTGGAACAATTTAAAACCCTGGATGTGACATTCCACAGACATGTCCAGACTTTTCGAATTAAAAACCACGTCTCAGTTATGGCAAATACATCAATGTTACCTGCACCGGGGCAACTAGTCTCAACTCGTCCATCTTATTCTTAGCACTACGACTATTTGTGTAATATATATTTAAGGACCCTCCTTTCTCTTTACCCTTCCTGCTCCTTTCTGTTATTCCACTAAACCTATTACTGTCTTTGTCAAATAGTGTCACTGGCTTTCCAATATCCACCTCATTTTGCCTATTACTAGTTCTCGTAGTACTCATATTACTACACTGTGACTTCACTGTTTTCCCGCTAAAACCCATACCACTAACTATTCCTAGTTTAAAGACCTGGCAGCTCCCTCCACTGCGTTGGCCAGTGCTCCCACCCCACACCTAGATAAGTGAACCCCATCCCTGGCATACATGTCATTTCTGCCATAGAAGAGGTCCCAGTTGTTACTGCATTTTCCTTACAGTATTTGTCCAGCAAGCAATTGACACCAATTGCCCTGGACAACCATTCATTTCCAACTCCTCTCCTTGGCAAAATGCCACATATGACAGGGTTCCCACCCTTCCTCCTAATTATCTCTATTGCTGACCTATACCTGCTAATCAGGTCTTCACTCCTACGTCTGCCAACATCGTTGCCTCCAGCACTGAGACAGATAATAGGATTGCTCCCATCACCTCTCACTTATTTCGAAACGTTTTGCCTACACAGTAGGCTTCTTCAGTCGAGTACAGGAATTAGGCAGGAGCAGTAGAGATGTGAAGATGATGTAATCAGTCCATCACCCTTGAAGTAGTAGATTTGAGGTTGTCAGTCCCTCATCCTGGAGAAGTTCTGTTCCAAAGTCTGGAACTTCTCTACTGCTCCTGTCTAACTCCTGTACTCGACTGAAGAAGCCTACTGTGTAGGCGAAACGTTTCGAAATAAAGTTGCCTGTGTCTTATCTACCAAGCTGTCGGTATTGTATTCCATTTGATAATCACTCTGCCAGACGCTGCAACACAATGGCATCTTGGTACAGAAGAGAAAACACCTTGAACAAATTTTTCAACTGAGAACTGCTTGATCTGAGAGGGACGTGACCTCTCAGTGGCTACATTCTCACTACTGCTACTCTGCACCTCTCCTTCCGACAGTATTTAAGTCTCTTCACTATCGCTTTGATCTTCAGTGAGTTCCAGACTTTGGAACAGAACTTCTCCAGGCTGAGGGACGGACAACCTCAAATCTACGACTTCAAGGGTGATGGACTGATTACATCGTCTTCACATCTCTACTGCTCCTGCCTAATTTCTGTAACCGACTGAAAAAGCCTACTGTGTAGGCGAAATGTTTCGAAATTAAGTTGCCTAAATGTTGCCTATGTGTCTTATCTAACAGCAGTAGTAGTAGTAGTAGTAGTAGTAGTAGAAATAACAGTTGATAGCAGCAGTAGTTTGTTTCACGTATCAGACACACCTGTGCTATGTACCATAAATGCCATGACACCTTTAACCATGGTGGGTGTTCCAGGGTCTACCCAAGCTGAAGAAGGTCGACCTCAGCCACAACCAGCTCTCCAACATCCCCAACGGTGCCTTTAATACCAAGCGAGAGGTCAAGGCCCTTGACCTCTCCCACAACAAGTTCAATAAACTTGAACCAGCTTACTTCCAGGTCAGTGCCAGTTGTTGGTAGTACTGGAGGGGTAGTGCCAGTTGTTGGTAGTACTGGAGGGATAGTGCCAATTGCTGGTAGTACTGGAGGGTTAGTGTCAGTTGTTGATAGTATTGGAGGGTCAGTGCCTGTTGTCAGTAGTACTGGAGGGTCAGTGCCAGTTGTTGGTAATATTGGAGGGTCAGTGCCAGTTGTCAGTAGTACTGGAGGGTGAGTGCCAGTTGTTGTTAGTACTGGAGGGGTAGTGCCAGTTGTTGGTAGTACTGGAGGGGTAGTGCCAGCTGTCAGTAGTACTGGAGGGTTAGTGCCAGTTGTCAGCAGTACTGGAGGGTCAGTGCCAATTGTCAGAAGTACTGGAGGGTCAGTGCCAGTTGTCAGTAGTACTGGAGGGTCAGTGCCAGTTGTCAGTAGTAGTGGAGGGTCAGTGCCAGTTGTCAGTAGTACTGGAGGGTCAGTGACAGTTGTCAGTAGTACCGGAGGGTCAGTGCCAGTTGTCAGTAGTACTGAAGGCTAAGTACCAGTTGTCAGTAGTACTACAGGGGTAGTGCCAGTTGTTGGTAGCACTGGAGGGTCAGTGCCAGTTGTCGTTAGTACTGGAGGGTCAGTGCCAGTTGTCAGTAGTACTGGAGGGTGAGTACCAGTTGTCAATAGTACTGGAGGGCCAGTGCCAGTTGTCAGTAGTACTACAGGGTGAGTGCCAGTTGTCAGTAGTACTGGAGGGTCAGTGGCAGTTGCCAGTAGTACTGGAGGGTGAGTGCCAGTTGTCAGTAGTATTGGAGGGTCAGTGCCAGTTGTCAGAAGTACTGGAGGGTCAGTGCCAGTTGTCAGTAGTACTGGAGGGTCAGTGCCAGTTGTCAGTAGTACTGGACGGTCAGTGCCAGTTGTCAGTAGTACTGAAGGGTCAGTGCCAGTTGTCAGTAGTACTGGAGGGCCAGTGCCAGTTGTCAGTAGTACTGGAGGGTCAGTGCCAGTTGTCAGTAGTACTGGAGGGTCATTGCCAGTTGTCAGTAGTACTGGAGGGTGAGTGCCAGTTGTCAGTAGTACTGGAGGGTGAGTGCCAGTTGTCAGTAGTACTGGAGGGTGAGTGCCAGTTGTCAATAGTACTGGAGGGTTAGTGCCAGTTGTCAGTAGTACTGGAGTGTCAGTGTCAGTTGTCAGTAGTACTGGAGGGTCAGTGCCAGTTGTCAGTAGTACTGGAGGGTTAGTGCCAATTGTCAATAGTACTGGAGGGCCAGTGCCAGTTGTTAGTAGTACTGGAGGGTCAGTGCCAGTTGTCAGTAGTACTGGAGGGTCAGTTCCAGTTGTCAGTAGTACTGGAGGGTCAGTGCCAGTTGTCAGTAGTACTGGAGGGTCAGTGCCATTTGTCAGTAGTACTGGAGGGTCAGTGCCAGTTGTCATTAGTACTGGAGGGTGAGTGACCGTTGTCAGTAGTACTGGGGGGTCAGTGCCAGTTGTCAGTAGTACTGAATAGCCAGTACCAGTTGTCAGTAGTACTGGAGGGGTAGTGCCAGTTGTTGGTGGTACTGGAGGGTTAGTGCCAGTTGTCATTAGTACTGGAGGGTCAGTGCTAGTTGTCAGAAGTACTGGAGGGGCAGTGCCAGTTGTCAGTAGTACTGGAGGGTGAGTGCCAGCTGTCAATAGTACTGGAGGGTCAGTGCCAGTTGTCAATAGTACTGGAGGGTCAATGCCAATTGTCAGTTGCACTGGAGGGTCAGTGCCAGTTGTCAGTAGTTCTGGAGGGTCAGTTCAGTTGTCATTTGTATGGAGGGTCATTTGCCAGTTGTCAGTAGAAATTGGAGGGTCAGTGCCAGTTGTCAGTAGTACTTGAGGGTCAGCGCAAGTTGTCAGTAGTACTGGAGGGTCAGTGCCAGTTGTCAGTAGTACTGGAGGGTCAGTGCCAGTTGTCAGTAGTACTGGAGGGTCAGTAACAGTTGTCAGTAGAAACTGGAGGGTCAGTGCAAGTTGTCAGTGGTACTGGAGGGTCAGTGCCAGTTGTCAGTAGTACTGGAGGGTCAGTGCCATTTGTCAGTAGTACTTTAGGGTCAGTGCCAGTTGTCAATAGTACTGGAGGGTCAGTGCCAGTTGTCAGTAGTACTGGAGGTCAGTGCCAGTTGTCAGTAGTACTGGAGGTGTCAGTGCCAGTTGTCAGTAGTATGGAGGGTCAGTGCAGGTGCCCGTAGTACTGGAGGGTCAGTGCCAGTTGTCAGTAGTACTGGAGGGTCAGTGCCAGTTGTCAGTAGTACTGGAGGGTCAGTGCCATTTGTCAGTAGTACTGGAGGGTCAGTGCCAGTTGTCAATAGTACTGGAGGGTCAGGGGCCAGTTGTCAGAAAGTACTGGAGGGTCAGTGCCAGTTTTTCATTAGTACTGGAGGGTGAGTGCCAGTTGTCAGTAGTACTGGAGGGTCAGTGCCAGTTGTCAGTAGTACTGGAGGGTCAGTGCCAGTTGTCAGTAGTACTGGAGGGTCAGTGCCAGTTGTCAGTAGTACTGGAGGGTCAGTGTCAGTTTTCAGTAGTACTGGAGGGTCAGTGCCAGTTGTCAGTAGTACTGGAGGGTCAGTGCCAGTTGTCAGTAGTACTGGAGGGTCAGTGCCAGTTGTCAGTAGTACTGGAGGGTCAGTGCCAGTTGTCAGTAGTACTGGAGGGTCAGTGCCAGTTGTCAGTAGTACTGGAGGGCAGTGCCAGTTGTCGTAGTTGGAGGTCAGTGCCAGTTGTCAGTAGTACTGGGGGGTTTCCAGTGCCATTTTGTCAGTGTACTGGAGGGTCAGTGCCAGTTGTCAGTAGTACTGGAGGGTCAGTGCCAGTTGTCAGTAGTACTGGAGGGTCAGTGCCAGTTGTCAGTAGTACTGGAGGGTCAGTGCCAGTTGTCAGTAGTACTGGAGGGTCAGTGCCAGTTGTCAGTAGTACTGGAGGGTCATGTTTGATATCTTTATGAAGATTAAATGTGATGATCCTTGAAGATAATGAAGGGCTCTTGATCTAGGGAATTAGAGCTATTCTCCCCTTACAAGGATCAAACCTACTTCCTCCCATTCTTCAAGTGCTGTATGACCTCTAGCGGTTTCTGTAGTAATAAATAATAATAAATAATAATAATAATAATAATAATAATAATAATAATATTAATAATAATAATAATAATAATAATAATAATAATAATAATGATAATAATAATTATAATAATAATAATAATTGTATTAATAATTATAGAAATAATTGTAATAACAGTATCTGTAATAATAATAATAATAATAATAATAATAATAATAATAATAATAATAATAATAATAATAATAATGATATAGACGGTGGTCAAATTACAGAGGTACACTTTAGGTCAAGGGTTTACCTCCCAATATTGTGTTATATAAACAGATTCTGTAGTAAAAGTGTATAGTATTATAGTATAGAGTGGTGCATTTACAGAGAGTTTACTATACTACCTGGTTTAGGTATCAAAGTATTCTTGACTGGTGATTAACAGGCGACATCCAGCCTTAATGACCCTGGTGTAGTCGACAGGCTTGAAACCCAGCCATCTTCCACAGGACCTGAGTCAGCTGACCTGGTGCAACATGTCCCACAACCAGATTGACGATTTCGGCAGGAACCCCTTCGCTAGGAACACTGTGCTGGGTTGGCTCAGCCTGTCTCACAACCGGCTTACCAGGGTTGATGCCAGAACCTTCAGGTCTATGAGGTTCCTCCGTCGCCTCTACCTCAATGATAACCTCATCAATAATGTAAGTTTCTCGTATGATTGTGCGATCATATGTAACTTGTATGACTGTAGGATCAAAAGTAACTTTCTTGTATGATTGAAGGATCAAAAGTAACTTTCTTGTATGACTGAAGGATCAAAAGTAACTTTCTTGTATGACTGAAGGATCAAAAGTAAACTTTCTTGTATGATTGAAGGATCAAAAGTAACTTTCTTGTATGACTGAAGGATCAAAAGTAAAATTTCTTGTATGACTGAAGGATCAAAAGTAACTTTCTTGTATGACTGAAGGATCAAAAGTAACTTTCTTGTATGACTGAAGGATCAAAAGTAACTTTCTTGTATGACTGAAGGATCAAAAGTAACTTTCTTGTATGACTGAAGGATCAAAAATAACTTTCTTGTATGACTGAAGGATCAAAAGTAACTTTCTTGTATGACTGAAGGATCAAAAATAACTTTCTTGTATGACTGAAGGATCAAAGTAACTTTCTTGTATGACTGAAGGATCAAAAGTAACTTTCTTGTATGACTGAAGGATCAAAGTAACTTTCTTGTATGACTGAAGGATCAAAAGTAACTTTCTTGTATGACTGAAGGATCAAAGTAACTTCTTGTATGACTGAAGGATCAAAATTAACTTTCTCGTATGATTGAAGGATCAAAAGTAACTTCTTGTATGACTGAAGGATCAAAAGTTACTTTCTCGTATGATTGAAGGATCAAAAGTAACTTCTTGTATGACTGAAGGATCAAAAGTTACTTTCTCGTATGATTGAAGGATCAAAAGTAACTTCTTGTATGATTGAAGGATCAAAAGTTACTTTCTCGTATGATTGAAGGATCAAAAGTAACTTCTTGTATGATTGAAGGATCAAAAGTAACTTTCTCGTATGACTGAAGGATCAAAAGTAACTTCTTGTATGACTGAAGGATCAAAAGTAACTTTCTCGTATGACTGAAGGATCAAAAGTAACTTCTTGTATGACTGAAGGATCAAAAGTAACTTTCTCGTATGACTGAAGGATCAAAAGTAACTTCTTGTATGATGCAAAGGATCAAAAGTAACTTTCTCGTATGACTGAAGGATCAAAAGTAACTTCTTGTATGAACTGAAGGATCAAAAAGTAACTTTCTCGTATGAAATGAAGGATCAAAAGTAACTTCTTGTATGACTGAAGGATCAAAAGTAACTTTCTCGTATGGCTGAAGGATCAAAAGTAACTTCTTGTATGACTGAAGGATCAGAAGTAACTTTCTCGTATGACTGAAGGATCAAAAGTAATATGCGATACATTTCAGGCAGACTAGTCCTAATGTATACATTCTTAGGCATTTGCAAACTTGGCAATAAAGATGAACCTAGTAGGTGCACTATATCTCATGTGAAAATGTAATTCTAAGTAGCGTCTTCACTACACAGGTGGGTCGCAGTGCCTTCAGTGCCATGCGCCGCATTGGTACCGTCGAACTCTCACGCAACAAACTCAAACAAGTGGATACGAAAATGTTTGACGACTTGGAGTTCTGTGAGAATATCAACTTAGGGGAGAATCAGATAACGAAGATACAGAAAAATGCCTTCGTTGGTCTGTTCTTGGTGGCAATCAACATAAGTCACAACCAGATCACAACGTTTGAAGATGATGCTTTTGTTAATACCAACAACATCACGGTACTTGATCTCTCCTACAATAACATAACAAAGATACCAAAGGAATCATTTTCGGGTACAGCGAGTTACATGACGGAGCTTCGGTTACAATATAACAACATATCTGATCTCTCTCACATATCTTTACAGTTTTCCGGGATAAAAATTCTAAATGTGTCATATAATCGTATTGAAGTAATCCCCAGAAGAACCTTCCCAGAGTTGTATGAATTACATACCATTGATGCCAGCCATAACCAGATTTCATCTATTGCCAGGAGTGTTTTTGGCGGCCTCTTCTCCATTAGACGCATGAATTTTAGCTATAACAAGTTGGACAAACTCTTCGGCAGCATCTTTGGTTCCCTCCCGACACTCCTCAGTTTAGATATGTCGTATAACCGCATCTCTTCCATTTCCCGCGGTATGTTCGCTAGCTTGGTGTCCTTGCGGGAACTGTGGCTTAATAACAACGTTATCAGCAGCGTGTTCCTCATCCCACAGTCCCTCAACTACCTGTACCTTCAACACAACAACATCTCCAGCATCCGGCCCAGCATCACCTGGCCCACGATGAACGCTCTTCTCTACCTCGACCTAGACCACAACAACCTGGGAGATTCTATGGGAGGAGGGACTTTCCAAAACCTCAATTCGCTTCGTACTCTCAGTTTAAACAATAATTCCATAACAGAACCTCCGTGGCAAGCCTTTGGCGAGCTGCAGACTTTGCAGTATCTTAATCTTGATTATAACAAGATCACTAACCTCACCAGAGGGGCGTTTGGTCGTCTCCCGGTTGTATTCAGACTTAATCTGGCTTATAACGGAATGACTAACATAAGCAAACAGTCATTTGATGGACTGTTACAACTGCTCACTCTAAATCTCTCTCACAATGCCCTTCATCACATCCCAAACGAGGCATTTAGAGGTTGTGTCTCAATGCAAACTATAGATCTATCTTACAATTATCTTAAAAAAATCGACAATGAAACAAATGGACTATTTGATGATTTACTGTCAATTAGATATATTGATATTTCCCACAATCTCTTCGGCACCGTATCCAAGAAACTCTTCCCATACCACAAGTGGATTCCTTACAACTTGCAGAGAGTGGACATGAGTTACAACTTGATGCCGGTCCTTCATAAGAATCTACTAATAGGCTTGCAGAAAGTCAAATTCCTTAACATTTCCCATAATCTCCTCAACGAAATACGACCCAGCGTCATCGGCAACCTGACTAAACTAGAGGTTCTTGACCTGTCCTCCAACCAGCTGGAAGCCTTGGGTAATACTGTGTTTGGGCGAGGTAAGTCGCTACGGGAGGTTTACCTCCAGAATAACAGCCTCATCTCCGTGCCAGCCCCAGTCCTGATGTCCAACGAAAACCTCACCTTCCTTGACCTCTCTAACAACTACCTCAACCACTACTATGAGGATTTTGTCCCAAGAGTCATCAATGGAACCACAATAAGGTAAATGTTTGCATAAGTAACCCAGACATTGGGGAGAAAAGAAACTGGACTGTGTCTTTCTGTACTGGAATATTATCAAAGAAATGCAGAAAGTCTGACTTTTGGAACTATAAACACATACGCAGTATGTGATCCTGTTTGTGACTTGATAAAGCCCACTGTGTGGGCGAAACGTTGTCGATAAAGGATCACATTATACTGCATATGTGGTTCTATTTCCACTGTATCGGTATTTTATACCATTTATTTCCAAGCCTGGCTTTTATATTTTTCCTCATTCACTACTTAATAATGATTTTGAATGGACCGAAACGTTGCCCAGTTTAGATGAACAGTTTGTGGGCTTATTGTAAATTGTGTTGCTGTAATGTTCTGATTGTTGTACATCTTAAGTGTTGCTGTAATGTTCTGATTGTTGTACATCTTAAGTGTTGCTGTAATGTTCTGATTGTTGTACATCTTAAGTGTTGTAATGTTCTGATTGTTGTACATCTTAAGTGTTGTAATGTTCTGATTGTTGTACATCTTAAGTGTTGTAATGTTCTGATTGTTGTACATCTTAAGTGTTGTTGTAATGTTCTGATTGTTGTACATCTTAAGTGTTGTAATGTTCTGATTGTTATACATCTTAAGTGTTGTTGTAATGTTCTGATTGTTATACATCTTAAGTGTTGTTGTAATGTTCTGATTGTTATACATCTTAAGTGTTGTAATGTTCTGATTGTTATACATCTTAAGTGTTGCTGTAATGTTCTGATTGTTGTACATCTTAAGTGTTGTAATGTTCTGATTGTTGTACATCTTAAGTGTTGTAATGTTCTGATTGTTATACATCTTAAGTGTTGCTGTAATGTTCTGATTGTTGTACATCTTAAGTGTTGTAATGTTCTGATTGTTGTACATCTTAAGTGTTGTAATGTTCTGATTGTTATACATCTTAAGTGTTGCTGTAATGTTCTGATTGTTGTACATCTTAAGTGTTGTAATGTTCTGATTGTTGTACATCTTAAGTGTTGTAATGTTCTGATTGTTGTACATCTTAAGTGTTGTTGTAATGTTCTGATTGTTATACATCTTAAGTGTTGTAATGTTCTGATTGTTATACATCTTAAGTGTTGCTGTAATGTTCTGATTGTTATACATCTTAAGTGTTGTTGTAATGTTCTGATTGTTATACATCTTAAGTGTTGTTGTAATGTTCTGATTGTTATACATCTTAAGTGTTGTTGTAATGTTCTGATTGTTATACATCTTAAGTGTTGTTGTAATGTTCTGATTGTTATACATCTTAAGTGTTGTAATGTTCTGATTGTTATACATCTTAAGTGTTGCTGTAATGTTCTGATTGTTATACATCTTAAGTGTTGTTGTAATGTTCTGATTGTTATACATCTTAAGTGTTGTTGTAATGTTCTGATTGTTATACATCTTAAGTGTTGTTGTAATGTTCTGATTGTTATACATCTTAAGTGTTGTTGTAATGTTCTGATTGTTATACATCTTAAGTGTTGTAATGTTCTGATTGTTATACATCTTAAGTGTTGCTGTAATGTTCTGATTGTTATACATCTTAAGTGTTGTTGTAATGTTCTGATTGTTATACATCTTAAGTGTTGTTGTAATGTTCTGATTGTTATACATCTTAAGTGTTGTTGTAATGTTCTGATTGTTGTACATGTTAAGTGGTCTTCTCATTATTTATCTTACTCTCCGGTTCGAACCTCTCCTCTGCTTCCTTGTATATTGTTGTCACATATTCCATCATATATCATTTGTTGATTTTTCTGCCAATTCTCTGTCCCCTGAACCTCATGCAGGAAGTTCCTCATGCAGGAAGTTCCTCATGCAGGAAGTTCCTCATGCAGGAAGTTCCTCATGCAGGAAGTTCCTCATGCAGGAAGTTCCTCATGTAGGAAGTTCCTCATGCAGGAAGTTCCTCATGCAGGAAGTTCCTCATGCAGGAAGTTCCTCATGTAGGAAGTTCCTCATGCAGGAAGTTCCTCATGCAGGAAGTTCCTCATGCAGGAAGTTCCTCATGCAGGAAGTTCCTCATGCAGGAAGTTCCTCATGCAGGAAGTTCCTCATGCAGGAAGTTCCTCATGCAGGAAGTTCCTCATGCAGGAAGTTCCTCATGTAGGAAGTTCCTCATGCAGGAAGTTCCTCATGCAGGAAGTTCCTCATGCAGGAAGTTCCTCATGCAGGAAGTTCCTCATGCAGGAAGTTCCTCATGCAGGAAGTTCCTCATGCAGGAAGTTCCTCATGCAGGAAGTTCCTCATGCAGGAAGTTCCTCATGTAGGAAGTTCCTCATGCAGGAAGTTCCTCATGCAGGAAATTCCTCATGCAGGAAGTCCCTCTGCAGGAAGTCCCTCATGCAGGAAGTCCCTCATGCAGGAAGTCCCTCATGCAGGAAGTCCCCATGCGAAGTCCCTCATGCAGGAAGTCCCTCATGCAGGAAGTCCCTCATGCAGGAAGTTCCTCATACAGGAAGTTCCTCATGCAGGAAGTTCCTCATGCAGGAAGTCCCTCATGCAGGAAGTCCCTCATGCAGGAAGTCCCTCATGCAGGAAGTCCCTCATGCAGGAAGTCCCTCATGCAGGAAGTCCCTCATGCAGGAAGTCCCTCATGCAGGAAGTTCCTCATGCAGGAAGTTCCTCATGCAGGAAATCCCTCATGCAGGAAGTTCCTCATGCAGGAAATCCCTCATGCAGGAAGTTCCTCATGCAGGAAGTCCTCATGCAGGAAGTTCCTCATGCAGGAAGTCCTCATGCAGGAAAATCCTCATGCAGGAAGTTCCTCATGCAGGAAATCCCTCATGCAGGAAGTCCCTCATGCAGGAAGTCCCTCATGCAGGAAGTCCCTCATGCAGGAAGTCCTCATGCAGAAGGAAGTCCCTCATGCAGGAAGTTCCTCATGCAGGAAGTTCCTCATGCAGGAAGTTCCTCATGCAGGAAGTCCTCATGCAGGAAGATCCCTCATGCAGGAAGTTCCTCATGCAGGAAGTCCTCATGCAGGAAAGTCCTCATGCAGGAAGTTCCTCATGCAGGAAGTCCTCATGCAGGAAGTTCCTCATGCAGGAAATCCCTCATGCAGGAAGTTCCTCATGCAGGAAGTCCCTCATGCAGGAAGTTCCTCATGCAGGAGCCTATGCAGGAGTCCTCATGCAGGAAGTCCTATGCAGGAAGTTCCTCATGCAGGAAGTCCTCATGCAGGAAGTTCCTCATGCAGGAAGTCCCTCATGCAGGAAGTCCTCATGCAGGAAGTCCCTCATGCAGGAAGTCCTCATGCAGGAAGTCCTCATGCAGGAAGTTCCTCATGCAGGAAGTTCCTCATGCAGGAAGTCCCTCATGCAGGAAGTTCCTCATGCAGGAAGTCCTCATGCAGGAAGTCCTCATGCAGGAAGTCCCTCATGCAGGAAGTCCTCATGCAGGAAGTCCTCATGCAGGAAGTTCCTCATGCAGGAAGTCCCTCATGCAGGAAGTTCCTCATGCAGGAAGTCCCTCATGCAGGAAGTTCCTCATGCAGGAAGTCCCTCATGCAGGAAGTTCCTCATGCAGGAAGTTCCTCATGCAGGAAATCCCTCATGCAGGAAGTTCCTCATGCAGGAAGTCCCTCATGCAGGAAGTTCCTCATGCAGGAAGTCCCTCATGCAGGAAGTCCCTCATGCAGGAAGTTCCTCATGCAGGAAGTCTCTCTCATGCAGGAAGTTCCTCATGCAGGAAATCCCTCATGCAGGAAGTTCCTCATGCAGGAAGTCCCTCATGCAGGAAGTTCCTCATGCAGGAAGTCCCTCATGCAGGAAGTTCCTCATGCAGGAAGTTCCTCATGCAGGAAATCCCTCATGCAGGAAGTTCCTCATGCAGGAAGTCCCTCATGCAGGAAGTCCCTCATGCAGGAAGTCCCTCATGCAGGAAGTCCCTCATGCAGGAAGTTCCTCATGCAGGAAGTCCCTCATGCAGGAAGTTCCTCATGCAGGAAGTTCCTCATGCAGGAAATCCCTCATGCAGGAAGTTCCTCATGCAGGAAGTTCCTCATGCAGGAAATCCCTCATGCAGGAAGTCCTCATGCAGGAAGTCCTCATGCAGGAAGTTCCTCATGCAGGAAATCCTCATGCAGGAAGTTCCTCATGCAGGAAGTCCCTCATGCAGGAAGTTCCCCCATGCAGGAAGTCCCTCATGCAGGAAGTTCCTCATGCAGGAAGTTCCTCATGCAGGAAATCCCTCATGCAGGAAGTTCCTCATGCAGGAAGTCCCTCATGCAGGAAGTCCCTCATGCAGGAAGTTCCTCATGCAGGAAGTTCCTCATGCGGAAGTTCCTCATGCAGGAATCCTCATGCAGGAAGTTCCACATGCAGGAAGTCCCTTGCTGAAGTTCCTCATGCAGAAGTCCTCATGCAGGAATTCCTCATCAGGAGTTCGTCATCAAACTTCATTCTATGCAGAAGTTCCATGAGGAAATCCCTATGCAGGAAGTTCCTTGAGGAAGTCCTCATATTGAAGTCCCTCATGGGAAGTTTCATGCAGGTCCGTCATGCTGGAGGTCCTCTCATGGGTAGTTCTCTGTCAGAATCCTTCATCGGAGTTCCTGCTGTCAGGAAGTTCCTCATGAGGTAATCCCTCATCTATGGAAGTTCCTCATGCAGGAAGTCCTCTGCAGGAATTCCCTCATGCAGGCCTCTGCAGATCCTCTCATGCCGGTGCTCACTGGGGCTTCTTCATCTCCCTTCCTCTTTTCACAACCTAGTATGCTAAAGTCGCTATAAGTTCCTGCCTCCGACCTCATTGTGTCAGGTCCTCTAATTTTCTCAAGGATCAAATCCACTTCTGGACTCCTTCTTTGTACTTTTGTGTTTTTGACGTTGTTGTATAAGTGGGGTTCTAATAATTGCTCTGCACTCATTTGTGTCTTGCACGATCTTACTAGGTTCCGGTATGCCCCTTGTTCTCAGTTTCAGTCGTCCCTATGCCTGCCCCACATTTTTCTGCTATTGGCTTCCAACATGCTGAGAATACTTCCCAAGATCTTTGTCTTTGTGTTTGCAGTCTCCTTGGCCCCTGTTTCTGTGTCGTCTTCTGTTTCCACCTTCATCTTTATGATCTTTCTTCATGGCAGGGACTTAACTCTTCAGACACCTTAGCTCTGGAACTAACCTCTGTGCAAACCTTTGTACTTTCTACTAGTTTCTTGACGTGCTTTCAAGTGCGGGTTCCAAACAGGTGCTGCATACTCCAGTATGGGCCATGACATACACTGGTACATTCCTTGAGATTCCTTCTAAGGTATCGGAATGCTGTTCCATGGTTTACCACGCCCATATGCTCAGCGTTATCTGATCTGCATGTGTCTTCCAGAATGCTCGTGTTGTTATCTCACCCAAGTCTTCTCCTTGAGTGAGGTTTGCACGTCTTTGGCCCTAGTCTTACTCTGTCTTGTGGTCTTCTGTGCCCTTGCCCTATCTTCATGACTTTGCATTTGCAGGATTAAATTCGAGAAACCTTTGCTGGACCAGGTGTCCAGTCTGTCCAGGTCTCTTTGAAGTCCTGCCTGGTCTCATCAGATTTAATTCTCCTCATTAACTTCACATCATCTGCAACAGGGACACTTCTGAGTCTAACCCTTCCATCATGTCGTTCACATATACCAAAAATAACATGGTCTAGGACCGACCCCTGTGGGACCCCGCTCGTCACAGGTGCCCACTGTGATACATCATTACGTACCATGACTCGTTGTTGCTCCCTGTCAGGTATTCTCTGATCCATTGCAGTGCCCTTCCTGTTATATGCACCTGATGCTCTAGCTTCTGCACTAATCTCTTGTGAGGAACTGTGTCAAAGGCCTTCTTGCAGTCCAAGAAGATGCAATCAACCCACCCCTCTCTCTCGTGTCTTACTTCTGTTATTTTATCATAAAACTCCAGAAGGTTTGTGACACAGGATTTGCCTTCCGTGAATCCGTGCTGGTTGGCATTTATACTCTTGTTCCGTTCCAGGTGCTCCACCACTCTCCTCCTGATAATCTTCTCCATAATTTTGCATACTATGCACGTCAATGACACAGGTCTATAGTTTAGTGCCTCTTTTCTGTCTCCTTTTTTAAAAATGGGAACTACATTTGCCGTCTTCCATACCTCAGGTAGTTGCCCAGTTTCCAGGGACGTGTTGAAGATTGTGGTAAGTGGCACGCACAACATATCTGTTCCCTCTCTAAGGACCCACGGGGAGATGTTGTCCGGTCCCATTGCCTTTGAGGTATCGATGTCCCTTAGCAGTTTCTTCACCTCCTCCTCATCTGTATGTATGTCGTCCAACACTTGTTGGTGTATTCCTTGCTGGTGTCCCCATCTGGTCTGTCCCCCCAGAGTCCTTCCTGTCTCTACTGTAAATACTTCCTTAAATCTCGTGTTGAGCTCCTCACATACCTCTTGATCGTTTCTTGTGAGTTCTCCACCTTCTTTCCTCAGCCTTATCACCTGGTCCTTGACTGCTGTCTTCCTCCTAATGTGGCTATACAGCAGTTTCGGGTCAGATTTGACTTTCGATGCTATGTCGTTTCATACTGTCGCTGGGCCTCCCTCCTTATCTGTGCATACTCGTTTCTGGCTCTTCTACTAATCTCCTTGTTTTCCTGGGTCCTATGCCTCCTGTACCTTTTCCATTCTCTGTTGCACTTAGTTTTTGCCTCCCTACACCTTCGGGTAAACCAAGGACTCGTTTTGGTCTTCCTATTATTTCTGTTTCCCTTGGGATGTGTGTGTGTGTGTGTGTGTGTGTGTGTGTGTGTGTGTGTGTGTGTGTGTGTTGTGCACCAATATGTGTATCTTGCAGGTATACCAACAACCCTGTGGTATGCGACTGCTCGCTACGCCGGGTCCGTGCATGGCTGGATACGTGGTTGGGATCCTGGCGGTGGAGAGATATAGTGTGTGCCTCACCGCTGCACCTGGCTGGCCGCGCCCTCCCTGCTATCTCAGAGGAAGAACTGCGTTGTAGTGACGATCGTCGTGTCCAAGACATCTTTCAGGTATACTTTTTAAAGGGGGGAAAATACTTCTCTATCTTTTAAAAGGGTGGAGGGTAAGCCAGTAGAAGGCCCCAGTCGGATGACCAAAAGTTCAAACTGCGAGTCATCATATGACTAAGACCTGTGTCAGGAAACACTTGTCCTGTTTCCTGACGAACCTTACCTAACTTAACCAGGATGCGACCCACACCAGTCCACTAACACCCAGGAAGTGACTCACACCAGTCCACTAACACCCAGGATGTGACCCACACCAGTCCACTAACACCCAGGATGCCACCCACAACAGTCCACTAACACCCAGGATGTGACCCACACCAATCCACTAACACCCAGGATGTGACGCACACCAGTCCACTAACAACCAGGATGCGACCCACACCAGTCCACTAACACCCAGGATGTGACCCACACCAGTCCACTAACACCCAGGATGCGACCCACACCCAGGATGCGACCCACACCAGTCTACTAACACCCAGGATGTGACCCACACCAGTCCACTAACACCCAGGATGTGACCCACACCAGTCCACTAACACCCAGTATGTGACTCACACCAGTCCACTAAGACCCAGGATGCGACCCACACCAGTCCACTAACACCCAGGATGTGAACCACACCAGTCCACTAACACCCAGGATGTGACCCACACCAGTCCACTAACACCCAGGATGCCACCCACACCGGTCCACTAACACCCAGGATGCGACCCACACCAGTCCACTTGTCGTGTGGGGTTCGGTAGGAGATTTGAGGGTTGAAGGTAGACACACTAGTTGGATGGTAACGATATATATTGTCAGACTGTGGATGGGAGCCCAGGCCTCTGCCTGCTTGCCTGTCTATCTCTATCCGTCGAGTGAGGCCGTTTCAGAGGTACTCACGTACACATGCGCATCCCGTGACGTCACAGTCACTAGGCTTAGGGATCTTCTATATAAGGCACATGGATGGTACTATAATGCTCAGTTAATCTATACAACACATGTAAGGGGATTCAGCAACTATGCTGACAGCTCGGTCATGTTACGTATGTCGTCTCGACATACACTACTATGCTATAGGCTGAACACGCAGGTGGTGGTTCTGGGCTGATTCTATACAATAACAAAGACGTATTTAACTTTGAACTAATGGATGGTATCATAATGGATGTTAACATCATGAGTTTCATTGTAATGCATTACGACTTATAAGAACAAATCATTGTACAATATGGATGGAATTGATCGATCGATCAGTATTAAGAACATAAGAAAGGAGGAACACTGCAGCAGGCCTGTTGGCCCATACTAGGCAGGTCCTTTACAATTCATCCCACTAACAAACATTTGACCTACCCAATTTTCAATGCTACCCAAGAAATAAGCTCTGATGTGCAAGTCCCACTCAAATCCAACCCATCCCACTCATGTATTTATCCAACCTAAATTTGAAACTACCCAAAGTCCTAGCCTCAATAACCCAACTAGGTAGACTGTTCCACTCATCTACTAGCCTATTTCCAAACCAATACTTACCTATGTCCTTTCTAAATCTAAACTTATCTAATTTAAATCCATTACTGCGGGTTCTCTCTTGGAGAGATATCCTCAAGACCTTGTTAATATCCCCTTTATTAATACCTATCTTCCACTTATACACTTCGATCAGGTCCCCCCTCATTCTTCGTCTAACAAGTGAATGTAACTTAAGAGTCTTCAATCTTTCTTCTAAGGAAGATTTCTAATGCTATGTATTAATTTAGTCATCCTAACGTGAATGTTTCTAACGAATTTATGTCCATTCTGAAATATGGAGACCGGGAATTGAGCTGCATAATCTAGGTGAGGCCTTACTAATGATGTATAAAGCTGCATTTATGACCTTGGATTTCTGTTGCTTACACTTCTTGATATAAATCCCAGTAATCTATTTGCCTTATTACGTACGCTTAGGCATTGCGTCTTGGTTTAAGGTTGCTGTTACCATAACCCCCAAGTCCTTTTCGCAATCTGTATGGTTAAGTTCTACATTATTTAACTTAAAAGTGCTAGGGTTATGGACACTCCCGAGCTTCAGAACCTTGCATTTATCTACATTGACTGCATCTGCCACTTTTCTGACCAAGAGTAGAGTTTGTCTTAAATCCTCCTGAAGTTCCCTAACATCTACGTTTGAATCAATTTTTCCTACCTATCTTCGTGTCATCGGGGGAATTTGCTCATATCACTATTTAATTCCTTCATCAAGATCATTGATATATATTATAAACAACAACGGGCCCAAGACTGATCCCTGTGGAACGCCACTTGTTATGATCCCCACTGGGAAATTTAACCCCATTTAATGGACACTCTTTGCTTCCTGTCTGTGAGCCATGATTCGATCCACGAGAGCACCCTTCCCCCAATGCCATGAGCTGCTACTTTCTTCAACAGTCTTTGGTGCGGAACTCTATCAAATGCCTTACTAAAATCTAAGTAATAATATCAATTCTTTATCGTGGTCAACAGCCTCAAAGCTTTACTGAAGAAAGTCAATAAATTAGTTAGACAAGATCGGCCTCTTGTGAATCCATGCTGAGTATCATTAATCAAGCTATGCTTTCGAGATGGCTTTTTTATAATCTCAGCTATAATTGACTCTAGTAATTTTTTCTACAATTGAGGTCAGGCTTATTTGGGCGGTAATTTGACGGTAAAAGACCCTTTTCCCCCGTTTAAAAATAGGAATTACATTAGCCATCTTCCACATATCAGACACTGCACCTGTTTGAAGAGAAAAAATTAAAAATATTAGTTAATGGTTCACAGACTTCCATTTTGCATTCCTTTAGAACCCTTGAAAAAACCTCATCAGGACCCGGTGACTTATTTTGCTTCAGTCTGTCTATCTGCTTCACAACCATTTCACTAGTGACTGTGATGTTACATAATTTATCTTCTTCTGATCCACTATAAAAAATTAATTACCGGAATATTATTAGTGTCTTCCTGTGTAAAAACCGAGAGAAAATAATTATTTAAAATCGAGCACATTTCATTCTCTTTGTCAGTAAGATGCCCATAGTTATTTTTAAGGGGACCCATCTTATCTCTGACTTTTGTTCTATAGACCTGGAAAAAACTTTTTGGGTTAGTTTTAGAATCCCTAGCAACTTTAATTTCATAGTCCCTTTTAGCTTTTCTTATCCCCTTTTTAATGTCCCTCTTAATGTCAATATACTGATTCATAAGATGACCCCCGCCTCTTTTGATACGCCTATAAATTCCTTTCTTATGCCCTAGTATTATTTCAGCCTATTATTCATCCCTTTTGGGTCATTTCTATTTGATTAATTTCCTTTTAAGGGATAAACGTTCTTTGAGCAGCATGTATTGTGTTCAGAAAACTGTCATATTGAAGCTCCTTCGTTTCCCCAGTCAACAGATGATAAGTGTTCTCTAAGCCCATCGTAATCTGCTAAGCGAAAATCTGGGACTGTTACTGAGTTATCCTACTATCATTTCTTCCATTCAATTCTAATGTAATTGATTTGTGGTCGCTAGCACCCAGTTCCTCTGAAACTTCTAAATTATTACAAGGGATTCATTGTTTGCCAGAACTAAGTCAAGCAGGTTATTACCCCCTTTTAGGTTCTGTCACAACTGCTTCAAAAAAAAAATCCTGAACTACTTCTAAGAAATCGTTTTGATTCTAAATTCCCAGTCAAGAAATTTCCCAAACAATACGACTAAAGTTAAAGTCTCCTAGAATTACTACATTATCGTGCCTTGTGGCCCTAACAATTTCCTCCCATAGTAGTCTCCCCTGGTCCCTATCTAAATTTGGGGGACGGTATATCACACCCAAATTAATTTTTCATGCCCCTCTGAAAATTCTATCCAAACGACTCTGTATGTGTTACTTCAGACTTAATACCCGTTTTTATGCAACAGTTCAAGCGATCTCGGACATACAATGCCACCCCACCCCCTTCCCCATACTTCTATCTACTTGGAACAAATTTTAAAACCTGAATGTGACATTCTGCAGGCATGTCCCGGGCTTTTTGAATTAAACCCCGTCTCAGTAATGGCAAATCATCTATGTTTACCTGCACTAGCAACTAGTCTCAACTCGTCCATCTTATTCCTAGCACTGCGACTATTTGTGTCAATAAATATTTATGAACCCTCCTATTCTCGATACCCTTTCTGCTCCTTTCTGTTATTCAATAAATCCTTTTACTGTCATTGTCAATTAGTGTTACTGGCTTTCCATATCCTCCTCATTTTGCCTATTACTAGGTTCTCCTAGTATCATGTTACTACCCTGCGATTCACTGGTTTTCCCGCCAAAATCCATACCAATTCTTTTCCTGTTTTAAGACCTAACAGCTCCCTCCACTGCGTATTTTTTTTGGCCAGTGCTCCCACCCCCACACCCTAGACAAGTGAACCCATCCCTGCAATACATGTCATTTCTGCCAGAGAAGAGGTCCCAGTTGTCAATGAAAGTTAGCATTTTCCTTACCAGTATTTGTCCCATCCAGCAGTGCACCAATTGCTCTGGACAACCATTCATTTTCCAACTCCTCTCTTGGGCAAAATGCCACATATGACAGGTTTCCCACCCCTTTTCCTAATTATCTTCTATTGCTGACCTAGACCTGCTATATCAGGTCCTCCTCCTACGTCTGCCACATCGTTGCCTACAAGCACTGAGACAGATATAGGATTGTCCCATTACCTCTCATGATGTCAATCAGGCTGGAGCCTAACAATCTCTTCATCCCAGCCTGGAATAACACACTCTCTTGCCTCCTACTCCTTTCCTTTCAAACGAATTCCCCTATCAATGTACCTAATTCTGGCTATCCCATACAACAACAATGTTTTTACCATTCCTTGGCGTTCGGTCGTCGTGATGCTCCGAGTAGTCGACTCACATTCGCCAGGTTGCATTACACCACTTGTAGAATTTCGACATGACGTTCTCGATGGTCTTCGTTGGGGGTTTCTAGGGTGTCTCACTCACGTCTGCCAAAGCTTCCTTGGTTGCCGTTGTGCTACCCAGTAGTAGAAAGCAATCACATTCGTCAGGTAGCACCGAGAATGAGTTGGAAGTTTCCACGGCAGTCTTCTGGTTCTCGTTGTTCTGGCCTCTCCAACCGTTTCTTAATCTTCAGCTTGGTTCCATGTTGCCCGGCCACTGACCAAGCTCCCCTCTTAACTTGGGGACTCACAACAGGAGGATTACTACGAATCCTCTTGTTCTCCTCCGTTAATGGCCGTATCTCCATCTTAGGAACTCTGAGTTCTTCTCTCAGCTGCTGGTTAAAGTGCTCAGAGAGGGCCATCCTGGTTCAGATTCACAGAGAGCACACAAACAGGTCTTCACAGAGCTAAGTACACGTCACCACTTCACTTCAGTATTATACTCCTGCAGTGCTCAGCTTCACCCCAGTATTATACTCCAGTAGTGTTCAGCTTCACTCCAGTATTATACTCCACGCACTCTACGGCTTCTGAGAAGGAATAACTATAATATATATATATATAATATATATATATATATATATTATTATATATATATATATATATGTATATATTTATATATTTATACAAGGTGAAAATTAACAGCAAAGGCAATCTCAGTTATTACTGTCAAATTCTCAGAATACGGAGGGAACGTGAACACGAAAAATTTCTGACAAAACTGATCAGTAATAACAAGACACACAGATGACAGTTTCATCATCTTTGACATCTAATTATGCAGGCTGTTTACATTTAAACCCAATCTGCGAGGTGCGGTTTACATATGCAGAATGGGAATTCTTGGGAGGATCGAATTCCCTCTGCAATGGCTAACACCATGCCTTGACTGAGGGAGATCTGAACGATTATTACAAAAGATACAGTACGTGGTGATCTGAACGCTAGTATCACGAAAAGTTACGCTACATTCATAGTGACTGTGGAATTACTAACTCTTCTGCTAGGAGTACTCAAACTCGACTATTCGATAGTAAGTTCTTGGCTCATTACAAAGTCATAATGGGTGCTGGTGGCTTCACAGTCCAGGAATAAGAGATCTTCCTGGAGCAGGATCGAATCACCAGGAACACAAGGGATCGGATTCTTTCTTACTGGAGGAATGAACCAACTCGGTGGAGTGGAGGACTCCCCCCGGTTGAAAAAAAAACGTTATAACGGCGCAATATGAGCAAGGGGAGAACGATGCTTTTACTATTCAAACAGCAAGCACAGGAGGGAAAAGAAATGAACAGGTCACAATACAGATATTCAATCTGAGTCACACACAGTGACACCGAGGTATAAACTATAGGAAACTTCACTTACAAACGTTAAAACATGTGAAAGTTACACGAGAAATAATCTTAACATTGCACGCCATTACTATCAACTAGGTGGGATCACCTTTGGAACAAAGGGACAACAACAAACCACTCAAGTTAACACACTAGCCACAGAAAACGTCTTTAATGCAACGGCTTGTGGCAGTCAGACAAGAGGATAGCATAATCACTGCAAGTAAAGTTCTTCTCAAAGCGTCCCCTGGGAAGGAACAGTACTTTGGACAAGTCGCCCATCGCAGCGATAGTAGTCTCGCACCAGGGTTGTTGAGGTACCTCTGAAACCAAGGTAACTGTACAATATCCTGCGTGCATGATATGGTGGCTGGATAGTCCAGAAAGGAGTGACGTATTACTAGAGCCTGACCTTCGGCTACGTTAATAAAGCAATGAACGAATCTATAGGAAACTTAATCTGAACTTCACATTTCGCAGCACTTTAACCAATCTCAGATACAAGGCTCGTGAGAACAAAACACATTGCTCAAGGGCTAGGTATTGTCTTTCAGTCAGTAAGCGGAATATTGGTACTGTGGACTGATTCATATTGACTCGACTGGCATGATACACTAAGTGGACATTCAAAAGAGACTGGGACATCTTTCTCAGGAACTTATCAAGGGACATAAAGGCAAGAAAATAAAAGAGACTAATAACACAATAAGCTTAATTGGAAGAAAATGCTTAAATATTCTGCATAAGTAAATAAAAAATTGACAGGTCACACTTTTTTATTTTAAACAAGAAAACTCACACAAAGAAAATATCAACTGAAAACAACACTTGAAAATCAGAAAAAATTGTACTTTACTCAATCTAATTTGTTCAGCTTTACTTTAAATTGAAATGATATGTCACAGTGAGATGTCTTTACTCTCAATGCAAAAAGAGAAATTCTACAAAAATCCCCATTAAATCAATCACTAATGTTTAAATTGGACTTAATAAATTTTGTGCAAATTAAAGACAAACTGGGAAAACATTTCACTAAAAAGAAAATAAAATGGCACACAAAGAATAAAATATCTATGCACAGACAGAGCATAAGAACTGCACTTAAAATAAACTGTAGCATACGCAAATAACAATTGCTAATCAAAAGTACTGACACACACTACTTAAAATTTCTGCAAGAAAAATTTTAATGGTATACAATGTTTGCACAAAGAATTATTGCAAAATGAGTCAATGTGCAATAATTAAAAAAATTACAACACCAAGAAAGAACAGTTTACAAGAAAGAAAATATATCAAGGGAATGAACTGAGTGAAACACTTTAAACTATTAAACTGCAACTTAAGCAACACTTATGAACTCAACGAATGATTTACTTAAAAGAAGAACTTAAAAATTGACTTAGAGTGAATGTGTTCAATGAAATATAAATTAATAAAATGCAAAACGCAGAACAAAGGTCTAGAATCATTACAGTGATGCAGAACACAACACTTTACAGTGATGCAGAACACAACACTTGCAGTGATGCAGAACACAAAACTTACGTGATGCAGGAAAACACAACACTTACAGTGATGAGAACACAACACTTACAGTGCTGCTGAACTTAAACACTACAGTGATGCAGAACACAACACTTACAGTTGATGCAGAACACAACACTTACAGTGATGCAGAACACAACACTTACAGTGATGCAGAAACACAACCTTACAGTGAGGCAGAACACAAAACACTTACAGTGATGCAGAACACAACGCTTACAGTGATGCAGACACAAAACCCTTACAGTTGATGCAGAACCAACACTTACTGTGATGCGAACACAACACTTACAGTGATGCAGAACACAACACTTACAGTGATGCAGAACACAACACTTATCAGTGATGCAGGAACACAACACTTACAGTGATGCAAGAACACAAACTACAGTGATGCAGAACACAACCTTACAGTGATGACAGACACAACACTTACAGTGATGCGAAACACAACACTTTACAGTGATGCAGAACACAACACTTACAGTGATGCAGAACACAACACTTACCGTGATGCAGAACACAAACACTTACAGTGATGCAGGAACACAACACTTACAGTGAGGCAAGAAACAACACTTACACAGTGATGCCAGAACACAACACTTACAGTGATGCAGAACACAACACTTACATTTGGTTGCAGAACACAACATTACTGTGATGCAGAACCACAACACTACAGTGAGCAGAACACAACACTTACAGTGATTTGCAGAACACAACACTTACAGTGATGCAGAAACAACACTTACAGTGATGCAGAACACAACACTTACAGTGATGCAGAACACAACACTTACAGTGATGCAGAACACAACACTTACAGTGATGCAGAACACAACACATCAATATAAACACAATACTAGAATTTTCTTGCTATTAAAACTTGATGGTGTGAAAAAATTTGGGAAAACATAGTTTTCTTGCTTGAACAAAATAATGGCATCATGTCTGATGGGAAAAGACAAATTAGACACTGGTTAAATGAAAAGAATATGGGTTGGTCAAATGTTTGTTAGTGGGATGAATTGTAAAGGACCTGCCTAGTATGGGCCAACAGGCCTGCTGCAGTGTTCCTCCTTTCTTATGTTCTTATGTTCTTAACTCAAAAATGTTCAACACGCAGAGAAAAATGAAATAAACTGGCAAGAATACACAAATACTGGGAGGAAAATATAATAGACAACACTGAGTTGTGATGCAGAATATAAGGTATTAAATTACTGAATTACTTCACTCATCAAGTTGGCTAGCTGAGAGGTGTTAAGGGGTACGGGAGTTATTTCTTGAGTAGCTTTAGGTAGATGTCGTTTTGATAAGGACCTGCCTCGTATGGGCCAGTAGGCCTTCGCAGTGTTCCTACATTATTATGTTCTTCTGTTCTAATATGTTAAACACAAGCTGATTTGTGATGAAGTGGAAACACATATTATATATGCTCAATGTTGACACACAACAAAGGAAAACATCAGGTACTTACTTCAAGTGTATAAAAAAAAGAAACACAACACAACAGACATAAGATAATGCACAGAAATTAACACTGAAATTAAGAAGATAAAAAAAATATTGCAGCAGTATGTAAAAAAAAATAAAATATGAGTCTAATCGAGAGTTCACTGAATGTCACTAAGAAAAAAAAATCAATGGAATACAAAAAAGAAATGTCTCAACACTCACAAATGTCTCTATGAAAAATAATATCACTGTAACGACTTGATGAAGAATTAAGTAGATGGTGGAAGGTTGGAGGATGGAGGCTAATCGTCTCGTGGGGGGGGCTGGTACTGTCCACACGTGATCCTTGAATTTGCGCTTAATCGACGGAATGGACTTCACACAGGAGGCTTTCAACGGCGGCGCCACTGACGAAGACACACTCTAGCTCTTGACCCCCTATGTGGTCCTTAAAATATGGTGCTAGAACCCGTAGTAAGAGTACCAAAACACGAGTGGTTAGTGGTTGGGTGAGTGGGGCTGATGCAGGGCTGGGGCTGCTGGGCGTGGCGCAGACCGCGTGGTAACTGGGCCTATGGGATGAAATAGGCGTACGGCCTCACTGGGGACACCCTCATGGCGAGAAGTTAATTTTAAGCCGGCTTGGCCTTAATAACAGACCTACGAAATAGCACAACACCACAGGGATGAAAAAGCATTCAGAAAGGCTGGAGCTTGAAGCACAAACGATGAGGAAGACGTACCCACGGGGCTTGCTTGAGTAATGGGGTAACGACACCAGGGTTATTGCTGGCTGGGTATCTTAACCCTTCACACAGAATGGCTTGGATAAACTCTCACGATGAGCACAGCGGGGTGGAACAGCTTTGGTCTCATGGAGGCAAAAAGGTGGATGGTGTGTTAGGCTTGGGGACTGGGTTGTTCTGAATCCCCACCACTGACGTCTACTGGCTTATTTGCAAACCTCGGGGTTCAAACCCATCGGGAGTGATGCAAAATAAGAGATAAACACTAATACAAGAGGACTGACCAGTGAATAATGAAGTGGCTGGTAGACGCTTTGGTTGGGGTGGTAGCTGGTGAGGTAGCTGGCTGGCTAGATCGGGCCTACTGGGCGACACGAAATGGACGTCTTACTGGTCGAAAGAAATCTCCATACATCGGCTAATTATCAATTTTACGCCACACGATGTTCACCAAAATTGTCGTGTGGGTTCGTAGGAGAATTTGAGGGTTGAAGGTAGACAACCACTAGTT
>NC_069493.1:13468028-13513028 GCF_026875155.1 Cherax quadricarinatus
TTGAGGTTGTGTCTCAATGCAAACTATAGATCTATCTTACAATTATCTTAAAAAAATCGACATGAAACAAATGGACTATTTGATGATTTACTGTCAATTAGATATATTGATATTTCCCACAATCTCTTCGGCACCGTATCCAAGAAACTCTTCCCATACCACAAGTGGATTCCTTACAACTTGCAGAGAGTGGACATGAGTTACAACTTGATGCCGGTCCTTCATAAGAACATACTAATAGGCTTGCAGAAAGTCAAATTCCTTAACATTTCCCATAATCTCCTCAACGAAATACGACCCAGCGTCATCGGCAACCTGACTAAACTAGAGGTTCTTGACCTGCCCTCCAACCAGCTGGAAGCCTTGGGTAATACTGTGTTTGGGCGAGGTAAGTCGCTACGGGAGGTTTACCTCCAGAATAACAGCCTCATCTCCGTGCCAGCCCCAGTCCTGATGTCCAACGAAAACCTCACCTTCCTTGACCTCTCTAAAACTACCTCAACCACTACTATGAGGATTTTGTCCCAAGAGTCATCAATGGAACCACAATAAGGTAAATTTTTGCATAAGTAACCAGACATTGGGGAGAAAAGAAACTGGACTGTGTCTTTCTGTACTGGAATATTATCAAAGAAATGCAGAAAGTCTGACTTTGGAACTATAAACACATACGCAGTATGTGATCCTGTTTGTGACTTGATAAAGCCCACTGTGTGGGCGAAACGTTTGTCGATAAAGGATCACATTATACTGCATATGTGGTTCTATTTCCACTGTATCGGTATTTTATACCATTTATTTCCAAGCCTGGCTTTTATATTTTTCCTCATTCACTACTTAATAATGATTTTGAATGGACCGAAACGTTGCCCAGTTTAGATGAACAGTTTGTGGGCTTATTGTAAATTGTGTTGCTGTAATGTTCTGATTGTTGTACATCTTAAGTGTTGCTGTAATGTTCTGATTGTTGTACATCTTAAGTGTTGCTGTAATGTTCTGATTGTTGTACATCTTAAGTGTTGTAATGTTCTGATTGTTGTACATCTTAAGTGTTGTAATGTTCTGATTGTTGTACATCTTAAGTGTTGTAATGTTCTGATTGTTGTACATCTTAAGTGTTGTTGTAATGTTCTGATTGTTGTACATCTTAAGTGTTGTAATGTTCTGATTGTTATACATCTTAAGTGTTGTTGTAATGTTCTGATTGTTATACATCTTAAGTGTTGTTGTAATGTTCTGATTGTTATACATCTTAAGTGTTGTAATGTTCTGATTGTTATACATCTTAAGTGTTGCTGTAATGTTCTGATTGTTGTACATCTTAAGTGTTGTAATGTTCTGATTGTTGTACATCTTAAGTGTTGTAATGTTCTGATTGTTATACATCTTAAGTGTTGCTGTAATGTTCTGATTGTTGTACATCTTAAGTGTTGTAATGTTCTGATTGTTGTACATCTTAAGTGTTGTAATGTTCTGATTGTTATACATCTTAAGTGTTGCTGTAATGTTCTGATTGTTGTACATCTTAAGTGTTGTAATGTTCTGAATTGTTGTACATCTTAAGTGTTGTAATGTTCTGATTGTTGTACATCTTAAGTGTTGTTGTAATGTTCTGATTGTTATACATCTTAAGTGTTGTAATGTTCTGATTGTTATACATCTTAAGTGTTGCTGTAATGTTCTGATTGTTATACATCTTAAGTGTTGTTGTAATGTTCTGATTGTTATACATCTTAAGTGTTGTTGTAATGTTCTGATTGTTATACATCTTAAGTGTTGTTGTAATGTTCTGATTGTTATACATCTTAAGTGTTGTTGTAATGTCTGATTGTTATACATCTTAAGTGTTGTAATGTTCTGATTGTTATACATCTTAAGTGTTGCTGTAATGTTCTGATTGTTATACATCTTAAGTGTTGTTGTAATGTTTCTGATTGTTATACATCTTAAGTGTTGTTGTAATGTTCTGATTGTTATACATCTTAAGTGTTGTTGTAATGTCGATTGTTATACATCTTAAGTGTTTTAAACAAGGAAACACTCAACACAAAAACAATACTCAACTGAAACAGAACAACACTTAAAATCAAGAAAAATTGTACTTTACTCAAATCTAATTATGTTCACTTTACTTTAAAAAAATTGAATGAATGGCACAGTGATTTTTTGTCTTTACTCTCAATGCAAAAGAGAAATTCAACAACAAATGATTTAAATCAATCAAATAATTTGTTAAATTGGACCTTAATAAATATTGTGCAAAATAAAGACAAACTGGAAAACAATTCACTAAAAAGAAAATAAAATGGCACAACAAAGAATAAATATTATGCACAGAACAGAGCATAAGAAACATGCAAACTAAAAAAACTGTCGCATCTGCAAATAACAATTGCTAATCAAAGTACTGCACAACACACTTTAAAATTTCCTGGCAAGAAAAATTTTAATGTAATACAATGTTTGCACACGAATTATTGCAAAAGTGATCAATGTGCAATAATAAAAAAAATTACAACACAAGAAAAATACATTTTACCAAGAAAAGAAAATATATCAAGTAATGACCTGAGTGACACACTTAAAACTAACTGCAACTTAAAAGCAACACTTACGAACAACAAAGAATGATTTACTTAAAAAGCAAAGAACTTAAAATTGCACTAAGAGTGAATTTGTTCAAAGAATATAAAAAATAATAAAGCCCAAACGCTGGAACAAAAGGTTAGAACACTTACAGTGATGCAGATCACAAACACTTACAGTGATCAAACACAACACTTACAGTGCATGCAGAACACACACTTACAGTGATGCAGAACACAACACTTACAGTGATGCAGAACACAACACAACGTGATGCAGAACACAACACCTTACAGTGATGCAGAACACAACACTACAGTGATGCAGAACACAACACTTAACAGTGATGCAGAACACAACACATACAGTGATGCATAACACAACACTTACAGTGATGCTCGACACAACACTACAGTGATGCAGAACACAAACACTTTACAGTGGATGCAGCACACAAACCTTACAAGTGATGCAGAACACAACACATACAGTGATGCCAGAACAAACACTTACAGTGATCATAACACAACCCTACAAGTGATGCAGACACAACACTTACAGTGATGCAGAACACGAACACTTACCTTGATGCAGAATCACAACACTTACGTGATGCAAGAACACAACACTAACAGTGATGCAGAACACAACACTACAGTGATGGCAGAACACATAACACTTACAGTGATGGCAGAACACAACACCTTACAGTGATGCATAACAACTCACACTAACAGTGGAAAATGCAGAACACAACCCTTACAATGATGCAGAAACACACCACATACATGATGCAGAAAACACAACCCTTACAGTGATGCAAAAACACAACACTTACAGTGGTTTTTTTGCAGAACACACACTTACAGAGATGCAGACACAACAACATTACATGATGCAGAACCAACACTTACAGTGATGCAGACCACAACACTTACAGATGCAGAACACAACACTTCAGTGATGCAGAACACAACACTATACAGTGATGCAAGAACACAACACTTACAGTGATTGCAGAAACACAACACTTACAGTGATGCGGAACACAACACATACTGATGCCCAAAAAAGAACACAACACTTTACAGTGATTTCAGACACAACAACATCAATATAAACACAATACTAGAATTTTCTTGCTATAAAACTTGATGTGTGAAAAATTTGGAAAAATAGTTTTCTTGCTTGCACAAAATAATGGCACTATTGTCTGTGGAGATAAGACAAATTAGACACGGGATCAATGAAAATAATATGTTGGTCAAATGTGTGTTTAGTGTAAGAATTGTAAAGGACCTGCCTAGTATGGGCCAACAGGCCTGCTGCAGTGTTCCTCCTTTCTTATGTTCTTATGTTCTTAACTCAAAAATGTTCAACACGCAGAGAAAAATGAAATAAACTGGCAAGAATACACAAATCGGGAGGAAAATATATATAGACAACACTGAGTAGTGATGCAGAATATAAAAGGTATTAATTTACTGAATTACCACTCATCAAGTTGGCTACTGAGAGGTGTTAAGGGGTACGGAAGTTATTTCTTGAGTAGCTTTAGGTAGATGTCGTTTTGATAAGGACCTGCCTCGTATGGGCCAGTAGGCCTTCTGCAGTGTTTCCTAACATTCTTATGTTCTTAAGTACTAATACTTTAAACCCTAGATGATTGTGAAGTGGAAACACAATTAAATACAGCTCACAAAAGTTGCAACACACAAACAAAGGAAAACACATAAGGTTACTTACTTCAATTGTCATAAAAAAAAGAAACACCAACACCACTAGACATAGATAATGCACAGTAAATTAACACTGAATTAAGAAGATAAAAAAATTATTGCAAGCAGTATGTAATAAATACTGAGTCTAATCGAGAGTCACTGAATGTCACTAAGAAAAAAAAAATCAATGGAATACAAAAAAGAAATGTCTCAACACTCACAAATGTCTCTATGAAAAATAATATCACTGTAACGACTTGATGAAGAATTAAGTAGATGGTGGAAGGTTGGAGGATGGAGGCTATCGTCTCGTGGCTGGCTACTGTCCACACGTGATCCTAGAATTTGCGCTTACATCGACGATGGACTTCACACAGGAGGCTTTCAACGGCGGCGCCACTGACAAGAACACACTTCTAGCTCTTGCTGCCCCCTATGTGGCCTTAAAATATGGTGCTAGAACCCGTAGTAAGAGTACCAAAACACAGTGGTAGTGGTTGGGTGAGTGGGCGAAGCAGGCTGGGGCTGGGCGGGTGGCGAGACCGCCGTGTAAACTGGCCTATGGGAAAGAATGGCTAAAAGCCTCACTGGTGGACACCCCCCCACATGCGAGAAGATAATTAAGCCGGCTGGGCTTAAAGCAGACCTACGAAATAGCACACACCACAGGGAATGAAGAAAGATCAACCGAAGGCATGGAGCATTGAAGCCAAACGATGAGGAAGACCTGTACCACGAGGCTTGCCTTGAGTACTGGTGTAAGGACACCTTGGGTTATGTTGCTGGCTGGCTATATCCTTAACCCTTCACACAGAATGGCTTGACACCTCTCACTACGATGCGGCACAGCATGGGATTTTTTGGAAAGACTGCTTGGCAGGCAAAGCTGGATGGGTGGTAAGGCTTGGCTGACTGTGGTTTTTTCAGACTCCCCCACCCGACAGACTGTCAACTGGCTTATTTTGCCAGAACTCGGTCACCATCGGTAGTGAATGCAAATAAGCAGACATAAACACTAAACAAAGAACCTGACCATGAATAATGGAAGTGGCTGAGACGCTTGGGTTGGGGTAGCTGCTGAGTAGCAGGCTGTCTAGATCGTCCTACCGGCGACAACGAAATGGCCGCTTACTGGTCGAAAGAAATCTCCATACAACATCGGCGTAATTACAATTTTTACGCCCCACCGCTGTCACCATAAATGTCGTGTTGGTCGGTAGGAATATTGAGGGTGAAGGTAGACACACTAAGTTGATGGTAACGATATATAAGACAAACTGTGGATGGGGAAAGTCCCAGGCCTATGCCGCTGCCTGTTCTATCTCTAACCATCGTGAGAGGCCGTTTCAGAGGTACTCATGTACACATGCGCATTCCCGTGACACCAACATTCACTAGGCTTAGGGATCTTCTCTATAAAGCACATGGATGTACTAAATGCTCAGTTAATCTAATACAACACATGTTGTGCAAGAAAGGTATAAAATACCGACAATATGTGTCTTAACTTTCATATACAACACATGTAAGGGGATTCAGCAACTATGCTGACACACTAACACACCCATGATGTGACCTAACCACATCCAGTCACTTACACCCGGGGGCTGGATGTCGACCTACAACCAGGTCCACAAACACCCCAGGATGCACCTACATACAACCATCCACTAACAAACCCAGTAAGACCCATTTTTTAACTGCTAGGTGAACATGGACAACAGTTGTATTAAGGAAACACGTCCTAATGTTTTCCAGCCGTACCGGGGATTCGATCCCCGGACTTCAGTGTGTGAGCTGAGTGCGCCAGCGATCGAGCTACTGAAGAAGTTGAATATCAAAATGGTATACAATACCGACAGGTTGGTAGGTAAGACACATAGGCAACAGTTAGGCAACTTTATTCCGAAACGTTACGCCTACACAGTAGGCTTCTACTCAGTTCGATTACAGAAAGTAGGCCGGAACAGTAAGTATGGTGAAGACATGTATCAGTTCATCACCCTTGAAGTCTAAAGGCAAATTTGAGGTTGTCAGTCCCTCAGCTTGATCTTCAGTTAGTTCCAGACAATGGAACTGAACTTCTCCAGGCTGAGGGACGACAACCTTATTTACGACTTCAAGGTGATGGACTGATTTACATCGTCTTCAACAGCTCTACCGCGCCTGCCTACTTTCTGTACTCGACAGAAAGAAGCCTACTGTGCAGGCGAAACGTTCGGAATAATAGTTGCCTAACAGTTGCCTAAAGTCTTAATCACTGTCAGTTTATCATAGCTCTTTATACAGACCTAAACGTTGGTTACACAGATCAGTATATCACTACTAAATTAGTTAAACAAATCAATTAGTTTGCAAATTAAAAGCGTTTAAACCTGTTATATTTGCTGTTACAGAGCTCCTGTTAACTAGAATTGGTACCAACACTCAGCTTACCACTGAGGTCCGGGGATCAATCCACGCGGAACGGGTGGAAATATTAGAATGTGTTTCCACAAACACCTGCTGCCCATGTCAAACCATCAAAAAATAGGTACCTGGTGTTAGTAGACTGTGTGGGTCGCATCCTGGGTGTTAGTGACTGTGTGGGTCACATCCTGGCAAGTAGCCTGTGTGGGTCCGCATCCTGGGTGTTAGTGGACTGGTGTGGTTCAAATCCTGGGTGTTTGTAGACGGGTGTGGTTCGCATCCTGGGTGTGTAGTGGACTGTGGTGGGTCACATCCTGGGTGTTAGTAGACTGTAGGGTCCATCCTGGTGTTAGTGGACTATGTTGGTTGCATCCTGGTGTTAGTGGACTGGTGTGGGTCGCATCCAGGGTGTTAGTGGACTAGTGTTGGTCGCATTCCGGGTGTTAGTGGACTGGTGTTTGGTCCATCCTGGGTGTCAGTGGACATAGTGTTGGTACGCATCCAGGTGTTAGTGAACTGGTGTGGTCCGCATTCCAGGGTGATAGGGACTGGTGTGGGTCACATCCTGGTGTTAATTGGACTGGGTGTGGGTCGCATCCTGGGTGTTATCGGGACTGGTGTGGGTCAACATCCTGGTGTTAGTGGGACTGTGTGGGTCACATCCTGGGTGTTAGTGGACTGGTGTGTTTCACATCCTGGGTGTTAGTGTACGGTTGTGGGTCAACAATCCTGGGTGTTAGTGGACTGGTGTGGGTCGCATACCTGGGTGAAAGAGGACTGGTTAGGGGTCACATCCTGGGTGTTAGTGGACGTGGGTGGGTCACATCTGGAGTTAGAGGAAGGAGTGGGTCGCATCCTGGGTGTTAGTGACAGGTGTGGGTCACATCCTGGTTGTTAGTGGACTTTTGTGGGTCACATCCTGGGTGTTAGTGTGGACTGTTGTTGGTCACATCCGGGTGTTAGTGGACTGGTGGTGGGTCACCTCCTGGGGTGTTATTGACAGGTGTTGGGTCACACCTGGGTTTAGTGGACTGTTGTGGGTCACTCCTGGGACAATACTGACCTAATTTGCGGGAAATGTTCAGCATAACAAGTACTTTCTATTATAGTAGTAAGTCACTGAGTCAGCTATGAACTGTATACCTTGTACATGTACTTGATAACCTTGTACCTGAACTTATATACCTTGCACAAGAACTTTGTATACCTTGTACATTGTACTTGTATACCTTGTACATGAACTTGTATACCTTGTTACAGGTACTTGTATACCTTTTTACATGTACTTGTATACCTTGTACATGTACTTGTATACCTTTTACAGTGTACTTGTAAACCTTGTACATGTACTTGTAAACCTTGTACGATGTACTGGTATAGCTTGTACTGTACACTTGTATAACCTTGTACATGAACTTTTATACCTTGTACTGTACTTGTATACCATGTACAATACATGTATAATTAAAAAAACCTGTACCTTTCCTTGTAACCCTTGTACAAGTACTTATATACCTTGCACATTACTTGTATACCTTGTACATTTACATGTATACCTGTACAAGTACTTGAATACCTTGTACATGTACTTTGTATACCTAGTAACATGTACTTGTATCCCTTGATACATGTTCATGTAACCTTGTACATGTTCTGGTATACCATGTATATGTACTTGTATACCTTGTACATGTACTTGTATACTTGTACATGTAACTGTATCCCTTGTACCTGTACTAGTATACCTTGTACAGTACTTATATACTTGCACATGTACTTGTATACCTTGTACTGTACTTGTATACCTTGTACATGTACAATTATACCTTGTACATGTACTAGTATACCTTGTACATGGTACTTGAAAACCTTGTACATGTACTTGTGTTATACCTTGTACCAAGTACTTGTATACCTTGTCATGTACTTGTATACCTAGTAGCAAGAACTTAATACCTTGCATCATGTACCTGTAATACCTTGTACATGTACTGTATAACCTTGTAATGTACTTGATACCTGGGTACAAGTACTTGTATACTCTTGTACAAGTCCATTATACCTTGTACATGTACTTGTAAACCTTACATGTACTTGTAACCATGTACATGTACTTGAAAACCTGTAACATGTACTTGTATAGCCTTGTACATTTACTTGTATATCCTTGTACCTGTAACTTATATACCTTGCACATGTACTTGTAAACCTTTTCACATTACTTGAAAACCTTGTACAAGTACTTGAATACCTTGTACATGTACTTTGTATACCATGTACATGTACTTGTATACCTTGTACCTGTACGTTGTATACCTTGTACATGTACTTGTATACCTTGTACAAGACTTGTATACCTTGTACATGTACTAGTATACCTTGTTACAATGTACTTGTATACCTTGTACGATTGTAGAAAACTAAGTATTAATGTTATAATGAATAACTCCCAGGTAAATCCTACTTTAAGGTGGGTGAACATTTGTACACAATAAACCCCTCGCTTCGCGTCAGACAAAATCTAAGAATCACATATTTCTATTAGGAGAACCCTGACGTGAGTTCAACTGCTTGGGAGAAAAGAACCCGGACGCGATTGGATCGCTGGACGTGTCGTGGTACGGTTGCCACACATAGAAGAAGTCGCTGTTTTCAAGGTGATGGTCTACAACATGAGCTCTGGTAAAGAGGTCGCCCAACGGCCGTTCTCCTACACGCAGCGTCGCGGTTTCTTCCCGGATGTATCGAGAGGCATGGGTAGCGCCACGGTTTAGTTATTGATAGGCCAGTAGTCCGCCACGGTTACGGTTATTGTATAGGCAGGGTAGGATCGCCCACGGTTAGTGTATCGAGAGGCAGGTATGTCGCCACGGTTATTTATCGAGAGGCAGCTAGGTCCTACGGTTAGGTTATCGAGAGGCAGGATGTTGGCTACGGTTAGGTTTAACGAGAGGCAGACATGTTTGCTACAGTCAAGTTAATCGCGAGGCAGGTAGGGTCGCAACAGCTATGTATCGATGAGCAGGAGGTTGCTACGTTATATCGAGAGGCAGGTAGGTTGCTACAGTTAGGTTATCGAGAGGCAGGTAGGTTGCTACAGTTAGGTTATCGAGAGGCAGGTAGGTCGCTACAGCTAGGTTATCGAGAGGCAGGTAGGTCACTACAGTTAGAAGGTTAACGGAGAGACAGTAGGTCACTATACTGTTAGTATATAGTGATAGGCAGGTAGATCGCATACAGTTAGGTTTATTGATAGACAGGTAGTCGCTACACAGGTTAGTTATTGAGAGTGAGGTAGGTCACAACAGTTAGTTATTGAGATGCAGGTAGGTTGCTACAGTTAGGTTTTTAAATACTGAGAGGGCGTTAGGTCACTACAGTTAGGTTTATAGAAGAGGGAGGAGTAGGACACTACGGTTAGGATATGTTAGAGGGAGGTAGGACACCTACGGTTAGGTATCGAGAGGCATGAAGGTCACTAAGGATCGGTATATCAGAAGTGGCAGGTTAAGTCCTATGGATAGGTTTACTGAAAGGCAGGTAGGTCACTACGGTTAGGTTACTGTATAGGCTGGAAATACACTATGTTTAGGTTACTGAGAGGCAGGTAGGTCACTATGGTTAGGTTACAGAGAGGATGTAGGTCCACTAAGGTTAGTATCTGAGAGGCAGGTAGGTCAACTACGGTTAGGTAATTCGAGAGGCAGGTAGGTCCCACTATGGTGTAGGTTAACGATTGTCAGGTAGGTCACTATGTTAGGTAACTAGAGTCAGGAAGGTCACTATCTGTTAGGTTACTTAAGAGGCAGGTAGTCACTACGGTTAAGGTTTATCGAGAGCAGGTAGGTCCACTATGGTTAGGTTACTGAGAGGCAGGTAGGTCACTACCAGTTAGGTTACTGAGTAGGCAGGTAGGTCACATGGTTAGTTACTGAAGTCTGGTAGGTCACTAACGGATTAGGTTTCTGAGAGGCAGTAAAGGTCACTACATTTAGGTTACTGAGAGGCAGGTTAGGTCACAATAACAGTTAGGTTTTACTGGGAGCGCAGGTAGTTGCTGATCTCGTTACAAACAAGAGGGTAGGTATGTCGCTACAGTTAGGTTATTCGAGAGGCAGGTAGGTCACTACGGTTAGGTTTTCGAGGGGCAGGTAGTCACTATGGTTTGGGTTACTGAAGGCAGTAGGTCACTACGGTTAGTTATTGAGAAGCAGGTAGGTGCCACTATGGTTAGTGTTATCTTTGAGAAACAAAGTAGTCACTATGTTTAGGTTATCGAAAATCAGGTGTTCACTATGGTTAGGTTTTAATTGAAGAAGCGGTAGGTCACAACAGTTTAGGTTATATCGAGAAGCCGGTAGGTTCACTACTTGTTATTTATCGAGAAGCAGGTAGGTCACTATTGTTAGGTTATTTGAGAAGCAGGTAGGTCACAACGGTAAAGTTATCGAGAGCAGTAGTTCACTACTGTTAGGTAACAAGAAGCAGGAAGGTCACACGGTTATGGTTAACGAGAGGCAGGTAGGTCAACTACTGTTGGTTAAACGATAAGCAGTAGGTCACTATGGTTAGGTTAATGAGAAGCAGGTAGGTCACTTACGGTTAAGATACGAGAGGCAGGTAGGGTCACTACGGTTAGGTTTATCGAAAAGCATGTAGGTCACTACGGTTAGGTTATCGAGAAGCAGTAGGTCACTAACGGTTAGTTAACGAGAAGCAGGTAGGTCCACTACAGTAAGGTTATCGAGAAGCAGTAGGTCCCTAGGTTAGGTTATCGATAAGCAGTAGGTTCACTACGGTTAGATTATCGAGAAGCAGGTAGGTCACTACGGTTAGGTTATCGAGAAGCAGGTAGGTCACTACGGTTAGGTTATCGAGAGGCAGGTAGGTCACTACGGTTAGGTTATCAAGAAGCAGGAAGGTCACTACGGTTAGGTTATCGAGAGGCAGGTAGGTCACTACGGTTAGGTTATCCTAAGAAGCAGACGGTCACTAACGTTAGGTTATCGAGAGGCAGGTAGGTCACTACAGTTAGGTTATCGAGAAGCAGGCAGGTCACTACGGTTAGGTTATCGAGAGGCAGGTAGGTCACTACGGTTAGGTTATCAAGAAGCAGGTAGGTCACTACGGTTAGGTTATCGAGAGGCAGGAAGGTCACTACGGTTAGGTTATCGAGAAGCAGGTAGTCACCTAACGTTAGATATCGAGAGGCAGGTAGGTCACTACGTATAGGTTATCAAGAAGCCGGTAGGACACTACGTTTAGGTATCGAGAGGCAGTGTAGGTACTACGTTAGGATATCGAGAGGCAGTAAGGTCACTATGGTTAGGTTAACAAAGAAGCAGGTAGGTCACAACTGTTATGTATACGGATAGGCAGGTAGGCACTACGGTTAGGTTATCAAGAAGCAGGTAGGTCACATACAGTTATGTTATCGAGAGCAGGTAGGTCACTACGGTTCGTTACAAGAGAGCAGGTATGTCACAACTGTTATGTTAACGAGAGCAGGTAAGGTCACTACGGTTAGGTTATCCAAGAAGCAAGTATGTCACTACTGTTAGTTTTATCGAAGGCAGTAGGCACTACGGTTATGTTATCGAGAGGCATGTAGGTCACTATGGTTTAGGTTAATCCAAAGCAGGTAGGTCACTACTGATAGGTTATCGAGAAGCCGGTAGGTCATACGTTAGGTTTATCGAGAGCAGGTAGGGACACTATGGTTAGGTTATCAAGAAGCAGTAGGACATACAACATTTAAGGATATTCGAGAACCGGAAGGTCACTACGGTAAATTTATCGAGAAGCAAGTAGGTCACTACAGTTAGGTTATCGAGAAGCGAGGTAGGTCACTACGGTTAGGGATCTGAGAGCAGGTAGGTCACTACGGTTAGGGGTTTCTGAAGGCAGGTAGGTCACTACAGTTAGGTTACTGAGAGGCCAGTTAGGCACAACATTAGGAAACTGAGAGCAGGTAGGTTTCTACAGGTACATTACTGTTAGGTTAGGTAGGACGCTACAGTTAGGTTGTTCGAGAGGCAGGTAGTTCACTAAGGATTGGTTACTGAGAGGCAGGGTAGGTCACTCTATAACGTTAAGGTTTTTCGAGAGGCAGTAGGTCACTATGGTTTGGTTACTGAGAGGCAGGTTAGGTCTACTACGTTTAGGTTAATTGAGAAGCGAGGTAGTCACTATTGATAGGTTATGTGAGAAGCCAGGTAGGTCCCTACTGTTATGGGTTACGAAAGCAGGTAGTCACTATGGTTAGGTTATTGAAAGCATGTAGTTCACAACAGTTAGGTATACGAGAAGCATGTAGGTCACTACTGTTGTTTACGAGAAGCAGGTAGGTCACATGGTTAGGAGTTTTATTGAGCAGCAGTAGGTCACTACGGTTAAGATATCGAGAGGCAGGTAGGTCCACTACGGTTCGGTTTATCAAGAAAGCTGAAAGTTCACTGCGGTTAGGTTTATCGAGAGGCAGGTAGGTCCCAACTTGTGTAGGTTATCGAGAAGCAGGTAGTCACTATGGTTAGTTATTGAAGAATCAGGTTATTTCACACGGTAAGGTTATCGAGAGGCAGTTATGACCCTACGGATAGGATAAACGAAAAGCAGGTAGGTCACAACGTAAGGTTATCGAGAAGCAGGTCGGTCACTCCTTAAAGGATATCGAAAGCAGGTCGGTCACAACAGTTAGGTTTAACGTAAGCAGGTAGGTCCCTAACGTTTAGGGTTATCGAGAAGCAGGTAGTCACTACGGTTAGACTAAGTGCGAGAATCAGGAATGTCACAACGTTAGGTTATCGAAAGCAGTTAGGTAAGACACTACGGTTAGGTTATCGAAGGCAGTAAGGTCACACGGCTAGGGATCAAGAAGCAGGAAGGTCACTACGGATAGTTACCGAGAGGCAGGTATGTCACTAACTACTTATAGTGTTATCAAGAAGCAGGAAGGTGTCACGAAACTACGGTTAGGTTATTGAGAGTGCAGGTAGGTCACTATGGTTAGGTTTTTCGAGAAGCATGGCAGTCACTACGGTTAGGGTTATCTGAGAGGCAGGAAGTCACATACGGTTATTTATCAAGAAGGCAGGAAGGACACTACGGTTTAGGTATCAGAGGCAGGAAGTCCTACGGTTAGGTTATCGCGAAGCAGTAATGTCCACTACGGATTAGGTTATCGAGAGGCAGGTAGGTCACTACGGTTAGGTTATCAAGAAGCAGGTAGGTCACTACTGTTAGGTTATCGAGAGGCAGGTAGGTCACTACGGTTAGGTTATCGAGAGGCAGGTAGGTCACTATGGTTAGGTTATCAAGAAGCAGGTAGGTCACTACTGTTAGGTTATCGAGAGGCAGGTAGGTCACTACGGTTAGGTTATCAAGAAGCAGGTAGGTCACTACTGTTAGTTATCGAGAGTCAGGAGGTAGGTCACTACGGTAAGGTATATCATAAGCAGTAAGTCACTACTTGTTAGGGTTATCGATAAGGCAGTAGTCACTACGGTTAGGTTATCAAGAAGCATGTAGGACACAACAGTAAGGTTATCGAGAGGCAGGTAGGTCACTACGGATAGGTTTCTACGAGAGGCATGTAGGTCACAATGTTTAGGATTATCAGAAGCAGGTAGTATCACTACTGTTAGTTATCGAGAGGCAGTTCGGGTCCACTACGGTTTAGGTTATGCAAGCAGGTAGTGTCACTATGGTATAGGTTATCAAGAAGCATGTAGTCACTACAGTAAGGTTTAACGAGAAGCAGGTAGGTCAGCTACGGTAGGGTTATCGATAAGCAGGTAGGTCACTACAGTTAGGTTATCGAGAAGCAGGTAGGTCACTACGGTTAGGTTATCGAGAAGCAAGTAGGTCACTACGGTTAAGTTATCGAGAAGCAGGTAGGTCACTAACAGTTAGGTTATCGAGAAGGCCCGGTAGGTCACAAACGTTAGTAATCGAGAAGCAGGTAGGTCACTACGGTTAAGTTATCGAGAAGCAGGTAGGTCACTACGGTTAGGTTATCGAGAAGCAGGTAGGTCACTACGGTTAGGTTATCGAGAAGCAGGTAGGTCACTGCGGTTATGTGGTATGGTTTATCGAGAGGCAGGTAGGTCACTATGGTTAGGTTATCGAGAAGCAGGAGGAAGGTCACAACGGTTAAGGTTATCGGAGAGCATGTAGGCCACTACGGTTATGTATCAAGAAGCGTGAAGGTCACTATGACGGTTAGGTTATCGAGAGGCAGGTAGGTCACGTACGATAGGTTTATCAAGAGAGCAGGAATGTCCTACGGTTAGGTTATCGAGAAGCAGGTAGGTCACTACGGTTAGGTTATCGAGAGGCAGGTAGGTCACTACGGTTAGGTTATCGAGAAGCAGGTAGTCACTAACGTTATGTTGTATCGAAAGCAGTAGGTCACAACGGTTTAGGTATCGATAAGCAGGTAGGTCACGTACGGTTAGGTTATCCGAGAAGCAGGTAGGACACTACAGTTTAGGTATCGATAAGCCGGCGGTCAAAACGGTTAGGTTTTATCGAGAAGCAGGTAGGTCAACTACGGTTAGGTTTATCGAGAAGCCGGTAGGTTCACTACGGTAAGGTTATCGAGAACAGGTATGGGGGTCACACGGTTAGGTTTTCGAGAAGGCCGGAAGGACACTACGGTTAGGTTTATCGAGAAGCAGTAGGGGTCACTAGCGGTTAGGTTATCGAGAAGCAGGTAGGTCACTACGGTTAGGTTATCGAGAAGCAGGTAGGTCACTACGGTTAGGTTATCGAGAAGCAGGTAGGTCACTAAAAAAAAAAAAAAAAAAAACGGTTAGGTTATCCGAGAAAGCAGGTAGGTCACTACGGTATAGGTTTATCGAGAGGCGTAAGTCTCTACGGTAAGGTTATTGAGAGTCAGGGTCGGTCACTTCGGTTAGGCTACCGAAGTCTCTTCCTGGGTACCATTGATAATGGGTTGCGAATATTTTTTTGTAAAGGGTTTGTGGGTTTCACAGAACCTGCCAGTATTGGCATAGGCCTACTGCAAGTTTCCATTCTTATGAAAAATGATATAGAAATACCGACATGTGAAGAATAGGACAGTGTGCCTACAGTAGGATTGATTCTCAAATGGTATACAATACCCGACTATGTTTGTAATAAGACACAATAGGCAACATTTAGGTAACTTTATGTCCGAAACGTTTTCGCCTACACAGTAGGGTCTTCTTTCATTCGAGGACAGAAAAGTAGGCAGGAGCAGTAGAGTATGTGAAGACGATGTTAATTCAGT
The DNA here is from genome assembly GCF_026875155.1 of Cherax quadricarinatus. Classification (NCBI taxonomy): domain Eukaryota; kingdom Metazoa; phylum Arthropoda; class Malacostraca; order Decapoda; family Parastacidae; genus Cherax; species Cherax quadricarinatus. The sequence continues at coordinate 13,484,019 of NC_069493.1, forward strand.
CCATCACCCTTGCTCCTGCATATTGTTCTGTACTCGACAGAAGAAGCTACTGGTAGGCGAAACGTATTCGAAAATAAAGTTGCCTAAATGTTGCCTATTGTCTTATCTTACCAACATGTCGGTATTGTCTTCCATTGACAATCACTCTGTCAGACAACTGCAACAATGGCACCTTGGTATCAGAAGAAAAACAGACCTTGGACACTTTTTCAAGTGAGAATTGTTTTAGATCTGAGAGGGAACATGACCTCTCAGTGCTACATTCACACCTTACTACTACTCTGCCACCTCTCTTACCGACAGTAATTAAGTCTCAACACTGTTGCTAGATCTTCCTCCATCTCATCCTCCCCCTCCAGGTAAAACAGTTCCGGTTAACAACCTATCATACACCCACCCACCGCTGGCAAAACAAACCACTATCACGGCTTTAAAATATAAACTCCCTCGACACCAACTTGGTATGGAACGAAATCAATTAAATCATGTTTAAAGGTGAATCAGTTCAATTTACGTTTCTTACTTCACAAATAACACTTAACTGGCGAACTCCCTTGAAGCAGAGATGCCAGATAATAGTTTTAACTAAACAGTACCTGCCATCAAACCCCTCAACGTATCCACCATATGGGGTTATACAGCACTTTCGACCCCTAATGACCCCCACGATGGGAATTTGCCATCCATGTCAAAAACTCAACATAAAATATGAAATTTCTCCCAATTCTTTTATCACCAACACAGTCTGCGATCAGAATACACACCCACCAGGCCCCTTCACATTTTCACTAACCACTATGCTAGTCCAAACACTATTCTCAACATACACAACTTTCCTTATTCTTCAACTACACCAGAACACCAACATACCTACTTTGCTGATATGATTGATGAATGGTTTTGAAAAAACCGCAAGTGAAGATTGAGACACTTATGGCAGCATATATGAATCTTTATTCAGGATAAACGTTTCGCCACACATGGCTTCATCATCCAATACAAAGAGGAAGGCGTAAGGAGAGGAGGACTGATTACCTCATACCCACCTTCCTTACACCTTCCTCTTATATTGGACTGATGAAGCCACTGTGTGGCAAAACTTTTCCTGAATAAAGATTCCCATATGCTGCATAAGTGTCTCAAACATCAACTGTCGTTTTTCAAAGACCATTCAGGTAGGTAGATTTATTGGTAGACAACAAACCACCCAGGAAAGTACTACCACCTGCCAGAAGACTGTGGAACAGAAACCTGTAACTGTTTTGGCATGATGGTAAGGATTGCTGGTTTCTTTTTCTGTCTCATAAACACTGCCTAGAGTAACATGGAAATCTTGCTACTCCTACTTACAAATTGGTCACATTCACAGACACTCACATGCATATAACTAACATACATCTAGGTTTTCTCCTTTTTCTAATAGGCTCTTGATCCTCTTATTTCTCTATGCCATGGAAGTGGAAAAAGAATCTTTCCTCCGTACGCCATGCGTGTCCGTAAGAGGCGACTAAAATGCGAGCAATTGCAAGTAACCCTTCTCCTGTAGACATTTACTAAAAAAGAGAATAAGAAAACTTTATAAAACTGGGATGCCTTAAATGTGCGAGAATAAGTGCGGATGACGAGCAACAGATGAATGCTGATTTATGAATGAAAAGAAGTTGGATGTCCCTGGGCCCTAAGCGAAACAAAGCTGAAAGGGGGAGGGAGTTTCGGTGGGGGGAAATAAATGGGATTACATCGGAGTATCTGAAGATTTAGAGCAAAGGAAGGTTAGCCAGTAAAGTTGAATGATCCAGTTTATGGAAGGATAAAGAGAATATGAAATGTGTAAATTCAAGAATAATGTGGATTAAAATAAAGTTTGGAAGCGAGAAAGTGGTCATCAAAACGTTTATGGCACGCTGGAGACGAGATAGGAATGCAGAGGAGAGAGAGAGAGATTTTTGGAGATTTTTACGTTGAATGTATAAGGAACCTTGAACCAAGTGAGAGATTAATTTGGCAGGGGGACCAGGGGGTGGCTGAATGCTAAAGTAGGAGAAACTTTTTAGATAGTGTGTGTAGGTAAGTATTTGGGGTTCCAGTGTAAATGATTAATGGGAGCCCTTGATTGAACATTGTATAGAAAGGGGTTAGTTAAAGGTAATACATAGTTTAAGAAAAGAGATAAATAAAAAAGTAAACACGATATGTGTAGGGCGAAATGACAGTAGTTTTTTGATTATGTATTGGTCAATTAAAAGACTGATTGAGTAACATCAAGGATGTACAATGTTTATAGAGGGGGCCACAGATATATCAAGATCACTTTCTAGTTTTGTATCTACACCTGAAGTAAAAGGTAGATTGGATACAAGGAGAATTAAAAGCATCAGGGAAGAGAGGTCACACTTTTAAACAAGGAAACACTCAACACAAAAACAATACTCAACTGAAACAGAACAACACTTAAAATCAAGAAAAATTGTACTTTACTCAAATCTAATTATGTTCACTTTACTTTAAAAAAATTGAATGAATGGCACAGTGATTTTTTGTCTTTACTCTCAATGCAAAAGAGAAATTCAACAACAAATGATTTAAATCAATCAAATAATTTGTTAAATTGGACCTTAATAAATATTGTGCAAAATAAAGACAAACTGGAAAACAATTCACTAAAAAGAAAATAAAATGGCACAACAAAGAATAAATATTATGCACAGAACAGAGCATAAGAAACATGCAAACTAAAAAAACTGTCGCATCTGCAAATAACAATTGCTAATCAAAGTACTGCACAACACACTTTAAAATTTCCTGGCAAGAAAAATTTTAATGTAATACAATGTTTGCACACGAATTATTGCAAAAGTGATCAATGTGCAATAATAAAAAAAATTACAACACAAGAAAAATACATTTTACCAAGAAAAGAAAATATATCAAGTAATGACCTGAGTGACACACTTAAAACTAACTGCAACTTAAAAGCAACACTTACGAACAACAAAGAATGATTTACTTAAAAAGCAAAGAACTTAAAATTGCACTAAGAGTGAATTTGTTCAAAGAATATAAAAAATAATAAAGCCCAAACGCTGGAACAAAAGGTTAGAACACTTACAGTGATGCAGATCACAAACACTTACAGTGATCAAACACAACACTTACAGTGCATGCAGAACACACACTTACAGTGATGCAGAACACAACACTTACAGTGATGCAGAACACAACACAACGTGATGCAGAACACAACACCTTACAGTGATGCAGAACACAACACTACAGTGATGCAGAACACAACACTTAACAGTGATGCAGAACACAACACATACAGTGATGCATAACACAACACTTACAGTGATGCTCGACACAACACTACAGTGATGCAGAACACAAACACTTTACAGTGGATGCAGCACACAAACCTTACAAGTGATGCAGAACACAACACATACAGTGATGCCAGAACAAACACTTACAGTGATCATAACACAACCCTACAAGTGATGCAGACACAACACTTACAGTGATGCAGAACACGAACACTTACCTTGATGCAGAATCACAACACTTACGTGATGCAAGAACACAACACTAACAGTGATGCAGAACACAACACTACAGTGATGGCAGAACACATAACACTTACAGTGATGGCAGAACACAACACCTTACAGTGATGCATAACAACTCACACTAACAGTGGAAAATGCAGAACACAACCCTTACAATGATGCAGAAACACACCACATACATGATGCAGAAAACACAACCCTTACAGTGATGCAAAAACACAACACTTACAGTGGTTTTTTTGCAGAACACACACTTACAGAGATGCAGACACAACAACATTACATGATGCAGAACCAACACTTACAGTGATGCAGACCACAACACTTACAGATGCAGAACACAACACTTCAGTGATGCAGAACACAACACTATACAGTGATGCAAGAACACAACACTTACAGTGATTGCAGAAACACAACACTTACAGTGATGCGGAACACAACACATACTGATGCCCAAAAAAGAACACAACACTTTACAGTGATTTCAGACACAACAACATCAATATAAACACAATATCTAGAATTTTCTTGCTATAAAACTTGATGTGTGAAAAATTTGGAAAAATAGATTTTATCTGCTTGCACAAAATAATGCACTATTTGTCTGTGGAGAAAAGACAAAATAGACACGGGATCAATGAAAATAATATGTTGGTCAAATGTGTGTTTAGTGTAAGAATTGTAAAGGACCTGCCCAAGTATTGGGCCGAACAGGCCTGCTGCAGTGTTCCTCCTTTCTTATGTTCTTATGTTCTATAACTCAAAAATGATCAACAAACGCAGAGAAAAATGAAAATAAACTTGCAAGATACACAAATCGGGAGGAAAATATATATAGACAACACTGAGTAGTGATGCAGAATATAAAAGGTATTAATTTACTGAATTACCACTCATCAAGTTGGCTACTGAGAGGTGTTAAGGGGTACGGAAGTTATTTCTTGAGTAGCTTTAGGTAGATGTCGTATTGATAAGGACCTGCCTCGTATGGGCCATAGGCCATCTGCAGTGTTTCCTAACATTCTTATGTTCTTAAGTACTAATACTTTAAACCCTAGATGATTGTGAAGTGGAAACACAATTAAATACAGCTCACAAAAGTTGCAACACACAAACAAAGGAAAACACATAAGGTTACTTACTTCAATTGTCATAAAAAAAAGAAACACCAACACCACTAGACATAGATAATGCACAGTAAATTAACACTGCAGTTAAGAAGATAAAAAAAAATTTATTGCAAGCAGTATGTAATAAATACTGAGTCTAATCGAGAGTCACTGAATGTCACTAAGAAAAAAAAAATCAATGGAATACAAAAAAAGAAATTGTACTCAACACTCACAAATGTCTCTATGAAAAATAATATCACTGTAACGACTTGATGAAGAATTAAGTAGATGGTGGAAGGTTGGAGGATGGAGGCTATCGTCTCGTGGCTGGCTACTGTCCACACGTGATCCTAGAATTTGCGCTTACATCGACGATGGACTTCACACAGGAGGCTTTCAACGGCGGCGCCACTGACAAGAACACACTTCTAGCTCTTGCTGCCCCCTATGTGGCCTTAAAATATGGTGCTAGAACCCGTAGTAAGAGTACCAAAACACAGTGGTAGTGGTTGGGTGAGTGGGCTGAAGCAGGGCTGGGGCTGGGCGGTGGCGAGACCGCCGTGTAAACTGGCCTATGGGAAAGAATGGCTAAAAGCCTCACTGGTGGACACCCCCCCACATGCGAGAAGATAATTAAGCCGGCTGGGCTTAAAGCAGACCTACGAAATAGCACACACCACAGGGAATGAAGAAAGATCAACCGAAGGCATGGAGCATTGAAGCCAAACGATGAGGAAGACCTGTACCACGAGGCTTGCCTTGAGTACTGGTGTAAGGACACCTTGGGTTATGTTGCTGGCTGGCTATATCCTTAACCCTTCACACAGAATGGCTTGACACCTCTCACTACGATGCGGCACAGCATGGGATTTTTTGGAAAGACTGCTTGGCAGGCAAAGCTGGATGGGTGGTAAGGCTTGGCTGACTGTGGTTTTTTCAGACTCCCCCACCCGACAGACTGTCAACTGGCTTATTTTGCCAGAACTCGGTCACCATCGGTAGTGAATGCAAATAAGCAGACATAAACACTAAACAAAGAACCTGACCATGAATAATGGAAGTGGCTGAGACGCTTGGGTTGGGGTAGCTGCTGAGTAGCAGGCTGTCTAGATCGTCCTACCGGCGACAACGAAATGGCCGCTTACTGGTCGAAAGAAATCTCCATACAACATCGGCGTAATTACAATTTTTACGCCCCACCGCTGTCACCATAAATGTCGTGTTGGTCGGTAGGAATATTGAGGGTGAAGGTAGACACACTAAGTTGATGGTAACGATATATAAGACAAACTGTGGATGGGGAAAGTCCCAGGCCTATGCCGCTGCCTGTTCTATCTCTAACCATCGTGAGAGGCCGTTTCAGAGGTACTCATGTACACATGCGCATCCCGTGACATCACAGTCACTAGGCTTAGGGATCTTCTCTATAAAGCACATGGATGTACTAAATGCTCAGTTAATCTAATACAACACATGTTGTGCAAGAAAGGTATAAAATACCGACAATATGTGTCTTAACTTTCATATACAACACATGTAAGGGGATTCAGCAACTATGCTGACACACTAACACACCCATGATGTGACCTAACCACATCCAGTCACTTACACCCGGGGGCTGGATGTCGACCTACAACCAGGTCCACAAACACCCCAGGATGCACCTACATACAACCATCCACTAACAAACCCAGTAAGACCCATTTTTTAACTGCTAGGTGAACATGGACAACAGTTGTATTAAGAAACACGTCCTAATGTTTAATCCCCATCCGTACCTGGGGATTCGATCCCCGGACTTCAGTGTGAGAGCTGAGTGCGCAGCGATCGAGCTAGACTGAAGAAGTTGGAAAATCAAAATGGTATACAATACCGTACAGGTAGGTAGGTAATGACACATAGGCAACAGTTAGGCAACTTAATCCGAAACGTTACGCCTACACAGTAGGCTTCTACTCAGTTCGATTACAGAAAGTAGGCCGGAACAGTAAGTATGGTGAAGACATGTATCAGTTCATCACCCTTGAAGTCTAAAGGCAAATTTGAGGTTGTCAGTCCCTCAGCTTGATCTTCAGTTAGTTCCAGACAATGAAACTGAACTTTCTCCTCCAGGCTGAGGGACGACAACCTTATTTACGACTTCAAGGTGATGGACTGATTTACATCGTCTTCAACAGCTCTACCGCGCCTGCCTACTTTCTGTACTCGACAGAAAGAAGCCTACTGTGCAGGCGAAACGTTCGGAATAATAGTTGCCTAACAGTTGCCTAAAGTCTTAATCACTGTCAGTTTATCATAGCTCTTTATACAGACCTAAACGTTGGTTACACAGATCAGTATATCACTACTATATTAGTTAAACAAATCAATTAGTTTGCAAATTAAAAGCGTTTAAACCTGTTATATTTGCTGTTACAGAGCTCCTGTTAACTAGAATTGGTACCAACACTCAGCTTACCACTGAGGTCCGGGGATCAATCCACGCGGAACGGGTGGAAATATTAGAATGTGTTTCCACAAACACCTGCTGCCCATGTCAAACCATCAAAAAATAGGTACCTGGTGTTAGTAGACTGTGTGGGTCGCATCCTGGGTGTTAGTGACTGTGTGGGTCACATCCTGGCAAGTAGCCTGTGTGGGTCCGCATCCTGGGTGTTAGTGGACTGGTGTGGTTCAAATCCTGGGTGTTTGTAGACGGGTGTGGTTCGCATCCTGGGTGTGTAGTGGACTGTGGTGGGTCACATCCTGGGTGTTAGTAGACTGTAGGGTCCATCCTGGTGTTAGTGGACTATGTTGGTTGCATCCTGGTGTTAGTGGACTGGTGTGGGTCGCATCCAGGGTGTTAGTGGACTAGTGTTGGTCGCATTCCGGGTGTTAGTGGACTGGTGTTTGGTCCATCCTGGGTGTCAGTGGACATAGTGTTGGTACGCATCCAGGTGTTAGTGAACTGGTGTGGTCCGCATTCCAGGGTGATAGGGACTGGTGTGGGTCACATCCTGGTGTTAATTGGACTGGGTGTGGGTCGCATCCTGGGTGTTATCGGGACTGGTGTGGGTCAACATCCTGGTGTTAGTGGGACTGTGTGGGTCACATCCTGGGTGTTAGTGGACTGGTGTGTTTCACATCCTGGGTGTTAGTGTACGGTTGTGGGTCAACAATCCTGGGTGTTAGTGGACTGGTGTGGGTCGCATACCTGGGTGAAAGAGGACTGGTTAGGGGTCACATCCTGGGTGTTAGTGGACGTGGGTGGGTCACATCTGGAGTTAGAGGAAGGAGTGGGTCGCATCCTGGGTGTTAGTGACAGGTGTGGGTCACATCCTGGTTGTTAGTGGACTTTTGTGGGTCACATCCTGGGTGTTAGTGTGGACTGTTGTTGGTCACATCCGGGTGTTAGTGGACTGGTGGTGGGTCACCTCCTGGGGTGTTATTGACAGGTGTTGGGTCACACCTGGGTTTAGTGGACTGTTGTGGGTCACTCCTGGGACAATACTGACCTAATTTGCGGGAAATGTTCAGCATAACAAGTACTTTCTATTATAGTAGTAAGTCACTGAGTCAGCTATGAACTGTATACCTTGTACATGTACTTGATAACCTTGTACCTGAACTTATATACCTTGCACAAGAACTTTGTATACCTTGTACATTGTACTTGTATACCTTGTACATGAACTTGTATACCTTGTTACAGGTACTTGTATACCTTTTTACATGTACTTGTATACCTTGTACATGTACTTGTATACCTTTTACAGTGTACTTGTAAACCTTGTACATGTACTTGTAAACCTTGTACGATGTACTGGTATAGCTTGTACTGTACACTTGTATAACCTTGTACATGAACTTTTATACCTTGTACTGTACTTGTATACCATGTACAATACATGTATAATTAAAAAAACCTGTACCTTTCCTTGTAACCCTTGTACAAGTACTTATATACCTTGCACATTACTTGTATACCTTGTACATTTACATGTATACCTGTACAAGTACTTGAATACCTTGTACATGTACTTTGTATACCTAGTAACATGTACTTGTATCCCTTGATACATGTTCATGTAACCTTGTACATGTTCTGGTATACCATGTATATGTACTTGTATACCTTGTACATGTACTTGTATACTTGTACATGTAACTGTATCCCTTGTACCTGTACTAGTATACCTTGTACAGTACTTATATACTTGCACATGTACTTGTATACCTTGTACTGTACTTGTATACCTTGTACATGTACAATTATACCTTGTACATGTACTAGTATACCTTGTACATGGTACTTGAAAACCTTGTACATGTACTTGTGTTATACCTTGTACCAAGTACTTGTATACCTTGTCATGTACTTGTATACCTAGTAGCAAGAACTTAATACCTTGCATCATGTACCTGTAATACCTTGTACATGTACTGTATAACCTTGTAATGTACTTGATACCTGGGTACAAGTACTTGTATACTCTTGTACAAGTCCATTATACCTTGTACATGTACTTGTAAACCTTACATGTACTTGTAACCATGTACATGTACTTGAAAACCTGTAACATGTACTTGTATAGCCTTGTACATTTACTTGTATATCCTTGTACCTGTAACTTATATACCTTGCACATGTACTTGTAAACCTTTTCACATTACTTGAAAACCTTGTACAAGTACTTGAATACCTTGTACATGTACTTTGTATACCATGTACATGTACTTGTATACCTTGTACCTGTACGTTGTATACCTTGTACATGTACTTGTATACCTTGTACAAGACTTGTATACCTTGTACATGTACTAGTATACCTTGTTACAATGTACTTGTATACCTTGTACGATTGTAGAAAACTAAGTATTAATGTTATAATGAATAACTCCCAGGTAAATCCTACTTTAAGGTGGGTGAACATTTGTACACAATAAACCCCTCGCTTCGCGTCAGACAAAATCTAAGAATCACATATTTCTATTAGGAGAACCCTGACGTGAGTTCAACTGCTTGGGAGAAAAGAACCCGGACGCGATTGGATCGCTGGACGTGTCGTGGTACGGTTGCCACACATAGAAGAAGTCGCTGTTTTCAAGGTGATGGTCAACACATAGCTCTGGTAAAGCGGTCGCCCAACGGCCGTTCTCCTACACGCAGCGTCGCGGTTTCTTCCCGAAGTATCGAGAGGCATGGGTAGCGCCACGGTTTAGTTATTGATAGGCCAGTAGTCCGCCACGGTTACGGTTATTGTATAGGCAGGGTAGGATCGCCCACGGTTAGTGTATCGAGAGGCAGGTATGTCGCCACGGTTATTTATCGAGAGGCAGCTAGGTCCTACGGTTAGGTTATCGAGAGGCAGGATGTTGGCTACGGTTAGGTTTAACGAGAGGCAGACATGTTTGCTACAGTCAAGTTAATCGCGAGGCAGGTAGGGTCGCAACAGCTATGTATCGATGAGCAGGAGGTTGCTACGTTATATCGAGAGGCAGTAGGTTGCTACGGTTAGGTTATCGAGAGGCAGGTAGGTTGCTACAGTTAGGTTATCGAGAGGCAGGTAGGTCGCGACAGCGAGGTTATCCGAGAGCAGGTAGGTCACTACAGTTAGAAGGTTAACGGAGAGACAGTAGGTCACTATACTGTTAGTATATAGTGATAGGCAGGTAGATCGCATACAGTTAGGTTTATTGATAGACAGGTAGTCGCTACACAGGTTAGTTATTGAGAGTGAGGTAGGTCACAACAGTTAGTTATTGAGATGCAGGTAGGTTGCTACAGTTAGGTTTTTAAATACTGAGAGGGCGTTAGGTCACTACAGTTAGGTTTATAGAAGAGGGAGGAGTAGGACACTACGGTTAGGATATGTTAGAGGGAGGTAGGACACCTACGGTTAGGTATCGAGAGGCATGAAGGTCACTAAGGATCGGTATATCAGAAGTGGCAGGTTAAGTCCTATGGATAGGTTTACTGAAAGGCAGGTAGGTCACTACGGTTAGGTTACTGTATAGGCTGGAAATACACTATGTTTAGGTTACTGAGAGGCAGGTAGGTCACTATGGTTAGGTTACAGAGAGGATGTAGGTCCACTAAGGTTAGTATCTGAGAGGCAGGTAGGTCAACTACGGTTAGGTAATTCGAGAGGCAGGTAGGTCCCACTATGGTGTAGGTTAACGATTGTCAGGTAGGTCACTATGTTAGGTAACTAGAGTCAGGAAGGTCACTATCTGTTAGGTTACTTAAGAGGCAGGTAGTCACTACGGTTAAGGTTTATCGAGAGCAGGTAGGTCCACTATGGTTAGGTTACTGAGAGGCAGGTAGGTCACTACCAGTTAGGTTACTGAGTAGGCAGGTAGGTCACATGGTTAGTTACTGAAGTCTGGTAGGTCACTAACGGATTAGGTTTCTGAGAGGCAGTAAAGGTCACTACATTTAGGTTACTGAGAGGCAGGTTAGGTCACAATAACAGTTAGGTTTTACTGGGAGCGCAGGTAGTTGCTGATCTCGTTACAAACAAGAGGGTAGGTATGTCGCTACAGTTAGGTTATTCGAGAGGCAGGTAGGTCACTACGGTTAGGTTTTCGAGGGGCAGGTAGTCACTATGGTTTGGGTTACTGAAGGCAGTAGGTCACTACGGTTAGTTATTGAGAAGCAGGTAGGTGCCACTATGGTTAGTGTTATCTTTGAGAAACAAAGTAGTCACTATGTTTAGGTTATCGAAAATCAGGTGTTCACTATGGTTAGGTTTTAATTGAAGAAGCGGTAGGTCACAACAGTTTAGGTTATATCGAGAAGCCGGTAGGTTCACTACTTGTTATTTATCGAGAAGCAGGTAGGTCACTATTGTTAGGTTATTTGAGAAGCAGGTAGGTCACAACGGTAAAGTTATCGAGAGCAGTAGTTCACTACTGTTAGGTAACAAGAAGCAGGAAGGTCACACGGTTATGGTTAACGAGAGGCAGGTAGGTCAACTACTGTTGGTTAAACGATAAGCAGTAGGTCACTATGGTTAGGTTAATGAGAAGCAGGTAGGTCACTTACGGTTAAGATACGAGAGGCAGGTAGGGTCACTACGGTTAGGTTATCGAAAAGCAGGTAGGTCACTATGGTTAGGTTATCGAGAAGCAGGTAGGTCACTACGGTTAGGTTATCGAGAAGCAGGTAGGTCACTACAGTTAGGTTATCGAGAAGCAGGTAGGTCACTACGGTTAGGTTATCGATAAGCAGTAGGTTCACTACGGTTAGATAAACGAGAAGCAGGTAGGTCACTACGGTTAGGTTATCGAGAAGCAGGTAGGTCACTACGGTTAGGTTATCGAGAGGCAGGTAGGTCACTACGGTTAGGTTATCAAGAAGCAGGAAGGTCACTACGGTTAGGTTATCGAGAGGCAGGTAGGTCACTACGGTTAGGTTATCCTAAGAAGCAGACGGTCACTAACGGTAGGTTATCGAGAGGCAGGTAGGTCACTACGGTTAGGTTATCGAGAAGCAGGTAGGTCACTACGGTTAGGTTATCGAGAGGCAGGTAGGTCACTACGGTTAGGTTATCAAGAAGCAGGAGGTCACTACGTTAGTTATCGAGAGGCAGGAAGGTCATCTACGGTTAGGTTATCGAGAAGCAGGTAGTCACCTAACGTTAGATATCGAGAGGCAGGTAGGTCACTACGTATAGGTTATCAAGAAGCCGGTAGGACACTACGTTTAGGTATCGAGAGGCAGTGTAGGTACTACGTTAGGATATCGAGAGGCAGTAAGGTCACTATGGTTAGGTTAACAAAGAAGCAGGTAGGTCACAACTGTTATGTATACGGATAGGCAGGTAGGTCACTACGGTTAGGTTATCAAGAAGCAGGTAGGTCACATACAGTTATGTTATCGAGAGCAGGTAGGTCACTACGGTTCGTTACAAGAGAGCAGGTATGTCACAACTGTTATGTTAACGAGAGCAGGTAAGGTCACTACGGTTAGGTTATCCAAGAAGCAAGTATGTCACTACTGTTAGTTTTATCGAAGGCAGTAGGCACTACGGTTATGTTATCGAGAGGCATGTAGGTCACTATGGTTTAGGTTAATCCAAAGCAGGTAGGTCACTACTGATAGGTTATCGAGAAGCCGGTAGGTCATACGTTAGGTTTATCGAGAGCAGGTAGGGACACTATGGTTAGGTTATCAAGAAGCAGTAGGACATACAACATTTAAGGATATTCGAGAACCGGAAGGTCACTACGGTAAATTTATCGAGAAGCAAGTAGGTCACTACAGTTAGGTTATCGAGAAGCGAGGTAGGTCACTACGGTTAGGGATCTGAGAGCAGGTAGGTCACTACGGTTAGGGGTTTCTGAAGGCAGGTAGGTCACTACAGTTAGGTTACTGAGAGGCCAGTTAGGCACAACATTAGGAAACTGAGAGCAGGTAGGTTTCTACAGGTACATTACTGTTAGGTTAGGTAGGACGCTACAGTTAGGTTGTTCGAGAGGCAGGTAGTTCACTAAGGATTGGTTACTGAGAGGCAGGGTAGGTCACTCTATAACGTTAAGGTTTTTCGAGAGGCAGTAGGTCACTATGGTTTGGTTACTGAGAGGCAGGTTAGGTCTACTACGTTTAGGTTAATTGAGAAGCGAGGTAGTCACTATTGATAGGTTATGTGAGAAGCCAGGTAGGTCCCTACTGTTATGGGTTACGAAAGCAGGTAGTCACTATGGTTAGGTTATTGAAAGCATGTAGTTCACAACAGTTAGGTATACGAGAAGCATGTAGGTCACTACTGTTGTTTACGAGAAGCAGGTAGGTCACATGGTTAGGAGTTTTATTGAGCAGCAGTAGGTCACTACGGTTAAGATATCGAGAGGCAGGTAGGTCCACTACGGTTCGGTTTATCAAGAAAGCTGAAAGTTCACTGCGGTTAGGTTTATCGAGAGGCAGGTAGGTCCCAACTTGTGTAGGTTATCGAGAAGCAGGTAGTCACTATGGTTAGTTATTGAAGAATCAGGTTATTTCACACGGTAAGGTTATCGAGAGGCAGTTATGACCCTACGGATAGGATAAACGAAAAGCAGGTAGGTCACAACGTAAGGTTATCGAGAAGCAGGTCGGTCACTCCTTAAAGGATATCGAAAGCAGGTCGGTCACAACAGTTAGGTTTAACGTAAGCAGGTAGGTCCCTAACGTTTAGGGTTATCGAGAAGCAGGTAGTCACTACGGTTAGACTAAGTGCGAGAATCAGGAATGTCACAACGTTAGGTTATCGAAAGCAGTTAGGTAAGACACTACGGTTAGGTTATCGAAGGCAGTAAGGTCACACGGCTAGGGATCAAGAAGCAGGAAGGTCACTACGGATAGTTACCGAGAGGCAGGTATGTCACTAACTACTTATAGTGTTATCAAGAAGCAGGAAGGTGTCACGAAACTACGGTTAGGTTATTGAGAGTGCAGGTAGGTCACTATGGTTAGGTTTTTCGAGAAGCATGGCAGTCACTACGGTTAGGGTTATCTGAGAGGCAGGAAGTCACATACGGTTATTTATCAAGAAGGCAGGAAGGACACTACGGTTTAGGTATCAGAGGCAGGAAGTCCTACGGTTAGGTTATCGCGAAGCAGTAATGTCCACTACGGATTAGGTTATCGAGAGGCAGGTAGGTCACTACGTTAGTTATCAAGAAAGCAGGTAGGTCACTACAGTTAGTTCATATCGAGCGGCAGGTAGGTCACTACGGTTAGGTTATCGAGAGGCAGGTAGGTCACTATGGTTAGGTTATCAAGAAGCAGGTAGGTCACTACTGTTAGGTTATCGAGAGGCAGGTAGGTCACTACGGTTAGGTTATCAAGAAGCAGGTAGGTCACTACTGTTAGGTTATCGAGAGTCAGGAGGTAGGTCACTACGGTAAGGTATATCATAAGCAGTAAGTCACTACTTGTTAGGGTTATCGATAAGGCAGTAGTCACTACGGTTAGGTTATCAAGAAGCATGTAGGACACAACAGTAAGGTTATCGAGAGGCAGGTAGGTCACTACGGATAGGTTTCTACGAGAGGCATGTAGGTCACAATGTTTAGGATTATCAGAAGCAGGTAGTATCACTACTGTTAGTTATCGAGAGGCAGTTCGGGTCCACTACGGTTTAGGTTATGCAAGCAGGTAGTGTCACTATGGTATAGGTTATCAAGAAGCATGTAGTCACTACAGTAAGGTTTAACGAGAAGCAGGTAGGTCAGCTACGGTAGGGTTATCGATAAGCAGGTAGGTCACTACAGTTAGGTAGCTAGAAGCAGGTAGGTCCACTACGGTTAGTAATCGAGAAGCAAGTAGGGACACTACGGTTAAGTTATCGAGAAGCAGGTAGGTCACTAACAGTTAGGTTATCGAGAAGGCCCGGTAGGTCACAAACGTTAGTAATCGAGAAGCAGGTAGTCACTACGGTAAAGTTATCGAGAAGCATGTAGGTCACTACGGTTAGTTTATCGAGAAGCATGTAGGTCACTACTTTGGTTATCGAGAAGCCAGGTAGGTCACTGCGGTTATGTGGTATGGTTTATCGAGAGGCAGGTAGGTCACTATGGTTAGGTTATCGAGAAGCAGGAGGAAGGTCACAACGGTTAAGGTTATCGGAGAGCATGTAGGCCACTACGGTTATGTATCAAGAAGCGTGAAGGTCACTATGACGGTTAGGTTATCGAGAGGCAGGTAGGTCACGTACGATAGGTTTATCAAGAGAGCAGGAATGTCCTACGGTTAGGTTATCGAGAAGCAGGTAGGTCACTGCGGTTAGGTTATCGAGAGGCAGGTAGGTCACTACGGTTGGTTATCCGAGAAGCAGGTAGTCACTAACGTTATGTTGTATCGAAAGCAGTAGGTCACAACGGTTTAGGTATCGATAAGCAGGTAGGTCACGTACGGTTAGGTTATCCGAGAAGCAGGTAGGACACTACAGTTTAGGTATCGATAAGCCGGCGGTCAAAACGGTTAGGTTTTATCGAGAAGCAGGTAGGTCAACTACGGTTAGGTTTATCGAGAAGCCGGTAGGTTCACTACGGTAAGGTTATCGAGAACAGGTATGGGGGTCACACGGTTAGGTTTTCGAGAAGGCCGGAAGGACACTACGGTTAGGTTTATCGAGAAGCAGTAGGGGTCACTACGGTTAGGTTATCGAGAAGCAGGTAGGTCACTACGGTTAGGTTATCGAGAAGCAGGTAGGTCACTACGGTTAGGTTATCGAGAAGCAGGTAGGTCACTAAAAAAAAAAAAAAAAAAAACGGTTAGGTTATCCGAGAAAGCAGGTAGGTCACTACGGTATAGGTTTATCGAGAGGCGTAAGTCTCTACGGTAAGGTTATTGAGAGTCAGGGTCGGTCACTTCGGTTAGGCTACCGAAGTCTATTCCTTGGGTAACATTGATAATGGGTTGGCGAATATTTTTTTGTAAAGGGTTTGTGGGTTTCACAGAACCTGCCAGTATTGGCATAGGCCTACTGCAAGTTTCCATTCTTATGAAAAATGATATAGAAATACCGACATGTGAAGAATAGGACAGTGTGCCTACAGTAGGATTGATTATCAAATGGTATACAATACCGACATGTTTGTAGATAAGACACAATAGGCAACATTTAGGTAACTTTATGTCCGAAACGTTTTCGCCTACACAGTAGGGTCTTCTTTCATTCGAGGACAGAAAAGTAGGCAGGAGCAGTAGAGTATGTGAAGACGATGTTAATTCAGTCCATCACCCTTGCTCCTGCATATTGTTCTGTACTCGACAGAAGAAGCTACTGGTAGGCGAAACGTATTCGAAAATAAAGTTGCCTAAATGTTGCCTATTGTCTTATCTTACCAACATGTCGGTATTGTCTTCCATTGACAATCACTCTGTCAGACAACTGCAACAATGGCACCTTGGTATCAGAAGAAAAACAGACCTTGGACACTTTTTCAAGTGAGAATTGTTTTAGATCTGAGAGGGAACATGACCTCTCAGTGCTACATTCACACCTTACTACTACTCTGCCACCTCTCTTACCGACAGTAATTAAGTCTCAACACTGTTGCTAGATCTTCCTCCATCTCATCCTCCCCCTCCAGGTAAAACAGTTCCGGTTAACAACCTATCATACACCCACCCACCGCTGGCAAAACAAACCACTATCACGGCTTTAAAATATAAACTCCCTCGACACCAACTTGGTATGGAACGAAATCAATTAAATCATGTTTAAAGGTGAATCAGTTCAATTTACGTTTCTTACTTCACAAATAACACTTAACTGGCGAACTCCCTTGAAGCAGAGATGCCAGATAATAGTTTTAACTAAACAGTACCTGCCATCAAACCCCTCAACGTATCCACCATATGGGGTTATACAGCACTTTCGACCCCTAATGACCCCCACGATGGGAATTTGCCATCCATGTCAAAAACTCAACATAAAATATGAAATTTCTCCCAATTCTTTTATCACCAACACAGTCTGCGATCAGAATACACACCCACCAGGCCCCTTCACATTTTCACTAACCACTATGCTAGTCCAAACACTATTCTCAACATACACAACTTTCCTTATTCTTCAACTACACCAGAACACCAACATACCTACTTTGCTGATATGATTGATGAATGGTTTTGAAAAAACCGCAAGTGAAGATTGAGACACTTATGGCAGCATATATGAATCTTTATTCAGGATAAACGTTTCGCCACACATGGCTTCATCATCCAATACAAAGAGGAAGGCGTAAGGAGAGGAGGACTGATTACCTCATACTCCTCCTCTCCTTACACCTTCCTCTTATATTGGACTGATGAAGCCACTGTGTGGCAAAACTTTTCCTGAATAAAGATTCCCATATGCTGCATAAGTGTCTCAAACATCAACTGTCGTTTTTCAAAGACCATTCAGGTAGGTAGATTTATTGGTAGACAACAAACCACCCAGGAAAGTACTACCACCTGCCAGAAGACTGTGGAACAGAAACCTGTAACTGTTTTGGCATGATGGTAAGGATTGCTGGTTTCTTTTTCTGTCTCATAAACACTGCCTAGAGTAACATGGAAATCTTGCTACTCCTACTTACAAATTGGTCACATTCACAGACACTCACATGCATATAACTAACATACATCTAGGTTTTCTCCTTTTTCTAATAGGCTCTTGATCCTCTTATTTCTCTATGCCATGGAAGTGGAAAAAGAATCTTTCCTCCGTACGCCATGCGTGTCCGTAAGAGGCGACTAAAATGCGAGCAATTGCAAGTAACCCTTCTCCTGTAGACATTTACTAAAAAAGAGAATAAGAAAACTTTATAAAACTGGGATGCCTTAAATGTGCGAGAATAAGTGCGGATGACGAGCAACAGATGAATGCTGATTTATGAATGAAAAGAAGTTGGATGTCCCTGGGCCCTAAGCGAAACAAAGCTGAAAGGGGGAGGGAGTTTCGGTGGGGGGAAATAAATGGGATTACATCGGAGTATCTGAAGATTTAGAGCAAAGGAAGGTTAGCCAGTAAAGTTGAATGATCCAGTTTATGGAAGGATAAAGAGAATATGAAATGTGTAAATTCAAGAATTATGTGGATTAAAATAAAGGTTGGATGCGAGAAGTGGGTCATAATAAGCGTGTATGCACCTGGAGAAGAGAGGAATGCAGAGGAGAGAGAGAGAGATTTTGGGAGATTTTAAGTGAATGTATAGGAGCCTGTGAACCAAGTGAGAGAGTAATTGTGCAGGGACCTGAATGCTAAAGTAGGAGAAACTTTTAGAGAGGGTGTGGTAGGTAAGTTTGGGGTGCCAGGTGTAAATGATAATGGGAGCCCTTTGATTGAACTTTGTATAGAAAGGGGTTTAGTTATAGGTAATACATATTTTAAGAAAAAGAGGATAAATAAGTATACAAGATATGATGTAGGGCGAAATGACAGTAGTTTGTTGGATTATGTATTGGTAGATAAAAGACTGTTGAGTAGACTTCAGGATGTACATGTTTATAGAGGGCCACAGATATATCAGATCACTTTCTAGTTGTAGCTACACTGAGAGTAAAGTGTAGATGGGATACAAGGAGAATAGAAGCATCAGGAAGGAGAGAGGTGAAGGTTTATAAACTAAAAGAGGAGGCAGTTAGGGTAAGATAATAAACAGCTATTGGAGGATAGATGGGCTAATGAGAGCATAGGCAATGGGGTCGAAGAGGTATGGGGTAGGTTTAAAAATGTAGTGTTAGAGTGTTCAGCAGAAGTTTGTGGTTACAGGAAAGTGGGTGCGGGAGGGAAGAGGAGCGATTGGTGGAATGATGATGTGAAGAGAGTAGTAAGGGAGAAAAAGTTAGCATATGAGAAGTTTTTACAAAGTAGAATTGATGCAAGGAGGGAAGAGTATATGGAGAAAAAGAGAGAGGTTAAGAGAGTGGTGAAGCAATGTAAAAAGAGAGCAAATGAGAGAGTGGGTGAGATGTTATCAACAAATTTTGTTGAAAATAAGAAAAAGTTTGGAGTGAGATTAACAAGTTAAGAAAGCCTAGAGAACAAATGGATTTGTCAGTTAAAATAGGAGAGGAGAGTTATTAAATGGAGAGTTAGAGGTATTGGGAAGATGGAGGGAATATTTTGAGGAACTGTTAAATGTTGATGAAGATAGGGAAGCTGTGATTTCATGTATAGGGCAAGGAGGAACAACATCTTGTAGGAGTGAGGAAGAGCCAGTTGTGAGTGTGGGGGAAGTTCGTGAGGCAGTAGGTAAAATGAAAGGGGGTAAGGCAGCCGGGATTGATGGGATAAAGATAGAAATGTTAAAAGCAGGTGGGATATAGTTTGGAGTGGTTGGTGCAATTATTTAATAAATGTATGGAAGAGGGTAAGGTACCTAGGGATTGGCAGAGAGCATGCATAGTTCCTTTGTATAAAGGCAAAGGGGATAAAAGAGAGTGCAAAAATTATAGGGGGATAAGTCTGTTGAGTATACCTGGCAAAGTGTATGGTAGAGTTATTATTGAAAGAATTAAGAGTAAGACGGGAATAGGATAGCAGATGAACAAGGAGGCTTTAGGAAAGGTTAGTAGGGGTGTGTGGACCAGGTGTTTACAGTGAAACATATAAGTGAACAGTATTTAGATAAGGCTAAAGAGGTCTTTGTGGCATTTATGGATTTGGAAAAGGCGTATGACAGGGTGGATAGGGGGGCAATGTGGTGGTGTTGCAGGTGTATGGTGTATGAGGTAGGTTACTGAAAGCAGTGAAGAGTTTTTACGAGGATAGTGAGGCTCAAGTTAGAGTATGTAGGAAAGAGGAAATTATTTCCAGTAAAAGTAGGCCTTAGACAAGGATGTGTGATGTCAACCGTGGTTGTTTAATTATTTATAGATGGGGTTGTAAGAGAAGTAAATGCGAGGGTCTTGGCAAGAGGCGTGAGTTAAAAGATAAAGAATCAACATAAAGTGGGAGTTGTCACAGTTGCTCTTTGCTGATGACACTGTGCTCTTGGGAGATTCTGAAGAGAAGTTGCAGAGATTGGTGGATGAATTTGGTAGGGTGTGCAAAAGAAGAAAATTAAAAGTGAATACAGGAAAGAGTAAGGTTATGAGGATAACAAAAAGATTAGGTGATGAAAGATTGGATATCAGATTGGAGGGAGAGAGTATGGAGGAGGTGAACGTATTTAGATATTTGGGAGTGAACGTGTCAGCGGATGGGTCTATGAAAGATGAGGTGAATCATAGAATTGATGAGGGGAAAAGGGTGAGTGGTGCACTTAGAAGTCTGTGGAGACAAAGAACTTTGTCCTTGGAGGCAAAGAGGGGAATGTATGAGAGTATAGTTTTACCAACGCTCTTATATGGGTGTGAAGCATGGGTGATGAATGTTGCAGCGAGGAGAAGGCTGGAGGCAGTGGAGATGTCATGTCTGAGAGCAATGTGTGGTGTGAATATAATGCAGAAAATTCGTAGTTTGGAAGTTAGGAGGAGGTGCGGGATTACCAAAACTGTTGTCCAGAGGGCTGAGGAAGGTTGTTGAGGTGGTTCGGACATGTGGAGAGAATGGAGCGAACAGAATAACTTCAAGAGTGTATCAATCTGTAGTGGAAGGAAGGCGGGGTAGGGGTCGGCCTAGGATAGGTTGGAGGGAGGGGGTAAAGGAGGTTTTGTGTGCGAGGGGCTTGGACTTCCAGCAGGCATGCGTGAGCATGTTTGATAGGAGTGAATGGAGACAAATGGTTTTTAATACTTGACGTGCTGTTGGAGTGTGAGCAAAGTAACATTTATGAAGGGGTTCAGGGAAACCGGCAGGCCGGACTTGAGTCCTGGAGATGGGAAGTACAGTGCCTGCACTCTGAAGGAGGGGTGTTAATGTTGCAGTTTAAAAACTGTAGTGTAAAGCACCCTTCTGGCAAGACAGTGATGGAGTGAATGATGGTGAAAGTTTTTCTTTTTCGGGCCACCCTGCCTTGGTGGGAATCGGCCAATGTGTTAATAATAAAAAATGCTGCATAAGTGTCTCAATCTTCATCTAGCTGATATGAATGCCAGACACACCACCTTTCATCACACCAGTAACAACCAACTTGGTCAGCAATTACTCAACTTCACAAACCACAAACACCTAGCTCACCTCGGCCCAGACTTCAACACCTTCTACAACCACACTGGCCAAGGCAAACCTGACATCAATCTGGCAAACTGAGCCAGCTCTCTCTTTAAACACTATGCATATCACCTGGCCCTATCATAGACTCTGATCACATTCCCGTCATCTTACACATCTCCTCCAACCCTATCCTCATTCCAACCACACCTTCCTTCTCCTACAAGAACGCTGACTGGGATGCCTTCAAACAACACATAGACAATATTAACCTCACCTATGACTACAACAACAAACCTATCTCTGACACTGACACTCAACTTGCTCTCATCCAGGACACCATTACACAAGCAGCCAACACCGCAATACCAAAGAAAACCCACACCACTCGTTATTCCTTCGAACCCTCAATCAGAACAACCGCTTCCTCTACAACACACAGATTTAATCAAGTCCGATTAGATCTCACTTACCTCAGAAACAACATACTACACAGTCTAGACCAAGACCACAACAATCACTGGTCACAGCTCATACTACAAGCGGACAAACAGCATATCAAAAATACCAAAGCCTTCTGGAACTTTATCAAAAAAATCAGAGGCACCACTCCCACCAACAAAATCAAACACATCACCCATCACACATCAATGGTCCAAGTCGGACCGAAACGTCGTCGTAAGCTTCTGTCTTTTATGTGCGGGTTATTTGTGTATTGTGTACATCACCCACAACAACACACACATCTCAGACCCGCAGGCTGCTACTAACATCTTCAAACACATCTGGGAAAACATCTTCCACCCTCACCCACCCCACCCTAACACTATCCAACACATTCAGAACATAGAACACTGGAACACTACACACACATACAAAACAACACCAGACAGCCACATCCATCTGGACTCTCTTACCTCCTCCCAAGAACTTGACACTCCTTTCACCAACACAGACGTTAAAACTCTCCTCAGACATCTTCCTCCCAAGGCCCCTGGTGCCTCTGGCCTAAACCATATTATCCTGAAACACCTTCCTGACTCTATCATTACTGCCTATACAAACCTCCTCAATGCCTCCCTTGCCTCTGGATACTTCCCTTCCCTCTTCAAAGCTGCTACTACTATCCTCCTTCCTAAACCCAATAAAGACCACTCTGACCCTAGAAATTATCGCCCTATCAGCCTCCTCGAAACTTTAGGAAAACTCTTTGAGAAACTCATCAACCATCGCCTTCGCAGATACCTGGAACACAACTCTCTACTTTCTGATGACCAGTTTGGCTTCAGAACACAGATCCACACAAGGTGCCATTAACATCATTCTCAACTACATCCACATCTACACAAAACAAAGAAACAGGACAGCCCTGGTTGCAAAAGACGTCGAAAAAGCCTTTGACACTGTCTGGTACGAAGGGCTCAAGTACAAACTCTGCACTAACTTCAACCTGCTTCTCACTACTCGTAAACTCCTCAGCAACTTCCTAGACGGCCGTACCATGAGAATAAAATTCCAAGGCTGTTACTCTGACACTTCACACTAAATGCCGGAGTACCCCAGGGATCTGTCCTCTCCCCTACCCTCTACATTTTATACACTAACGACATTCCAACACCTGTATACCACAACTCCATCACACTAGCCTATGCAGACGACATTACACAACTTATCACTCATGCCAATATAGATACACTCACACACAAAACACAAAATGAGGTCGACAGGATAGCCATCTGGGAACAAAAATGGAGGATCAAAACCAATGCAGCTAAATCCAGCATTACGTATTTTAACTACAGGAAACGTGATCCTCCATTACCTGTCGATCTCAGCACAGCTGACACCCGCACTTACATCCCCATCACACAATCTGTCACTGTCCTTGGCGTTAATCTTGACTACCTTCTTCGTTTACACGGACACATTCACTCAAGGCATGCAATAGCTAGTAAGGCCCTTGCGGGCCTCTACAAACTGAAACATGCCTCTCAACGCACCAAACTACACCTCTACAAATCCCTAATATGTCCTCTGATAACTTACTCTCCTCTAGCTCTCTCTCTTGCAGCAAAAACAAACTTACTTAAACTGCAGCGTGTCCAGAACAAGGCGCTGCGCTGGGTGCTTGATGTCAGATGGGAGGACTTCGCCACAAGCGAGTCTCTCCATACCCAATAAGACATCCCTGCGCTGAATCTGTACTGGAAGACGCTCAGTGACAGACAGATAGACAAACTTGAGACACGACTTGACTACTAGACCTCTCTCCTTGACGAAGACATTCGCAGACCCACAAACCAACAAAACCTTTTCTACTCCTTGCATGATCCTGCTCCTAACCCTATTTACAAATAACCTTGGATTCTATGACAGGTACCTTCTCTGACAGGTACCATTCTCTGACCCACGTTCGCCTTAGCTTTTGGGTTAAGACATGGCCCAGTTCTACACTCCTTTCTAGCGCTAAACGTCGCATGTCCCTTCCTCCCCGCTCACCCCACCGGAGTCCCAACAGAAGAGCCTGAATTTCTCTTCTCAATATCTGTCCCACGATCGCCTTCGCTGCTGGGTTAAGCCCTGGCTCTATTTCTACGACTAAGAACACTCCTCTCCAGCACTATTCTTCATCTGTCCCGTCTTCCCCGCTCATCCCATCTGGGATCTTATCTGAACTTTCGTTCGTTCGTGCTTGATCTTCAGTTAGTTCCAGACTTTGGAACAGAACTTCTCCAGGCTGAGGGACTGACAACCTCAAATCTACGACTTCAAGGGTGATGGACTGATTACATCGTCTTCACATCTCTACTGCTCCTGCCTACTTTCTGTACTCGACTGAAGAAGCCTACTGTGTAGGCGAAACGTTTCGGAATAAAGTTGCCTATGTGTCTTATCTACAGTAGGATTCTTCAGTCAAACACAATGACAGCAGATGTGGCAGTGAAGGTGATGTAATCAGTCTATCAACCTTGGAGAAAAAGTATTTGAGGTGGTCAGTCCTCAGCCTGGAGAACAGTTCAGTGCCATGGTCTGGAACAAAGTTGTCAGTCCCTTAGCCTGTAGAAGAGTTCAGCTACATGGTCTGGAACAAGGTTGTCAGTCCCTTAGCCTGGAGAAGAGTTCAGCAATACTGAGGGACTGATTACCTTGTCTTCCACTGTCTTATGTATATAGGTCTGCAAGACTGAGGGACTGATTACCTTGTCTTCCACTGTCTTATGTATATAGATCTGCAAGACTGAGGGACTGATTACCTTATCTTCCACTGTCTTATGTGTATTGGTCTGCAAGACTGAGGGACTGATTATCTTGTCTTCCACTGGTTTTTGTAAATATGTCTAGTCTTTAGATTATACCTATGTACTGATAAAGCCACTGGATGGCGAAACGTCTACGTGTAAAGATACTCAGATGTTGCACATGTGTCTAATTCCTCGTCTTCTGCAACGGAGCCGTGTCAACAGTGATTCTAACTTCAGCACCTTACAGGTACCGTGTCTGTGTAGCTGTGACAGACTCCAAAAACCGGACCCGCGCCCTCCAACCATCCCAGTGTCATGGGTTCTACGTCAGTCATGCCCACGCGCCCACGCCCACCCTCATCTTCCTCCTGACCACCCTCATGGCTTCCCTATGGCTCAGGTGACAACTATATGAGACGCTCAGGTGACAAGAATGCTGTACAAGCGTCGCTGATAGCTCTCTAGTATAAAGGTTATACTACATTACAATCTCACACAAATATGATACACTTCTCCGCTCTCTCGTAAGTGCAATAATTAACCAGTAAACAAACCACTCTACGGGTGGGGATTGAACTCGCGGTGAATTGTAAAACTCCAGGCCAGTGCGTTAGCCACTGGGCCAGTTGTCTGCAACAAGATTCATCCAACTAGGTATATATATACACCATAGGAAGGTTAGCATAGGCCACCACTGTGACCACAAATGCAAGTTTTTACAGATGAATCTCCCGCCAGCGAGGCCGTGATGAACTCTAGCTAAAGTCCCCTCATAGCCGTCATTATGACGATTTCTTGAGTCATGACCAGTAACCCAGGAGCGTCTAGGATGTGGTCCACTTGTCTGTAGAATGTGCCACACTGAGATCTTTTGCCATATTTCTTGTATATAATTAGTTACCAGGCTGGAAGGGCATGACCTCCCTGGAAGGACATGACTTCCCTGGAAGGACATGACTTCCCTGGAAGGACACGACTTCCCTAGAAGAACATGATTTCCCTGGAAGGGCATGATTTCCCTGGAAGGACATGACTTCCTTGGAAGAACATGGCTTCCCTGGAAGGACATGATCAACTCCCTGCCAACTCCACCACTCATGGAGACACCAAGCTGAAAAGGCATGACCTCCCTGGAAGGACATGACCAACTCCCAACTCAACTATTCATGGAGACACCAAGCTGAAAAGGCATGACCTCCCTGGAAGGACATGACCAACTCCCAACTCAACTATTCATGGAGACACCAGGCTGGAAGGACATGACTTCCCTGGAAGGACATAACTAACTCCCTGCCAACTCCACCACTTATGGAGACACAGACGTGACATAGAATACCGACACAATAGAAAAAGAGACACGTATGTAGTGTAATATGAATAATAACAACGTTTCACCCACACACTGGGCTTTAATAACAACGTTTCACCCACACACTGGGCTTTAATAACAACGTTTCACCACAAAACTGGGTTTTAAATAACAACGTTCACCCACACACTGGGCTTAATCAAGCCATAGACAGATCTGTTTACCTGGAAGAGAAGGAACTCTTTTCCAGGATGAGGGGACTGACCACCTCAAAGTTGCTTTCGTCATGGATAGACTGATGACATCGTCTTTATATCTCCACTGCTTCTGTTGTTTCCGTGTCGCCAATCGGTGACAGGAACACAACGAGAAGACTGAAAAGGTTGCAGATGTGGTAATCAGTCCCAAGTCTAGCAGCAGGTGTTCAGTACCGATGTCTTGATGAATGACATCACTTGTTAATACTGTTTGACACTTGACATCACTTGTTAACACGATACCTGACAGTTGATATCACTTGTTAACACTGACACTTGACATCACTTGTTAAAACACGATATCTGTGTGACACGACGTCACTTGTTAACACGATACCTGTCTGACAGTTGACATCACTTGTTAACACGATACCTGTCTGACAGTTGATATCACTTGTTAACACGATACCTGACAGTTGATATCACTTGTTAACACGATACCTGACAGTTGATATCACTTGTTAACACGATACCTGTCTGACAGTTGACATCACTTGTTAACACGATACCTGACATTTGATATCACTTGTTAACACTGACACTTGACATCACTTGTTAACACGATATCTGTGTGACACGACGTCACTTTGTTAACACGATACCTGTCTGACAGTTGACATCACTTGTTAACACGATACCTGTCTGACAGTTGACATCACTTGTTAACACGATACCTGTCTGACAGTTGTTTATCACTTGTTAACACGATACCTGACAGTTGATATCACTTGTTAACACGATACCTGTCTGACAGTTGACATCCCCTTGTTAACACGATACCTGACAGTTGATATCACTTGTTAACACTGACACTTGACATCACTTGTTAACACGATACCTGTCTTACACTTGACATAACTTGTTAACACGATACTGACATCTGACATCACTTGTTAACTAGCTACCTGTCTGACACTTGACATCACTTGTTAACACGATACTGACAAGTGACATCACTTGTTAACAACGATACATGTCTGACACTTGACATCACTTGTTAACACGACTGACAGTTGACATCATTTGTTAACACGTTTACCTGACAGTTGACTTTAACAGCACTTGTTTACACTGACAGTCACTGTCTTGACAGTAGCATCACTTATACACACGATTTCTGATAGTTAAACCTGGTGACATCAATTGTTAACGCTGGCAGCTGACCTGGTGACATCACTTGTTAATACTGACAAATGACCTGGTGACATCACTTGTTAACACTGACAGTTGACCTGGTAACATCACTTGTTAACACTGACAGTTGAACTGGTGACATCACTTGTTAATACTGACAAATGACCTGGTGACATCACTTGTTAACACTGACAGTTGACCTGGTAACATCACATGTTAACACTGACAGTTGAACTGGTGACATCACTTGTTAACACTGATTGCTGACTGCTATCAGTCTGACAGCTGACATCACTTGTTAACACTGATTGTTGATAGCTGTCAGTCTGACAGCTGACATCGCTTGTTAACACTGACAGTTAACCTGATGACATCACTTGTTAACACTGACAGTTGGACTGGTGACATCACTTGTTAACACTGACAGTTGACCTGGTGACATCACTTGTTAACACTGACAGTTGACTTGGTGACATCACTTGCTAACACTGACAGTTGACCTGGTGACATCACTTGTTAACAGACTGACAGCTGACACAACATCACATGTGCTTTTCATAGCGTTCCGTGTCCACATTGGTCCGGCATTATGACTAATGTCAATACCTGTGTATATAACTTTATATATTATTATATATATATATATATATATATATATATATATATTATTATATATATATATATATATATATATATATATATATATATATGTATATATATATTATATATATATATATATATATATATATATATATTTTATTTTATATATATATATATATATATATATATATATATATTATATATATGTGTGTGTGTGTGTGGGTGTGTGTATACATGTGCTGTGTCTGGAGGCAGTACATATTAGTATGTAATTAAGTTTATAATGTCTCATACTGTATAATATAAATATCTTATAAATTTTGTTTCTGTATATACTTTCCCCATAAGCATATATAAATTTTTAAAGGGGGTGTAAGCCAGTGGAAGGCCTCGGTCAGATGACCAAAAGTTCCAGTAGTGGGTCATATGATTAAGATTCCTGGGGAATCTTACCTAAGTTAAGCTTTCCCCATACTTACCTGGAGGTGGTTCTGGGGGTCAGCGCCCCCGTGGTGATTCAGCTTTGTTAAATTAAGACTAATGTGAAAAGATCTTTCTTCTGTGTGGCCATTTAATGGTATAAATCTGACCCAAACGTCGTCATACGTTTATGGTGATATGTGAAGTCTTCTACTACGACTATCACTAAAATACTACTACTACTACTACTACCACTCCAATACTATTACTGCGTTGTAGAACTACCAGTCTCTTTTGTGAGTGCGTCCTGCGTACTTCTTTGGAATTGCGCACTCTGCTGCCTGGGTGAGAACAGTGATTAGCTCCTGTTCAGCCGTATCACAGTCTTCAGAGAGAGAGTATGTGGACCACCAGTCATGAAGATAATCCTGGAACACCTTCCAGTTGGCCCTCTTTACGTCCCATCTAGGAGGCAGCACAACTGTGGGAGGCCTGTTGATGTTGAAGGTGGTGATCACTGCAAAGTGGTCACTGACAAGGTGAGGATGAGTTTCCCATGTGGCTCCTGCTGCGAGTTGTCTTGACCCGAAGGTAAGGTCGAGGCAGCCACCCAACAGGTGTGTGGGGTCTCCATTGTTTAGCAACTTTACCTCTGGAATATCGTGTAGGAGCATTGCTATGTGTCTGCCAGCAACATTGGTTGCTGAGTGAGAGTGCAGCATTGGGTGATGCACGTTGAAATCTCCACCAACAATAATACACTCAGTGCGTGCTAGTGCAAGGAGCTCTGCAATGTCGAGGGTGTGTCTTGGGT
>NC_069493.1:13518028-13532669 GCF_026875155.1 Cherax quadricarinatus
GCCTCCGAAGATGTATCATTAACCACCCGCTTGCAGCACCTACCAAAGAAACCCGTTATATATATATATATATATATATATAAATATATATATATAATATATATTTATATATATTTATATATATTACGTATATATATATATATATATATTATATATATATATATATATATATATATATATATATTTATATATATATATATATATATATATATATATTATATTTATATTACATATATATATATTTATTTATATGTATATTTATTTATATACATATTTAGATATTTATATATTTATTTATATATATATATATATATAAATATTATATATATATATCTATATATATTTATATATTTTTATAATATATTATTTATATTTATAATTATAATTATGCTATAAATCACTCTGAAAGATAGAGAATTAAAAGTGCTTTTTGTGACTACTCCTCATTATCAAGGAACATCGTTCCTTGGTTAATGTGAGTAGTCTCGAAAGGCACTTGGAATTTCTCTATTATTCAGAGTGGTTGTTTGCATATTTTGAATCACTGTTTACTGTGTCTTATTGCATTTATATATAGTATATATATTTTTATATATATATATAATATTTATAGATTTATAATATATATATAAATATATATATTTTTTTATATACATATATATATTTATTTATATAATATTTATATATATATATATTATATATATATATATATATATTATATATATATAATATATATATTTATATATTTATAATTATATATTTATATTTATTATCACATGGCCGATTCCCACCAAGGCAGGGTGGCCCGAAAAAGAAAAACTTTCACCATCATTCACTCCATCACTGTCTTGCCAGAAGGGTGCTTTACACTACAGTTTTTAAACTGCAACATTAACACCCCTCCTTCAGAGTGCAGGCACTGTACTTCCCATCTCCAGGACTCAAGTCCGGCCTGCCGGTTTCCCTGAACCCCTTCATAAATGTTACTCTGCTCACACTCCAACAGCGCGTCAATTATTAAAAACCATTTGTCTACATTCACTCCTATGAAACACGCTCACGCATGCCTGCTGGAAGTCCAAGCCCCTCGCACACAAAACCTCCTTTACCCCCTCTCTCCAACCTTTCCTAGGCCGACCCCTACCCCGCCTTCCTTCCACTACAGACTGATACACTCTTGAAGTCATTCTGTTTCGCTCCATTCTCTCTACAAGTCCGAACCACCTCAACAACCCTTCCTCAGCCCTCTGGACAACAGTTTTGGTAATCCCGCACCTCCTCCTAACTTCCAAACTACGAATTCTCTGCATTATATTCACACCACACATTGCCCTTAGACATGACATCTCCACTACCTCCAGCCTTCTCCTCGCTGCAACATTCATCACCCATGCTTCACACCCAATAAGAGCGTTGGTAAAACTATCCCTCTCTCATTCCCCTCTTTGCCCCTTTCCAAGGACAAGTTCTTTGTCTCCACAGACTCCTAAGTGCACCACTCACCTTTTCCCTCATCAGTTCTATAAATAAACCACATCTTTCATAGACCCATCCATGACACGTCCAATCCCAAATATCTGAATACATTTACCTCCTCCATACTCTCTCCATCCAATCTGATATTCTATCTTTCATCCCCTAATCTTTTGTTATCCTCATAACCTTACTCTTTCCTGTATTCACCTTTAATTTTCTTCTTTTGCACCCCCTACCAAATTCATCCACCAATCTCTGCAACTTCTCTTCAGAATCTCCCAAGAGCAAGTGTCATCAGCAAAGAGCAGCTGTGACAACCCCACTTTGTGTGTGATTCTTTATCTTTTAACTCCACGCCTCTTGTCAAACCCTCGCATTTACTTCTCTTACAACCCCATCTATAAATATATTAAAAAACCACGGTGACATCACACATCCTTGTCTAAGGCCTACTTTTATTGGGAAATAATTTCCCTCTTTCCTACAGATATATATATATATATTATATATATATATATATATATATATATTCAGATATATATATATATATATATATATATATATATATATAATATATAATATATATATATATATATATTTATATATAATATATATATATATATATATATATGCAATAAGATCACAGTAAACAGGTGATTTCAAAATATGCAAAACAACCACTCTGAAAGAATAGAGAAATTCCAAGCGCTTTTGTGACTACTCACATTATCAAGGAACTATTAAAGTGAAGCATCCAAGGAAGCTATTAAGGGGTCGGCCAGCACCTCACTATCAAAATCCCACAACGGTTTAAACACGTGACGCGCGGCGAGTCAACTTGGATAGGTCCCTTGCACAAACTCACCCCCAAGCTTTTCTACCCAAGAAAATTAAAATTATTTGTCCAGTGTATTATTAAATTCTTCCAAATTCATTAATTATAAATGGATCTAATTTATAAACCAAAGGAAATATTCATATTATTGTCAAAACTGCTTTTATGAACAAGATTCAATTATAATTCCTGTCGACCATGGATTGCTTAATACTACTTTCTCAACTTTTGAAATCATTGGAGGGTTTAAAATCTCTTACATGAAAAATAGAGCTTTGGGAATCTTGTCCAGTTTTTTAATGCTATATTTATTTGTTTTTAATCTTAGTTCGAGATTTTTACCAGTTTGACCGTAATAAACTTTATCAAAATTTTACAAGGAATTTATAGACACATCCATCAGCATTTTGGGGGGAATTCTTTATCAAAGTTTTTTTTACTGTATCAAGATTTTTGAATACAAATTGAATATTAAAAGTCTTAGAAGAGAAGGCATATCAACCAAGTTTTTATGGTTTAAGGGAGAACCAACATATTTTAGTTGATAAGGCTGGTTGTCCCTTTTGGATTATAAAAATATTTCTAGCAACTTTAAAGATTTTTTCAATTACATTTCTTGGGGTATTTTAATCATTACCTATTCATAAATTTTGGTATTTCCTCATCTATGAACTCAGGAGTACAAATTCGTAAAGCTCTCAAAAAAATTGATGAGAAACAGACAGTTTGACTCTATCTTTATGGAGAATAATAGTGGACATAGGAACAGTTATTTTTAGGTTTTCTGTAAATTTAAATTTGAATTCATTTTAAAAATATATATATTTTATATATTATATATATATATATATATATATATTTTATATATATATATATATTTTTAATATATATATATATATTATATATATATTATACATTAAAATTTATATATATATGTATATTATATATATATATATATATTTTTATATTATATATATATATATATATATATATATTATATAAAATATATATAAAAATATATATATGTACAATATTAGTATGTAATTATGTTCATAATGTCTCATTCTGCGTAATATAAATATATTATAAATTTTGTTTCTCTATATCCTTTCCCCATAAGTGTATATAAACTTTTAAAGGGGTGTAAGCCAGTGGAAGGCCTCGATCAGATGACCAAAAGTTCCAGTAGAGGGTCATGTTATTAAGATTCCTGGGGAATCTTACCTAAGTTAAGCTTTCCCCATACTTACCTGGAGGTGGTTCTGGGGGTCAGCGCCCCCGTGGTGATTCAGCTTTGTTAAATTAAAACTAATGTGAAAAGATCTTGCTTCTGTGTGGCCATTTAATGGTACAAATCTGACCCAAACGTCGTCATACGTTTATGGTGATGTGTGAAGTCTTCTACTACGACTACCACTAAAATACTACTACTACTACTACTACTACTACCACTCCAATACTATTACTACGACTACCACTCCAATACTACTACTACTACGACTACCACTCCAATTCTATTACTACGACTACCACTCCAATACTACTACTACGACTACCACTCCAATACTACTACTACTACCACTCCAATACTACTTCTATGACTACCACTCCAATACTACTACTGCGACTACCACTCCAATACTACTACTACTACGACTACCACTCCAATACTACTACTACGACTACCTCTCCAACACTTCTACTACGACTACCACTCCAACATTACTACTACGACTACTACTCCAATACTACTACTACGACTACCTCTCCGATACTACTACTACGACTACCACTTCAATACTACTACTACCATTCCAATACTACTGCTACGACTATCACTCCAAGACTACTACTACTACGACTACCACTTCAATACTACTACTAGCACCATCCCAATACTACTACTACGACTACCACTCCAATACTACTACTACTACGAATACCACTCCAATACTACTATTACGACTGCCACTCCAATGCTACTACTACTACTACGACTACCACTCCATTACTACTACTACGACTACCACTTCAATACTACTACTACTACTACCACTATTCCAATACTACTACTACGACTACCACTCCACTACTACTACTACGACTACCACTCCACTACTACTACTACGACTACCACTCCACTACTACTACTACGACTACAACTCCACTACTACTACTACGACTACCACTCCAATGCTACTTCTACTACGACTGCCACTCCAATACTACTATACGACTACCACTCCAATACTACTACTACGACTACCACTCCAATACTACTATTACGACTACCACTCCATTACTACTACTACGACTACCACTCCATTACTACTACTACGACTACCACTCCAATACTACTACTACGACTACCACTCCAATACTACTACTATGACTACCACTCCAACATTACTACTAGTCACTAAAGACACCCTTCTCCTGCATTATTCTTACTGAGACCTGGCTTAAGCAGGACACAATAGATATCTACCCACTACCAGGATACACAGCAATCCACAACTGCAGACCATACCAAGTTGGGGGTGGTACTGCAATCTATTACTCTAACCAACTATCTTGTATTAGCACTAATTGCTTTAGTGATGAATATGGGGAATACATTTTTGCTAATTTTACTGTAAAAAAACTCAAGACGCCTATAACAATCGGTGCCATATACCGGATACCCCACACAAACATCCCAAATTTCTCTTAGCTGGAGACTCCAATATCAACCTTGGCCTACCAGATGATCAGTCTGTAACTGATTTCATCAACAATATGAACAACGCACTTCTCATACCAACAATAACTAAACCAACCAGGCTCACTGAGACAAGTGCAACCATAATAAACCACATATGGACCAATATACTAGCGCCCCTTAAATCAGGGATAATCACAGACAGCACTACAGACCACTACCCTACCTTCCTCTTAACAAACATTAGTAAGCAACCACTGGAATACGACAAAGTTTCATTTAGACTCCATGACGAGGCCTCAATAAGGAATTTCACAGCTGACCTAGAGACTGTTGACTGGCCTACAGAATTCTCCAAGGCCAATGGTATTGACGATTGGACAGACATTTTTCTTAACAAAATGCTTAGACTATATGTTACAAAAAACACGATTTCTAATAAGCATAGAGATCTCCAGTGAATACTAGAAAGGACTGCCCTTCTAGCATCCAGCCTGTTACTGGGTTTTTGTAACAATTAGTTAATATCCTGGTCCAATTATCCATTATAATTCAATAAGATTTAATAGTGCTTCAGGATTACAACTGGTAGGCTACTAACTAAAGAAATTAAAATTTAATAAGTTTATTAACAAAGATGTTTAGGAGTATATTATCAAAGTAAATTAAGTTAATATAAACATAATCAAAATAATCACTTCTCTCGTGTACAGTTGCATTGTGCTGAAGGCACACCTCGCATTTATATGTCTTAAGTACCGTCTGGTACATAAACATTTAATAACAATATAAATATATACAAATAAGTTTGTGTGTATGTGTGTAAGTGCTCTAAGTAGTTCGCTACGTCTCGAGACTCGACTAGACTTAAACAAGTGACTGACAAAGTCCTCACATAAACTAACTTCTTGACCAACTGGCAATCAGAACAGCTTGCTTGAACAAAAAACCGACTAACAAGTCGAATAGCAATATAACAAGCAACAGTGACACAATATCAGGAACAAGGAGATAATATAACGACACCAAGCAGGGACCATCAGCAGATCCTTCACAAAGTCACAAAACTCCCATATTACTGAATCTAAGTTCAGCATTAGAAAAATCCCCAACTGTGACAGTACACAGATACCAGTACAAATTAGGTCAGAAGCTACAGCTCAGGACCTGAGTTTCTCAGAGTGTCTATGAGACACACAACCTCAGTACAACGTCGAAAATCACTAAGTCTAGACAATGTTCAGTGAACAGAGTTCCACAGAACCAACAACAAGAAAGCGACAGAGACGATCTTCCAAAAAGAGCCAACAAGGGAGTTGGCGAGTGGTGACGTGTACTTAGCTCTGTGAAGACCTGTTTGTGTGCTCTCTGTGAATCTGAACCAGGATGCCCTCTCTTGAGCAACTTTACCAGCAGCTGAGAGAAGAGCTCAGAGTTGCTAAGATGGAGATACGGCGATTAACGGAGGAGAACAAGAGGATTCGTAGTAATCCTTCTGTTGTGAGTCCCCAGGTTAAGAGGGGAGCTTGGTCAGTGGCCGGGCAACATGGAACCAAGCTGAAGATCAAGAAAACGGTTGGAGAGGCAGAAACAACGAGAAACTAAAAGACTCCCGGGGAAAAATTTCCCAAACCCCTTTCTGGGTGCTACCTGACGAATGTGGTGTTTTTACGGGGAAAATGCCAAAACGGGCACCAAAGAAGCTTTGGGCAACGTGAGTAAGACATCCCAAAGAAACCCCAACAAGACCATCGACAACTTTTGGGACGAATTCAAAACACGTGGGTAAGCTACCGGGCAAAAGTGAGTCGCTACTCGGAGAATCCCCGAGGGAAAGCCGCCGGGGGAAGGTAAAAACTTTTGTTGTTGTTGGGGATAGTCAGTTTAGGTACTGGAAAAAGGGGCATTCTGCTTAAAGGATGGGGAGTAGGAGGCAGGAGATTTGGGGTTTTCCCCGGGGGCTGGGATAAAGGATTTTGTTTAGCCGCCCGGGTTTGACATCATGGAGGTAATGGGCAACCCTTTTATCTGCCCTCGTCCCTGGAGGCAACGATTTTTGGCGACGTAGGGGGTGGGGGACCTGTTTAAACCCGGGGTAAAAGGTCAGAAATAAAAATTTTAATTAGGAGGAAGGGGGGGAAAACCCCTGCCCTATGTGGTTTTTTTCCCAAGGAGAGGATTACAAAAGAACTAAAAACATAAGAAAGGGGAAAAACTGAAAGCAGGCCTTTGGGCCCATACTAGGAGGTCCTTTACAATTCATCCCCTAAAAAACCCATTTGACCAACCCAAATTTTTAAAAAATGCCACCCAAAAAAAAAAAAGGCCCCCCCCCAAAAAAATTGGGGCAAGTCCCTCTAAAATTCCAAAACCCCCCCACTCAGTACTTACCCAAAACCAAAATTTGAAACTACCCAAAGTCAACCCTAAATTTAACCCAACTAGGTAAAATGTTAATCACAACCCCCCTTTTTCCCAAACCAATACTTTTCCTATGTTTTTTTCTAAATTTTAAATTTTAAATCAAATTTTAAAATCCAAAATGCGGGTTTTTCCCCTTTGGAGAGATTCCTCGGGGGGAACCTTTGTTAATTCCCCTTTATTAATACCTATCCCCATTTTTAAACACTTCGATCAGGTCCCCCTCTTTTTTCGTCTAAAAAAGTAAAATGTAATTAAGAGTTTTTAAAATCTTTCTTCATAAGGAAGATTTCTAATTTTGGGGATTAAATTTAGTCACCCTACGCTGAATGTTTTCTAACGAATTTAGTCCATTCTGTAATATGGAGACCTGAATTGAGGTGCATAATCTAGGTGGGGCCTTACTAATGATGCATAAAGCTGCAGTATGACCTCTGGACTTCTGTTGCTTACACTTCTTGATATAAATCCCAGTAATCTATTTGCCTTATTACGTACGCTTAGGCATTGCTGTTTTGGTTTAAGGTTGCTGCTTAAAATAACCCCAAGTCCTTTTCGCAATTGTAGGGCTAAGTTCTACATTTTTTAACTTATAATGCTAGGGCTATGGACACTCCCGAGCTTCAGAACCTTGCATTTATCTACATTGAACTGCATCTGCCACTTTTCGACCAAGAGTAGAGTTTGTCTAAATCCCCCTGAAGTTCCCTAACATCTACGTTTGAATCAATTATCCTACCTATTTCGTGTCATGGCGAATTTGCTCAAATCACTAGTAATTCCTTCATCAAGATCATTGATATATTTATAAACAACAATGGGCCCAAGACTGATCCCTGTGGAACGCCACTTGTTACTGATCCCACTCGGATTTAACCCATTTATGGACACTCTCTGCTTCTGTCATTGAGCCATGACTCGATCCACGAGAGCCCCTTTCCCCAATGCCATGCCCTGCTACTTTCTTTAACAGTCTTTGGTGCGGAACTCTATCAAATGCCTTACTAAAATCTAAGTAAATAATATCAAATTCTTTATCGTGGTAAAACAGCCTCAAAAGCTTTACTGAAGAAAGTTAATAAATTAGTTATACAAGACCGGCTCTGTGAATCCATGCTGGTATCATTAATCAAGCTATGTTTATCTAGATGGCTTCTTATAATCTCAGCTTAATTGACTCTAGTAATTTGCCTACAATTGAGGTCAGGCTTATTGGGCGGTAATTTTACGGTAAAGACTTGTCCCTTTTTTAAAAATGGAATTACATTAGCCATCTTCCACCTATCAGACACTACACCTGTTTGAAGAGATAAATTAAAAATATTAGTTAATGGTTCACAGACTTCCATTTTGCATTCCCTTAAGAACCCTTGAAAAACCTCATCAGGGCCCGGTGACTTATTTTGCTTCAGTCGGTCTATCTGCTTCACAACCATTTCACTAGTGACTGTGATGTTACATAATTTATCTTCTTCTGGCCCACTGTAAAAAAATTTAATTACCCGGGAATATTATTAGTGTCTTCCTGTGTAAAAACCGAGAGAAAATAATTATTTAAAATCGAGCACATTTCAATTCTCTTTGTCAGTAAGATGCCCCCTAGTTATTTTTAAGGGGACCTATCTTATCTCTGACTTTCGTTCTATATACCTGGAAAAACTTTTTTGGGTTAGTTTTAGAATCCCGAGCAACTTTAATTTCATAGTCCCTTTTAGCTTTTCTTATCCCCTTTTTTAAAGTCCCTCTTTAATGTAAATATACTGATTAAATAAGATGCCCCTCCCCTCTTTTGATACGCTAAAAAATTCCTTTTTTTATGCCCAAAGTAGATTTTTCGGGCCTATTTTTTTTCCATCCTTTTTGGGGTCGTTTTCTATTTCTTCAAATTTTCCCTTTTAAAAAGGGGATAAACTTTTCTTTGGTAGCATGTTTTGTGTTCAGAAAACTGTCATATTTGTTTTATTTCTCTTCATTCCCCCCAAGTCAACAAAAAGATAAGTGTTCTCAAACCCCATCGTAATTTGCTAAGCGAAAACGGGGAAACTGTTACTGAGTTATCCCTACTATCAAATTTCCCATTCAATTCTAAATGTAATTGATTTGTGGTTGCTAGCCCCTTTTTCCTCTGAAACTTCAAAAATTTATTAACAAGGGATTCATTTTTTGCCAGAAACTAAGTCAACGGTTTTTAAACCCCTTGTAGGTTCTGTCAAAAAACTGCTTAAAAAAAAACAACCCTGAACAACTTCTCCCGAAATCATATGATTCAAAATTTCCCCAGCCCAAGAAATTCCAATAAATTATGACAAAAATTAAAGTCCCCTTTGAATTATACATTATCGTCCCTTGTGACCCTAAAAATTTCCTCCCATGGAGTCCCCCCTGGTCCCTATCAAAATTTTGGGGGGGACGGTATATCACACCAAAAATTAAATTTTTCAACCCCCTCTGAAATTTCTACCCAAAACCCGGACTCTGTATGTGTTACTTCAGACTTAATCCCCGTTTTTATGCAACTTTTTCAAGCGATTTTGGGGACATACAGTGCCACCCCCCCCCCTTTCCCGAAATTCTATTACTTGGAACAATTTAAAAACCCTAATGTGACATTCTGCAGGCATGCCCCCTGATTTTTTAAAATTAAAAACCACGCCCCCCCCCCCCCCCCAGAAATTTTGGAAAATAAACAATGTCACCGCACTAGCACTATTTTCAACTCGTCCTTTTTTATTCCACCCTTTTGCGACTATTTGTGTAAAAAATTTATTAATGACCCTCCTCTTTTCTTTTTCCCCTTTTCCGCTCCTTTCTGTTTTCCACTAAACCTAAAACTGCCCTTTTTGAAATTTGTGCCACGGGTTTTCCCAATATCCACCTCATTTTTCCCTTTACTATTTCTCCTAGTTACTCATGTTACTACCCGGGCGACTTCACAGATTTCCCCCAAAAACCCCCATCCCCACAAAACTTTTCCCTATTTTAAAGCCCTAACAGATCCCTCCACGCTTTCCCCAGTGCTCCCCCCCCCACCCCTAAAAAGGTAAACCCCCCATCCCGGGGGTTTTCATGCCCTTTTTCTCCCAAAAGAAGAGGTCCCAGTTGTCAATAAAAGTTCCCCCGAAAAATTTTCCTTACAGTATTTGCCCAGCCAGCAATTGACCCCCAATTTTGCTTTGACAAAAAATTAAATTTCCAACTCCTCCCCTTTGGCCCAAAATTTCCCACATATGACTTTTTCCCCACCCTTCCTCCTAATTATCTCTATTGTGCCCAAAAACCCGCTAATCAGGTCCCCCACCCCTACTTTGCCACATCATTGCTCCAGCACTGAGACAGATAATAGGATTGCCCCCCATTACCCCCCAAGAGCCATCGGGGACGGCTAAAAATATCCTTCCCCCAAACCCCCAGGAAAACCACACTCTCTGCCTCCAACTCCTATCCTTCAATCAGAAGGGCCCTATCCTGAAAAACTAATCTGGCTATCCCCAAAACAACCCAAAGTTTTTTCCTTCCTTGGCGTCGTCCGTCGTGATGCTCCCGAGTAGTCGACCACATTCCCCCAGGAAGGGATTAAAACCACTTTTGAATTCCCCCAAAACGTTTTCGATTTACCCTTTGTTAGGGTTTCTAGGGGTGTCTTACTCACGCCCGGGCCAAAGCTTCTTTTTCTCGTTTTTGGCTTTTCCCCCGTAGAACCCCTCACATTCGTCAGGTAGCCCGAGGGAAAGAGTGGAAATTCCCCCCGGGAGTCTTCTGGTTTCTCGTTGTTTCGGCCCCCTTACCCAAACTCCCCCTTAACGGGGGGCTACAAAAGAAGGATTACTACCCAAAACCTCTTTTTCCCCCCTTAATCGCCGTATCTTTTCCCTCTTAGCCACTCTGAGCTCTTCTTTTCAAACCCGCTGGTAAAATTGCCCCAAGAGAGGGCCCTCCTGGTACAGATTCACAGAGAGCAAAACCCAAAAAGGTCTTACAGAGCTAAATTTCACTTTACCAAATGTGCAATTTTGGGGTCCCAAATTTCTGGGTGGGGCAAATACTGTAAGGGAAAAAGCAGTAACCATTCATTGGGCAATTTGGGGCCTTTTTCAAAGGCAGAAAAGACATTATGCCCGGGGTGGGTTCATTATCTAGGTGTGGGGTGGGAGCACTGGCCCAAAGCAGTGGAGGGGGCGTTTTGGTCTTTAAAAAAAGGGAAAAGTTTGTGGGGTTTGGGGGTTTTTGCGGGAAAATGTGAATCGCAGGGGATAATATGAGTACTAGGGGAACTGTAATAGGCAAA
This sequence comes from Cherax quadricarinatus, assembly GCF_026875155.1. Lineage (NCBI taxonomy): Eukaryota > Metazoa > Arthropoda > Malacostraca > Decapoda > Parastacidae > Cherax > Cherax quadricarinatus. The sequence continues at coordinate 13,529,747 of NC_069493.1, forward strand.
ATGAGGTGGATATTGGGGGGAAAGCGGAAATGCACTAATTGACAAGGACAGTAATAGGTTTTGTGGAAAACAGAAAGGAGCGGAAGGGTAAAGAGAGAAAGGGGGGGTTTTTTAAATATTTATTAACAAATAGTTTTAGGGCTAGGAAAAAGATGGGCGAGTTGGACTAGTTTCTAGTGCCCGGGAACATAGATTTTTTTATTTGCCATTAAATGAGACTGGGTTTTAATTTAAAAAAATCGGGGCCCTGCCTGCAGGGAAAGTCACATTCAGGGTTTTAAAATTTTTTCCCAAATAGAAGAATTTTCCCGGAAGGGGGTGGGGTGGCATTGTTGTCCGAGATCGCTTTAACTGTTTTATAAAAAAGGGTAATTTTAAAAAAAAAAAAACTGAAGTAACCCCATTTCGAGTCGTTTGGAAAGAAATTTTCCCGAGGGGGAAAGAAAAATTTTTTTTAAGGGGGGGATATACCCTTCCCCCCAAAAAAGATAGGGGCCAGGGGGGGACTGGGAAGGGGGGAAAAATTTTAGTGCCACAAGGGACATAATTTTAGTAATTTAGGGAACTTTAAATTTTAGTCCAAAATTGAATAGATTTTCTTGACTGGGAATTTAGAATCATACGACTTCTTAGAAGTAGTTCAGGATTGTTTTTTGAAGCAGTTTGTGACAGAACCTACAAGGGGTGATAACCTGCTTGACTTAGTTCTGGCAAACAATGAATCCGTTGTTAATAATTTAGAAGTTTCAGAGGAACTGGGTGCTAGCGACCACAAATCAATTACATTTAGAATTGAATGGAAGTATGATAGTAGGGATAACTCAGTAACAGTCCCAGATTTTCGCTTAGCAGATTACGATGGGTTTAGAGAGCACTTATCATCTGTGGACTGGGGTAACGAAGAGAGCTATCAATATGACAGTTCTCTGAACACAATACATGCTTCTCAAAGAACGTTTTTCCCTTATAAGGAAATTAGATCAAATAGAAATGACCCAAAATGGATGAATAATAGGCTGAAATATCTACTAGGGCATAAGAAAGGAATTTATAGGCGTATCAAAAGAGGCGAGGGTCATCTTATGAATCAGTATATTGACATTAAGAGGGACATTAAAAAGGGGATAAGAAAAGCTAAAAGGGACTATGAAATTAAAGTTGCTCGGGATTCTAAAACTAACCCAAAAAGCTTTTTCCAGGTCTATAGAACAAAAGTCAGAGATAAGATAGGTCCCCTTAAAAATAACTATGGGCATCTTACTGACAAAGAGAATGAAAAGTGCTCGATTTTAAATAATTATTTTCTCTCGGTTTTTACACAGGAAGACACTAATAATATTCCGGTAATTAATTTTTATAGTGGATCAGAAGAAGATAAATTATGTAACATCACAGTCACTAGTGAAATGTTGTGAAGCAGATAGACCGACTGAAGCAAAATAAGTCACCGGGTCCTGATAAGGTTTTTTCAAGGGTTCTAAAGGAATGCAAAATGGAAGTCTGTGAACCATTAACTAATATTTTTAATTTATCTCTTCAAACAGGTGTAGCGTCTGATATGTGGAAGATGGCTAATGTAATTCCTATTTTTAAAACAGGGGACAAGTCGTTACCGTCAAATTACCGCCCAATAAGCCTGACCTCAATTGTAGGCAAATTACTAGAGTCAATTATTGCTCAGATTATAAGAAGCCATCTCGATAAGCATAGCTTGATTAATGATACTCAGCATGGATTCACAAGAGGTCGGTCTTGTCTAACTAATTTATTAATTTTCTTCAGTAAAGCTTTTGAGGCTGTTGACCAAGATAAAGAATTTGATATTATTTACTTAGATTTTAGTAAGGCATTTGATAGAGTTCCGCACCAAAGACTGTTGAAGAAAGTAGCAGCTCATGGCGTTGGGGGAAGGGTGCTCTCGTGGATCGAATCATGGCTCACAGACAGGAAGCAGTGTCCATAAATGGGGTTAAATCCGAGTGGGGATCAGTAACAAGTGGCGTTCCACAGGATCAGTCTAGGGCCCGTTGTTGTTTATAATATATATCAATGATCTTGATGAAGGAATTACTAGTGATATGAGCAAATTCGCCGATGACACGAAGATAGGTAGGATAATTGATTCAAACGTAGATGTTAGGGAACTTCAGGAGGATTTAGACAAACTCTACTCTTGGTCAGAAAAGTGGCAGATACAGTTCAATGTAGATAAATGCAAGGTTCTGAAGCTGAACATCAAAATGGTATACAATACCGACAGGTTGGTAGGTAAGACACATAGGCAACAGTTAGGCAACTTTATTCCGAAACGTTTTGCCTACACAGTAGGCTTCTTCAGTTGAATACAGAAAGTAGGCTGGAGCAGTAGAGATGTGAAGACGATGTTGTGCAAGAAAGGTATAAAATACCGACAATATGAAAGTTAAGACACATGTGCAACATCTGGATATCTTTATTGTAGACGTTTCGCCAACCAGTGGCTTTATCAATACAGATTCTAGGACATAATAGGAAGACAGTAGAACTATATACAAAAGATGAGGTAATCAGTCCCTCGGCCTTGGAGTTAGTGTTCACAGCATCGTGGTGGAGGAGAATCTGGAGAAAAGGCAAGAAGACTGGCGGTTATATACGCGTCAGTGGATAGGGACGGGCAGCAGACGAGGGCAGTCACTGGTAGGCGGGATTCCCCAGTGGAAGTAGGTCCTTCCCAAAGAGATGGTTAGTTGCAGAAGCCGTGAAGAAGGTCTTGTAGATGTCCTCTGAACCAAGATTCCATGATGTTGCAGTGTCGGACAAGTTGTGCAAGAAAGGTATAAAATACCGTCAATATGAAAGTTAAGACACATGTGCAACATCTGGATATCTTTATTGTAGACGTTTCGCAAACCCCTGGGTTTATCAATACAGATTCTAGGCATAT
>NC_069493.1:13533169-13554062 GCF_026875155.1 Cherax quadricarinatus
AGGGGGAGCACCTGGCCTTCGCACAGGTGAACTCCTGGAACCACGGACCCGGGGGGTTGGTGCAAGGTTGGGGTGTGAGGGTAGTGGGGAAGGGGGAGCACCTGGCCTTCACACAGGTGGACTCCGAAAAAGGACACTCACTGGTTGTCGAGGCAGACCCTGGGGAAGTGGGGAAGGGAGGATGCCTGAGGGGACACGGGCGGACTCCGGGACACGCGGACCTGGGAGAGACGAAAAGGACACTCACTGGTTGTCGAGGCAGACCCGGGGAAGTGGGGAAGGAGGTGCTGAGGGGACACAGGCGGACTACTGGACACGCGGACCTGGGAGAGACGAAAAAGGACACTCACTGGTTGTCGAGGCAGACCCTGGGGAAGTGGGGAAGGGAGGATGCCTGAGGGGACACAGGCGGACTACTGGACACGCGGACCTGGGAGAGACGAAAAAGGACACTCACCGGCCGTCGAGGCAGACCCTGGGGAAGTGGGGAAGGGAGGATGCCTGAGGGGACACAGGCGGACTCCTGGACACGCGGACCTGGAGAGACGAAAAAGGACACTCACCGGCCGTCGAGGCAGACCCTGGGGAAGTGGGGAAGGGAGGATGCCTGAGGGGACACAGGCGGACTACTGGACACGCGGACCTGGGAGAGACGAAAAAGGACAATCACCGGCCGTCGAAGCAGACCCTGGGGAAGTGGGGAAGGGAGGATGCCTGAGGGGACACAGGCGGACTCCTGGACACGCGGACCTGGGAGAGACGAAAAAGGACACTCACCGGCCGTCGAGGCAGACCCTGGGGAAGTGGGGAAGGGAGGATGCCTGAGGGGACACAGGCGGACTCCTGGACACGCGGACCTGGGAGAGACGAAAAAGGACACTCACCGGCCGTCGAGGCAGACCCTGGGGAAGTGGGGAAGGGAGAATGCCTGAGGGGACACAGGCGGACTCCTGGACACGCGGACCTGGGAAAGACTAAAAAGGATACTCACCGGCCGTCGAGGCAGACCCTGGGGAAGTGGGGAAGGGAGAATGCCTGAGGGGACGCAGGCGGACTCCTGGACACGCGGACCTGGGAGAGACGAAAAAGGACAATCACCGGCCGTCGAGGCAGACCCTGGGGAAGTGGGGAAGGGAGGATGCCTGAGGGGACACAGGCGGACTCCTGGACACGCGGACCTGGGAGAGACGAAAAAGGACACTCACCGGCCGTCGAGGCAGACCCTGGGGAAGTGGGGAAGGGAGATGCCTGAGGGGACACAGGCGGACTCCTGGACACGCGGACCTGGGAGAGACGAAAAAGGATACTCACCGGCCGTCGAGGCAGACCCTGGGGAAGCGGGGAAGGGAGAATGACTGAGGGGACACAGGCGGACTCCTGGACACGCGGACCTGGGAAAGACGAAAAAGGATACTCACCGGCCGTCGAGGCAGACCCTGGTTTAAGGGCGACCTATGAGTAACCATGTAGAAATAAAGTGGGGGACCCTTGAGTAAAAATGTAAGAAGTTTGTGTTAACCCATCAATTACTTGATCTGAGACAAGATTTCCGTAAGCTGGTTGGAACATGAAATGTCGATCTGGTACGTTGATATGACTTAGAACATTTAATGAACAATTTGATCAGAAAGGGAACACATATTGACACTGTGATCTGGAATAGAACGCTCATTGAACTTCACTAAAACGCAAAGTTCACTCCCATAAAACGCATAATGTGGATGGTTGGAAGTGAGTTGTGGGAAGAGACGGTTGATGATAAGCTGAAGATGAGCTGAAGATGGTGAAGATGGTTGAAGATGGATTGAAGACGGTGAAAATGATATTGTTGAAGCTGAGTTGAAATTTTAATAGTTAATGAGGATTTATAGTAAAGGATACTTAATAAACTGTGTGTTAATTTCTTGGCCACAAAGTACATACACGAGATTAAATATGATAGAAAAGTAAACAGTTTTTTTGAGAATTGTGTTGGAGGGGGGTTTGCCTACGCCCCAGGGGCTGGAACCGACCTAACAAGCCATACCGGTTTTTTTAAAGGCCAACCGGTTTTTTAAATGCATACCAGGATTCTTAACCAACAGGCAAAAGATCCCAGGGTCACAACCTACCAGGAAATGCTAACCAGGCCTTTTTACACCCATAAAAGCAATCCCCAACCGGGTCAAACTTTTTTCCCAATACCAAAGTTTTTTTAAAAACCCATTTATTTATTAACCTTAAAATTATTACCCCAACCAAGATCCTTAATAACAAGTTCATCCTTATTATAAGCAAACTTAAAAACCCATACCAAGCACTTTTAAATTCCAAAAGGCCCCCTTAATCCCCCATAAGGAAAAATTAACCCATCAACTCCAAACACCCCATTATTTTTAATTTGGTAAACTTAATATACCAAGCATTTTTAAATTAAAAGTTCATTTTTTAAACCCGGTAAATTATATATTAAGGTATTTAAATATAGGGATTTATATAAAGACACCCTTTAATAACCCCAGATATCCTTAAAACCCCCAAACCCAGATCAACCCTTATATAAATACCGGGTTCGGGTTAAAAGGGTGGGAAAGGGGTGGTGATTACAGGGGTGGCGGGGGGTTTGGGACAGGGGTAAGGATTCGGGATCGGTAATTGTTTTTGGATTTGGGAAAGGTTAAAGGGGGTGGGTTTTGGGATGTAGTTTGGAGGATTACTTGTAAGGGGGTTTACTTTAAATTTACTTATAAAATTTTAAAAGGGGGTGAATTTTTAAATTGTCAAATATAAGGGGGTTGGGGAGAGTTATATAAAATTTAAATGTTAATATAAGTTAAAAGGGTTGGGGGGGGTTAAATTTTTTATATAAAGGGGTCATCAATTATTAAGGGGGGTAAATTTAATTTTTAAGATTAGTTAAAGTTAATTTTAGGGTTAATATGGGGGAGTTAGGGTTAAATTTTAATTAAGGTAATTAATTTTAAGGTATTAATTTTAAAAAGGAAAATTTATATTAAAAATCATTGGAAGTTTTATAAAATCAATTAATTATAAGGGAACGGTGGGAGGGGTGGGGGAGGAGGGGGATGAGTGAAAAGGGTGGGGAGAGTGGGGGAAGTGGTGAAGGAGTCGGGGGGTGGGGAGGATGTGGGAGTTTGAAGAGTGGGAGGGGGGTGGGGGATGGGGAGTGTGTGAAAGAGTGGGAGGGGGGGTGGAGGAGTGTGGAGTGTGGGGGAAGAGTGTGGGGGGGTGTGGGGGAGTGGGAAGAGTGAAAGATTTTGGGAGGGTGGTGGAGGATTTGGGGAGGGGTGTGAAGGTGGGGGGGTGGTGGAGGAGGTGGATAGAGTGAAGAGGGGGAGGGGGGTGGAGGAGTGTAAAATGTTTTGAAGAGTGGGGGGGGGTGGTGGAGGAGTGTGGAGTAGATGAAAGGGGGGGGGGTGGGGGGGAAAGTGTGGAGTGTGGGGAAAGAGTGGGAGGGGTGGGGGGGGTGGGGATAGTGTGAAGAGTGGGAGGGGGGTGGAGGAGTGGGGGATTAGTGGGGAAAGGGGAGGGGGGGTGGGGGAGTGTGGAGTGTGGGAAAAGGGATGTGGAGGGGTGGTGGGGGAGTGTGGAGTAGTAGTGAACGAGTGCGGAGGGGTGGTGGAGGAGTGTGGAGTAGTAGTGAACGAGTGCGGAGGGGTGGTGGAGGAGTGTGGAGTAGTAGTAAGAGTGCGGGGGGGGTGGTGGAGGAGTTTTGGAGTGTATGAACGAGTGCGGAGGGGGGGTGGGGAGTGTGGAGTAGTATGAACGAGTGCGGGGGGGGGTGGGGAGTGGGAGTAGTATGAACGAGTGCGGAGGGGGGGTGGAGGATGGGAGTAGTAGTGAACGAGTGCGGGGGGTGGTGGAGGAGTGTGGAGTAGTGTGAACGATGGGAGGGGGGGGGGAGGAGTGTGGGTAGTGGGAAAACGAGTGCGGAGGGGGGTGGAGGAGTGGGATAGTATGAACGGTGGGGGAGGGGTGGTGGAGGAGGGTGGATAGTATAAACGAGTGCGGAGGGGTGGGGGGAGTTGGGAGTATAGTGAAACGAGTGGGAGGGGTGGGGGAGGAGGGGTGGAGTAGTAGTGAACGAGTGCGGGGGGGGGGGTTTGGTGGGGGGTGTGGATATAGTAAACGGGGTGCGGGGGGGTGGTGGGGAGTGTGGATATAGGGGAACGATGCGGAGGGGTGGTGGAGGAGTTGGGAGTTGGGAAAGGTGGAGGGGGGGGGGTTTGGAGGGAGGTTGAGGGGGGTGGAGGAGTGTAAAAGGGGAAAGGGGGTTTTTTTGGGGGGGGTTGAGGGGGAGGGGTTGGAAAAAAAAGGGAGGAGGGGGGGTGGGGATGTGGGGGAATTTGACGAGTAGTGGGAAAGGTGGAAGGAAGCAGGGGTGTGGAGGGTATAGTAGAGGAGGGGTGAAAGGGATATTAGAGGGAAATTGAGGGGGATAGATAAAGGAGTGGGGGGGTGGGGTTTTGGGGGAAAATGTAAAGGTTGGTGGAAATGGGAGGGGTGGTGGGGAGTGTGGAGAAGAAGGGGGGGTTATGGAAGAGTGGGGAGGGGATGGAGGAGTGTGGGGGAAAATTGAAGGGAGGGGTGGGGAGGAGGTGGGCAAAGGGAAGGGTGGGAAAGGGGTGGTGGAGGAGTGTTTAGGAGTGGGAGGGGTTGGGGGAGGGGATGTGGAGGGGGGTGGGGAGGAGTGGGGAAAGAATGGTGAAGGAGTGGGAGGGTGGTGGTGGGTTGGGGGGAAAGGTGGAGGGTGGGGGGAAAGGTATGGAGGAGGTGGATGGTGGTGGAGGTGTGTAGAGGTGTGTTGGAGGGGGGGTGAAGGGGAGGTGGAAAAGGGTGATTGGAGGTGGGAGGAGTGTGGAGGGGTGGGGAGGGGGAGGGTTTTGAGGGTGGGGTGGGGAAGTGGGAGGGGTGGTGAGAAGTGTGAAGGGAGAGGTGGGAAAAGTGTAAAAGGGAGGGTTAGGAGTGTGGAGGAGGGAGGGGGTTGGGGAAAGGGTTTGGGGGAGGAGTGTGGAGTGTAAAAGGGGGGTATTGGAGGGGTTGGGAGGGGGGTGGAGGGTTGGGAGGGGTTTGGAAAGGTGGGGGGGTGGGGAGGAGTGTGGGGGGGGTGGGGGATTTTGGGCGGGTGGAGGAGTGTGGAGGGTGGTGGAGGAGTGGGGAGGGGGGGGTGGAGGGTGGTTGGGAGTGTTGAGGGTTTGGAGAGAAGTGTGAGGGGTGGGGGGAAAAGTGGGAGGGTGGGGGAGGGAGTGGTTTTTAATGGTTAGTGTGGAGGGGAGTGGGGAAATGGGGATGGGTGGGGTGGGGGAAGTGTGGAAGGTGGTGGGGGATTTTTTAAGAGGGGGTTGGGATGGAGGACTTGTTTTTGGAGGGGTGTGGAGGGGATGTGGAGAGGGAGGGGTGTGGAGGGGGGGACAGGGGTGGGGAGTGGGAGGGAGGGAGGATTTGTAAGGTTTTGGTGGGGGGGTGGTGGGGGGGGATTTGGAGAGTGTGGGGGGGGGGTTTGGGGGAGAAGTGTGGGGGGTGTGGAGGGGGGTTAAAGGGTTTAAAAGTTTTGGGGGGGTGGTGAAGGATGTGGAGGTGTGGTGGAGTGGGGGGGGGGGTGGTGGAGGGTTGGAGGGTGGTTTGGAATTTGTGTAGGGGTGGGGGGATGGGAGGGTAGTGGGAGGGAAGGGGTGGGGATTTGGGGGGGTGGTGGAGTGTTGAGGGGGAGGGTTGGAGGGAGGGGAAGTGTGGGGGGTTTGGGGGAAAAAGGGGTTTTTGGTGGGGGGAGTGTAAAGGGTGGGAGTGTGGAGGGGTGGGGGAAGGAATGTGGGGGGTTTTGGAGAGTGTGGAGGGGGGTTGAGGAGTGTAAGGTGGGGAAGTAGTTGGGGTGGAGGGGGGGGTGGAAAGGGGGAGTGAAAATAAATTTGTGGGGGGAGTGCGGAGGGTGTGGAGGATAGGTGAAGGGAGGGGTTGGTGGGGAGAAGGGGGTGGGAGGGGGTGGAGGAGTGGGGGAAAAAATTTGAGGGTGGTGGTGTTGAGGGGAGGGGAGGATTTTTGGGGAGTTTGTGGAAAGGGGGGGTAAAAGGGGGGTGGAGGAGTGTGGAGGATGGTGGGAGTGTTCAAGGGGGGAAGGATGTGAGGAGTGTAAAGGGGGTGATGGAGGAGTGGAGGAGGTGGGGGCGGTGGGGGGGGAGGATGTGGAGGGTGTGGGGGAGTTCAGGGGTGTGGGAAAGTGTGAAGGGTGTGGGTGTGAGGAGGAAGGGAGTGGGGAAGGTGGTGGAGGATGTGGAGGGGGGGTGGGGGGGGAGGGGTTTGTGGAATGTGGAGGGGTGGGTGGAGGATGGGAAAAAGGGGGTGGAGAGTGGGGGGGTTTGGGAGGTGGGGGGGGGTGGGAAGTGTGGAGGGGTGGGTGTGGATGGTGGTGGATTTTTGTGGAGGTTTGGAGTGGGGGAGGGGAGTGGGGAAAATGGGGGAAAGGGGGGGGGGAGGGGGGGGTGGAACGGTGGTGTATAGTAGGGGGTTTTGGGAGGATGTGGAGGTTTTTGGAAATAAGTTTGGGAGGGGGGTGAGGGAGTGGGGAAAGGGGGGGGGGAAGGAGTGGGGGGGGGGGTGGGGGGGGAGTTGGAGAAGCATAGAGGGGGGGGGGGAGGATGTTGTAAGGGAGGTTAGGAGGTGGGGGTGGTGGGAAAGTGGAAGGGGTTGGGAGAGTGTTGGGGGAGGTGGGGGGGGGGAAAAGGACGTGGAGGGGTGGGGTGTGGGAGGGGGGGAAAAATTTTAAGCGGGGGTGGAGAAGTGGGAGCGAGGGAGGAGGATTGGGGAAGGGTGGGGAGGTGGGGAGGGGGGTTTGGATTGTGGAGGAGTGGGGGAGGGGGAGGGGGTGGGGGGGAAAATTTTGAGGGGTGGAGGAGGGGGGTGTGGGGGAGGATGAGGAGTTTTAGTGGGGGGGAGGAGTGGAGGAGTGGGGGACGATTTGGTTTAGGTTTAGGTTAGATTAGGTTGGGTTTTCGGTTGGGTTGGGTTTTAGGTTTGGGTTAGGTTAGTTGGGTTAGGTTAGGTTATTTTTCGGTTAGTTTGGGTTAGGTTAGGTAGGTTAGGTTGGGGTTGGGTTTTGTTTAGGTTGGGTTTGGGTTTTAGTTGGGGTTAAGTTAATTTGGGTTAGGTTAGTTAGGTTAGGTCGGCTCGGTTCGGTTAGGGTTAGGTTGGGTTGGGTTTTGGGTTGGGTTTAGGTTGGTTGGTTGGGTTAGTTGGTTTGGGTTTTAAGTTAGGTTAGGTTAAAGGTAGGTTTAGGTTAGGTTAGGTTATTTTAGGTCGGTTGGTTGGGTTAGTTAGGTTAGGTTATTTTTAAGTTGGGGTTGGGTTGGGTTAGGTTGGGTTTGGGTTAGGTTAAGTTGGGTTTAGGTTAGGTTGGGTTTAAGTTAGGTTTTAATTGGGTTTGGTTAGGTTAGGTTGGGTTTTAATTAGGTTAAGTTAGGTTGGGTTAGGTTATTATTTGGTTAATTTTTTAGGTTAGGTTAAGTTAGGTTAGGTTAGGTTAGGTTGGTTGGGTTTTAGGTTTAATTAGGTTAAGTTAGGTTAGGTTGGGTTAGGTTAGGTGGGTTAAAGTTAGGGTTAGTTTGGGGTAAGTTAGGTTAGTTAGGTTAAGTTGGGTTTAGGCTAGGTATTTTAAATTGGGTTTAGGTTAATTTGTTGGTTAGGTTAGGTTAGTTAGGGTTAAGTTGGGTTTTAGGTTGGGCGGTTTATTTATTTAAAGTTAGGTTGGGTTGGCTAGGTTATTACCCCCAACACATCACACAAAGCACTTCACTACCCCACTACACTGCACAAGTCAGTACTTCCTACACCACTACACTGCACAAGTCGTATTCACTACACCACTACACTGCAAAAGTCATATTTCACTACCCCACTAACTGCAAACTCAGTACTTCAACACCACTACACTGCACAACTCAGTCTTCACTCACCACTACCTGCCAAGTCAGTACTTCACACCCACTACACTGCACAAGTCAGTACTTCACTAACCACTACACTGCAAAACCAGTACTTCACTACACCACTACACTGCACAAGTCATCTTCCTAACCAACACTGCAAAGTCAGTACTTCACTACACCACTACACTGCAAAAGTCAGTATTACTACCCCACTACACTGCACAAGTCGTACTTCACTCACCACACACGCACAAGTCAGTATTTTCACTACCCACACATGCACAAGTCAGTATTTCACTACACCACTCCCGCACAAGTCAGTATTTCACTACACCACTACACTGCACAGTCAGTACTTCACTACACCACTACACTGCACAAGTCATACTTCACTACACCACACACGCAAAAGTCAGTATTTTCAAAATTTGCACTACACTTCATCATCGTTTCCCTGACAATCTTTTTCAGTCATCGTTGAGTTTCAGTTGATGACTCTGACGAAATATTGTAGAATAAAAAATTTAATTTTTTACTATCCAAAAATACCCCCATAGCCGGTTGGTAAAGCATCGACTCGCAAAAAAGAACTTGGGGTTTGAATCCCCCCCTCACCGTTTGAATTTTTTTCACCTGTTTGATTTTTTCACCTGAATTCATTGTAAGAGTATTAGTCACACTAGATCACAAAGGATGAACAACGACGATTTTTCTTCTAAGGAAATTAGAAAATGGAAAGAAAAGGGAAAAAGGGGGAAAAAACCTGCGCAGGAAATCTCCAAAAAAGGAAAAAAAATCCTTGAACACAATGAATTTAACCAAAGTTTTTTGATCAAGAGAATAAAGTATACAACTGATATAAGGGGAAAACTAAGAAAGACGCTTTGGGAAAAAAAAAAGAAAAATGAATAAGAATTTCGAGGATTGAAATTGAAGGTTTAAGTTTTTAGGGGTAGTTTTTAAAATAAAGGGAAATTTTTTTATTATTTAGAATTTCTTAGTTTTATGAGGGGTTTTTTATGTGTTGCTATGAGAAGATTCTTTAATTTTTAATGAGGAGAGGGAAAGGGTAAAAAAACACTCCACACTCACAACCCCACCACACACACACACCCCAACACACACATTCACACACACACACACACACACACCCACACACACACCACACACCACACACACACACACGCACACCACACACACCCACACACCACACACACAACACCACACACACCACACACACAAGTAAGAAAAAGTCAAAACATCAACATAATCAGTAAAATTTCAATTTTTAATTTCGTCAAAAGAAGCGGTCATAGACAAGGGCAAGACCAGCCACAGTATCTCGTGGGATTTTATAATCCCGGGAAGTTCGGGGTGACATTAGTTTGTTTTCATGGGATAAATTTAAAGACGAATATAAAAACAAATCGCCAAATAAAAGTGTTTTTTGTTTGAAAGTGCAACAGATTGTTATATTCTTTTTGGTATATCACAAAAACCAAGCACTTTCCCCTTGTGTTTTAGTACCAGGTTGTGAACGTCAGGTCATGCGTCCCGTCAAGATGCGATTATAATACATAAAAAATGGTACTTTTTGTTTCAACACTAGACATAGTTATATATGCAGATAAAAAAATTAAACCACTGTAAAAATCATTTTCAAAAACAGAAATTTTGTGAAGATTCTCAGTCCTGCAGTGTTTTCCATAGAGGTGGAGATGTCTGTAGTGACATTTGATTCTCCACACGATTTTTATTTAAAATAAATATTAGATGGGTGCAAAAATTAATGACCAGATCGTTTTAGAAAGACTGATTTCACTTGAGGTCTGGGGGGCAGGCTTCCTACCAGTTCAGATGAGTGCAACAAAACTGGAAAAATTTCCATAACAGAGGTTTAACAACTGCATTGCCAAATTTAAAACTCGCCCTTGTCCTGTCACTCCCCATAGTGCACTCAGGGGGGAACCCGTAAAACCCATAAAGTTAGCAGAAAATTTTGGGAAAAAGGGGGTAATAACTTTGATTTAAAAAAAAGGGGATTCATTTTCCCTTTGATCAAGAATCAATTGGGCAGAATGAAGAAGTTTTTTCGAACGAATTTCTTAAGAAGTAAAACCAATCTACTGGTGCCCCTATATGAAGAAACTGTAGGTTTTTAAACCATTTTAGTGAGGAACAGTTATCCCTTTTAAGATTGCTGGTGTGTTTGGGGGTAAGAACACGTTATACCCTGTTTAAAGATTACGAGTGTGTATTTTGGGGTGAAAAACGTTAAACAGTGTTATGATTTTCTGATGTGTATTGAGTGAAGAACACGTTAAACAGTGTTAATGATTTTGAGTGTGTAGTGTGTGAAGAACACGTTATAACAGTGTTAATGATTACTGGGGAATGTGTGTGAAGAAACTTTTTAAAACAGTGTTAATGATTCTGAGTGTGGAGTGATGAAGAAAACGTTTAACAGTGTTTAATGATTATGAGTGTGTATGTGTGTGAAGAACACGTTATAACATGTTAATGATTACGGTGGTATTAGTGAAGAACCTTTAACACGTTAAAATTACTTATTGGGGGTAGTGAGGAAGAACACTTATAACAGTGTTAATATTACGAGTGTGTATGCGATGAAGAACATTATAACAGTGTTAAGATTATGATGGTATGTGGTGAAGAACACGTTATAACATTTTTTATGAGTGCTGAGGGTGATGAGTGAAAAAACACGTTAAACAGGGTTTTTAAAGATTACTGAGTGTGTTTGAAGTAAAAACACGTTATAACATGTTAATGATTACTGAGTGTGTATGTAGTGAAGAAACTTTAAAACAGTGTTTTTGATTTCTGAGTGGAGTGAGGGAAAAAAACACGTTATAAAATGTTTAAAGATTATGAGGTGTATGTGAGGAAGAAACTTAAACAGGGTTTTAATGATTACTGAGTGTGTTGTGAGTGAAAAACGTTATACGTGTTAAAGAGGTGAGAGTGTGGGGAAAACACGTTAAACGTGTTAATGATTACGATGTTTAGTGAGTAAAAAAACACGCATAACATGTTAATGATTAGATGTGTATGGATGAAGAACAGTTATAAAGTGTTAAGATTTCGAGTGTGTAGTGATAAGAACACGTTATAACGGAATGATTACTGAGGGTATGTGGGGTGAAGAAAACGTTAAACGTGTTAAGATTACTGATGTGGGGAGTGAGTGAAGAAACGTTAAAGTGTTAATGAGTGCTGAGAGTGGAGTGAAAAACACTTATAACACTGTTAATGGGGTGCTGAGAGTGTGAGGAAAAAACGTTTTTAAAAGTGTTAAAAGATTTTGAGTGTTTAGTGATGAAGAACACGTTTAACATGTTAATGATTACTGAGTTTTTATGGAGTAAGAAAAACGTTTTAAAAAGTTTAAAAATTTCTGATGGTTTTGTGATGAAGAACACGTTAAATGTTTAAGAAACTGATGTGTATGTAGTGAAGAACACGTTATAACGTGTTTAAAGAGTACTGAGGTGATGGAGGAAAAACACTTTATAACAGTGTTTTAAAGGTTTTTGAGTGTGTAGTGAGTGAAGAACACTTTTAACAGTGTTTTAAAATTACTGATGGTTGTGAGGGAAGAAAGTTTATAACACGTTAAGAGACTAAGGGGATTGGTGAAAAAAAACGTTATAACTTTTTAAAAGATTACTGGTGTGTATGGGGGAAGAAACGTTATAACAGGTTAATAAGTGCTGATTGTATGTGAGGAAGAACACGTTTAACACTGTTTAAAATATGGTTATGTGAGTGAAAAAAACGTTTTTTCGTGTTAATGATTACGAGTGTGTATGTGATGAAGAAAACGTTATAACAGTGTTAAAAGTTGAGGGTATGTGAGTGAAAAACACTTTATAACAGTGTTAATAAGTGCTGAGTTGTATGTGATGAAAACACGTTTTTAAAAATTTAATAAGTGCTGAGTGTGTGTGATCAGTCTCAAAATTTTATAATGTTAAGAACACAAAACATTCTAGACTGACAAGTTTTAAATTGAAAATTTTTTTTTCTTCACCTTTTAAACTGTTCATCACACAGTTATTTCCTCAAAATTAATAATTGGTAAAATTTAGGTAATATTACGGGCCGATGTGTTGTAGGGAGGAAAATTTTCAGTCGTTTTAAAAAAACATTTCTCTGTATCCCTGAAAAACGAACTACAAGACAGTTAGAAAAACTGATCTTGAGTGGACATTTACATTTCCACTTAATGTTCAGAATGTTTTATTTATGTTACTTATCGGTGTATTTTCAGTTCAGCAAAAAATCAACTTCTTGAATCTAACAATCAAGATTCCAGAAAAGGTTTTTAATGTCATTTATACTCCATTGTGCGACTGGAAATTAAATAATTACACAGGGGAAAAATTCCTTTTCATATTAAATTACAAGTTTTAAAGTTTTAAAAAAAAAGGGGATGTTTTTTGCTATTTTAAAAAGGTAAAAAAAAGAAATTGTTTTGGGAGGACAGTGTTTTGAGGAAAATGTTTTGACTATGTTTACTTTGTTTATAAATTGGTAAATCCGCCTCTGTAGCAAAGTGTGTAATGTTTACACCCACACCCCCCAGTATTCTTTAACAATGTTAAAATGTACCTGCATTTTCAAAAACCCTCAAAACACTTTTAAAAATGTTAATAATCGGCTCAACACTCACACCCACTAAAAAACCCGTTTAACAATTCAAAAAATACGTACACTACACATCATCGGGAACAAAAAAAAATTTGTATTTAAAGAAAAAACAGGGAACTGTTAAGTACATTTTAGGGGGGCGTTTTAGAGCTGTGAACCCCAAACACAGCATTTCCTCAAAAAAGGGAACTTAACTCTTCAAATGTGCCTCCCCCCGGAGAATACCCATATATGAATTACAAAAAAAGTTTTAATATCATTATTACAGACGTATGAATTAAGAGAGGGACAACAGAAATCTGTGCTGATAAAAAACACCACCCGGGGAGACTCGTACCGTATCCCCGCCCGAAGAAAAATTCCCCTCCGGTTACACCACCCTGGGAGGCCAATTATTTTAATTTTTTTTTTTTTTATGTGCCCTATTTTTAATCTTTAAAATTAATTTGATGCATTTTCGTATCTTCTTATTTGCATTTTTAAAAATTTTGGTGTATGTATATATGGTGTTAATGTATGACATTTTTGGGTTTGTATTATGGTGTTACTATTATACAGTTTGTGTATGTATATATGGGGTTTAATAGTATAACAGTTTGGTGTATGTATTATGGTGTTAAGTATAATAGTTTGGTGTATTATACATGGTGTTACTATGTATGACAATTTGGGTATGTATTGGTGTTTTAAAGTATAACTGTATCTCTAGTATTATTATGCATATTTTAGTGGGCAAAATGTTCTTACAACAAATTACTTCACGATGTATAAAATTTTAGTGAAAACAAATAATTAAATTTGACCTAATTTGTTTTTTTTAAGGAAAAAAAAATAATGATCTGAATGTCAGGGAAGTCAGTTGAAACAACAATTACATGGTGTGAATAGATAATATGAGTGTATGTTAGTGAAGAACACATAACAATTTTTAATGAGTGTTAGTGTTTATGTAGTGAAGAACATTTTTAAACATGTTAATGAGGTTGGTATGTGTCTGAGGGTAACTCCATGCAGACTCCCCTATATAAATCAAAATACAGGTAAAATAATAAAAGGGAAAGTCCAAAGAAATTTTGTGTATCCTCCCATGTTATTAATTGATCATTGTTCCCGAAACCTGGTCCAGCCAGAAAAAAAAAACCTCCCCCGCCAGCCACACCCTTGTTTTTTCATTTGATCCTTTTTTTTTTGTGTTATTTTGTTTATTTTGGGGGGGTTTTGCTATTTTTTAACAGGTAAATCATTTATCCGGGGGTTTTCAATGTACACAATTGATCATGTTTCTCTGGGATTAGGGTAAAAAAAAGAATCTTTGTTTTTCTGGCGTGCGTGAATAAGAGTGATATTTGATCTCTGGTGTTACTATTGTATAAGAATGTATCTTCAGTTATTTTGTTACTAAGGGGTAACGGAAACACTACATCTGTGTGTGGCCATTGCATTCCGGGCCCTTTTGTTAGGTCACATGGTGCTTTTGTGGGAACTCCAAACATTTTAGTGTTTTTCCCTCTGGCCTTCGGCGGAAAGAATGCTAAAAAGCGTCAGAGCCGAAAAAATACATTTACACTTCCAAAAAAACTTCAAGATAACACAATGCGCTTTGAGAAGAACAAAAGAACAAGTGTTTAGTGTAGGTATTGCAAGTTACAGCAGTAATTATAACCCGTACGGGGGAACCTTCCCATGGCACCGAAAAAAAGGTTTGTTGGTGATAAAAATTGAATGAAAACAATGGGAGAAACAGTAAGAAAATGTTAAGCAAAAAATTCCAAACACTAAAATCAAATTACTGAATGTTGAAAACACAGAAAATATGGGTTAAGTACACCGCACGACCACCACATATATACACCACGAGAGGTATACACACACCCACACACACCCCAACACACCAAAAAACCACACATTTTCTTGGACGCAAGAAGGCTTTGACACGTTCACACAAGAGATTAGTGAAAAAAAAGGAGGACCAACAGGGTAACAGGGAAGGCACACATGGTCAGGAATACTTGCAGGAAGACACAGCGAGTCATGGTACGGGGCGGGGTGTCAGAGGGGGGGACCTGGACCACGGGGTCCCACGGGGTCAGTCCTGGGCCCAGGTTTTTTCTGGATTTGTGAAGACAGACGGAAGGAATAACTCCAATGTCTTGTTTGCAGAGACGAAAAATTTCATTCGATCGAAACCAGGTAAACAAAAAAGGGGAATCTGGACGGCTGCAACCGGCCCAGCAATTGGTTCTGGATTTTTAACCCCACCAAGTGCAAAGTCATAAGATTGGGAGGGCAAACAAGACCGCAAGGGATACAGTCGGGGGGTCAAGGCTACAAACTTCATCAAGGAAAAAGACTTGGGGTAGTATAAACCGGGCACATCTCCTAAAGCGCACATCAACCAAATAATGCTGCAGCAAGGGCCCTAATAAACCTCAGCAGCATTCCCATTTTAATAAGAACGTTCGGGCCCTGCACACCTTTTAGGTTTGGGCCCCCATTTGGGAGTATCGGCACCATTTGGAACCCACAGCTAGAAAGGGCACGTAAAGAAACAGAAAAAGTGCAAAGGTTTTGCAACAAACTGTCCAAGCAAGGGGTATGCCCTACGAGGAGAGGTTAAGGGAAATCGACCTGACACACAGAAGACGGGAAGATGGGGGGGGACATGTAATGAAAACAAAATACTGAAGCAATTGACAAGGGGACAGAGACGGGATGTTCCAGAGTGGGACACAGCAAAGGGGGACACTTTGGGAAATTTGAAGACACAGATAACCAGGATGTTGGGAAGTATTTTTTCAGCCACAGAGTGTCAGAAAGTGGAATGTTTGGGAAGCGATGTAGTGGGGGCAGGATCCATACAAGTTTTAAAGCAGAGGTATATAAAGCTCACGTTCGGGGAGAGGGACCTAGTACGCCAGTGAAGAAAAACTGGGCCAGGAGCTTGGAACGACCCCTGCAACCTCAAATGGTGAGTAACACACGCACACCGCGCGCCACACAGCAACACATACACACACACACACACACACACAACACACACCACACACACACACACAGGAGCTGGGACTCGCCCCCCGAACCCTCAACTGGGTGAGTACACACACAGAAACCTACAGGGAGGCAACAACGAGCATGATACGTAATGTGTATCACAGTGGGAAACCTGTGACGAGGGGGGGTCCCACAGGGTCGGTCCTGGGAAACCATGCTATTTTTGGTATATGTGAAGACATGAGGAAGGGTTGCTCAGATTTTCCCCTGTTTCAGATGAGTAATTAATGGGGGAGAATTAAATCGATGAGGACCGGGCAGGACTTCAAAGAGCCCTGGACAGACTGGACACCGGGTTTCCACAAAGGGTTCTGAATTTAACCCCCGCCAAATGAAAAGTATGAAGATAGGGGAAGGGACAAAGACCACAGACAAGTATACTGGTGGCCAAAGACTGAAAACCCTCACTCAAGGAGAAAGATTTTGGGGGTGAGATAACACCGAGCATGCTCCGGAAGCACACTCAATCAGATAACTCTGCAGCATAGGGCGCCTGGAAACCTAGAACAGCTTTCCGATACCTTAGTAAGGAACCCTTCAAGACCGTCCCCCGGTATTCAGGCCCATAGGAGTATGCGCACCTGTTTGGAACCCCACTTGATAAAGCACGTCAAAAACTAGAAAAGTACAAAGGTTTGCGACAGGTTATTTCCCAGGCTAACGGGAAGTCCAGAAGAAAGTTTAAAGGGAAATCGGCCTGACGACACTGGGGACAGGAGGGTAGGGGGAATGAAACGACATATAAAATACTGCGGGGAATAGAAAAGGGTGGACAAAACGATTTTCCAGGGGGGGGACACAGAAAACAAGAGCCCAATTTGGGAAAGTTGAAGACACAAATGGTCGAGAAAAATTTGGGAAAATATTTTTTTCGTCATAGAGTTTAATGGGGGAATAGCCTAGAAAATGCGTATGGGGCGGGAAACCCAAAACCAGTTTTAAGACGGGGTTTTGATAAAGCAAACCCTTTCCCTTGGTGAGAAAAATATACTAGTTGATGAATCTATTGTGGCTATGGTCTAGGGGTTTAACGCGACGGTTGGAGTTTTGAGACCTAGACCGCGGGTTCAATCCCCCCGGGGGATGGTTTGCATACCAAACATAAAATATTACTACAACATACATACATACATACTAAATGCTACAAAACGCATCTTACTGTGCTTTAATAAGTTACATGCACATTTGCCATTGTTTTCCATCGCGCTTCAAAGTCATCTACGAATCACGAGAAACAGAGATTTTTGTAATTTTTACAGTTTTCTTGGAGAAAAATTTTGAATTCGCATTTGCACTCATAAATATACAATAAACATGTACACTCTACAAAATATGTGACACCAACACAAATCTCTGGTCCCGGGTTGGTTAACGCTCCGCTTCACAGGGGTGAGGGCCTTTTTCGTTTCCCACCCAGAGTGGGAACTTGGACGGTTTCTTTCCACCTGTGTCTAGTTCCCCATCAGTAAAATGGGTACCGGGTTTTGTTAGTCGACTGGTGGGGGGTCCATCCGGGCCCTGACCTAATGACGGTCACAGACCGGGCCGCGGGGGCGTTTTCCCCCGGAACTCTCCCAATAAACTCCAATAAACAAAATGTGAAAAAAAACAATATGTGACACTCAACATCATACACATTCCGAAACAAAACACTCCCTTTTAAAAAAAACATGTACTATGACATCCATCAACAACCCGCAAAAATGTACCAGACACACTAACAATAACATGTACACTGACACCTATACACAATAAAATATACACAAACACCCAACACACAAAATTACACATGACCCTATACCGGAAACATTCACATAACACCCATACACAGCAAAATTTTCACATGACACCTAACACAGTAACATGTACACATAAAAAACCTACACACAACATGTACAATGACACAACCCCGTAAAAGTACACATACACACATACCAGCAACATGTACAAAACTATACAATAACACGAAAATTTCATTCATTAAAAATATACACACATGACACAGTTTCCACTGTGTCACAAAGTGCCTCACTTTATTATTTACATGTTTTACAAAAAAATTTCGTTGAAAAACCGTAAACCACAAAAAAATTAGTGAACATATGAAATGGTTTTTTTTGCTTTTGCCCTTTCTGTGTTTTAAAGAAAAAAGACCAAAAAATAAATAAAAATGAAAACCCGTGTAAAAATTTTAAAACTTTTGATGGAGGGGGGAAAACTTCTTTAACACTTCCATTCATCCCAAAAAATAAAACATCAAAATGCTTTTAAAAAGCAAATAAGAAAAAATCTCGTACAAGTTTAAATTATTGTGTAATTAAAAGGATTCCAAAACAGTTCTTAAAGCCCCTTCTCGGTGGCCGAGGTGTGCGAGCTTCGTCTCGTCTACCCGGCCTGCGTTCCCGGGTGTCTTGGTGGGTGTAATTTTGGACACAGTTTTCTGTGTGCCCCTCCCCTAATTCCACCAACCGGAAATCTCGGGTTTGATCAGCTAACAAGACCAAGTTTCCACGCAGCGAAGTCACTGGGGGTTTTGGGAACCCCTGACTCTGGGGAGGGGAAGGGATTCCACCTGAGGTGACCAAAGGGGCTCTGGAGACATGATCCCGGGGAAGGGCCCCCCTACCCTAGGTAAGTGGGAAGGGGGAAAATCCGGGGGCGACGGAGGATTCCCGGATACAGAACCGGGGAAAGGGATGAATACTACAGGAGGCTACCTTGGGTAAGTGAAAAAAGGAGAATCCCCGGGGACGGATAATCCTGGGGCTGATCCGGGGAAAGGGAAGAATACAGCGACTTCGGGAAGGGGGAAGGAAGTCCACTCAGGTGACACAAGTGGACTCCTGGAGACACTAAACCGGGGAAGGGGACTGACCAACTCGCTGACCTTGGTAAGTGGGGAAAGGAAAAATCCGGAGCAAAAGGATGGATTCCTGGGTAATGACTTGGGGAAAAGGTTTTTTGTTGAGGTACCTTGGACGGAGGAAGAGGAGACATCTGGGACCAAACGATGGATTCCTGGATACCGAACCTGGGGAAACAAAATACAGGTTTGGTGAGGCTGACCCTTGGGGAATGAAAAGGAAAACACCCCGGGGGCGACGGATGGATTCCTGGGATACATGGACCTGGGTAAGGGTGAGGTGGAAGGGAGAGAAGAAAGAGGCGAGGGGTGACCAGGGGGTGAGGAAGGGGGGGACATCCGGGGGCCCCGGATGATTCCCGGGCCATGAACCGGGGAAGGCGAGGGGGGGGGACCTTAAAGACAACCCCTGGCCCCCACGTGGCAAAGGGTTGGGAACTCAAGATAACTCTAGGCTGACATGGTCGCAAAAATTATAATTTTACAATAAATTGTTTAATTGTTATTTATAATTCAATTTTTATTCCCCCTCCGCCTCCTACATAGCCACAGGGTGTTTTCGCATCCAACCTGCCTGACAGTACCCCCGGGCGTTTTTCCCACTCCCGCCCCCTGACAGTAGCACATGGCGTTTATTCCAACTACGCCCCCAGAAAAGCCCAGTGGGGTTTATTCCCCCCACCCCCTGACAGTAGCCACAGTGGTTTTTATTCCCACTTCCCTCCCCTGACAGTAACCACAGTGGTGTTATTCCCACACACCCCCATGACATTCACCGTGTTTTTTAAATTTTTTCGAAATTTATGTCATAATAATAGAAAACAATTTTAGCAGCCCCCACTCCTCTCCCCCTCTCATCCTTTCTTTTCTTTTTAATCCCTTTTAAAACTTATTTTCACAAGAACGGAAATTTTCAATTTTCCCGTTTCACAACACTTGGTTCCCCCTTCAGTAAACAAACTTAAGGGAACATATAAACTCACAAGTAATTTCACTCTCTCCTCTCTACAAGTAGGGCGGAAAACCGCCCCTATGGAACTGGCCACAGGGGTTTATTTACAACAGCTTGGTCCATCCCTTCCCTCCCTGGCATAGTTTCTTGACAGTTTTAAATTTCCATTGCTGCTTCCCTTCATATTCCCCTTCACCTCTGTGCATGATCATGTAACTTAATAGCTGCTATGTGTAGGCCCCTGTGCGTCGGGGGAGGGATTGCTGGACTTAAAAAAAGCGGAGGGGCAAATGTGTCTTCATTAAGGGGAGGGATTTAGGAAAGGGGTGGGGGGGAGGGGTTTGGGCAGAATCCATGATAGATTAAACGAAAGTATAAAGGAGTTGGTTTGGTGAGTGTGAAACCGTTTTGAGGGCAATAGCGGAGTCGAATCCGGGGAAGGCAAAAAGGTGAATTTAGATGTTAGTGGGGAGGGGTTTTGGCGCCTGTGGGGGGAATTTCCCCATGTATACATGGGGGAAATATATGGAAGGTTAAGTAGGGGTGAGGTTACAACCTCGTGTGCGTGACGTAAGTACGTTTTCTCACGGCATTTTTTCCCTCGGGGGGGTTCTACGGGATAGACGATTTGGGTTTACGGAGGGGGTTTTGGGGTATATGGGGGGGGAGGAAATTTCCCTTTATGAGTATATTTTTGTGAAGGGAAAGAGGCTTTTCACGGGGGGATACATAGGGGGGGAAAAAAGTCGGGGGGGAAAGGAATTTTTCTGAAGCGAAAAACTGGGACGTGGGGGGTTGGGATGAGAGTGTCATTTGGGTGTGGTGCATTATGGTTTATTAATAATCACTTTTTTATATAGTTCGATTTCTTATTATGTCCAAGAATCTTTTTTGATAAACCCCTGGGGGCGAAAAGTCACAGTAAAATAACCAGAGTTGCACAATGTCTAACTTTATATACATTAAATATATATATATATAATTATAATATTTTAATATATATATATATATATAAAATAATATATATTTTTATATATTAGGGGGGTTGGGGAACGCAACCACCCCGGGGAATATACCCCCCTCCGCCAGATGACTGTGAAACAAAAACCGAACTGTTTTGCTAGGGAGGGGTTTTCTGGTTTTTTTTCTTTCATAAAAACCCTAGATAACAGGATATCTTCACTCCTACTTACACTTTGGGCACACTTCAAGCAAACCCCACAGCATTAAAAATATTACAACATCAGGTTTTTTCTCCTTTTTTCTAAATAGCTCTTGTTTTTTTTATTTCTTTATTGTCCATGGGGGGAAATGGGAAAAAAACTTTCCTCCCTAAGCCTGCTTTGGGATGGGCATAAAAAAGCCGGGGGCAATGGGCTAGTAAAACCCCTCTCCTTAACAATTATAAAAAAGAGAAAGAAAAACTTTATAAAA
>NC_069493.1:13554562-13567062 GCF_026875155.1 Cherax quadricarinatus
ACCGACAGGTTGTTAGGTAAGCCCAAATGAACAGTGGGTATTTTTATTATGAAAGTTTCCCCTACACGTAGGCTTTTTCATAAAAGTACAAAAAAGTTGATGAAGCAGAAGATACTTGAAGACGATGTAATCATTCCTCACCCTTAAATTTTTTGAGGTGTCGTCCCCCCGTCTGGAGAAGAGCATTGTTCCATTATGAAACAATATGCTTTTCCCAGGAACTCGTTGTTTTGCAGTTCTGAGGCACGCAGGAAAAGCCTTAATTACCCCCACGTTTGGTTTTGGTGCGTGGTGAAGTAGAAGTGGAGAAGACATTTTGGTTGGTGGTTTTCGTGACTTTAAACGAAGTTCGTGGTCCCCTTTGCAGAGTAGAACATAAAGGGAAAGGAAATTTTTTGTCGACTTTTCTTCCAAGTTGAACTGGATGAAGGCTCGACCTGGTTAGTTTGTTTGGAGAGTTGAACTTAAGCGTTTGGGAGTTAAGAGAAGTCGTCAACAAACGGAGCCAGGTGACAGACAAGGGAATAAGGTGGAGAAACTTCGGCTTCTAGATTTCCCTGAAAAGGTTCGCCAGGACTGCACTGAGGGCCAAACCCAGGGGGTAGTCCAAAAGTCTGCGAAAGAGGTGATTTCGAAAAGAGAAACCGAAAAAGCCAACACATAGTTCAACAAGGTCGATGAAATCGGGGCGGAAGGGGGAAGAAAAGTAATCGTAAATTTTTTTCCTGGAAAGAGTTTGAGGGCTTGTTTAGTAGGTATTTAGGAATAGGGAAGTCCTCAAGGCTGGAAAGTTTCTTGTTCCTGTGTTGATGTTGTGAATGCGATTTAGAAGATCACCTGAGGTTTGAGAGTTGGACTGAAGGCCCAGAGTTTAAGAGGGTTTGGCGAAATTCCTGAGGCTGGTGGGGAGCCTGCCTATTCCCCAGGGGTATGGCCCTTTAAAGGGGTACCCGGCTTTTGGTCTTTTGCAGGCCGCTTTGGCAGGACTGGGGTTTTTCTGGCGGTGTGCGAAGTTTTTTCCTTTTCTGAGCCCCCCAGAATGCGGCGAGTCCTTTGAAGAAAAGTTTTAGAAGGTTGTCCCCTTGGTTTTGTGAGAGGTTTGTAGGTATCTGGTCATTAAGTAGATTGAGCATTTTGTTCCTGTAATGTCGTGTTTTAGATAACAACACTACCTCCTTTTCACGTGGGGACCCTGAGGTGTGTCTTTGCTAAACCTTTGAGTGCATTTAGTAAAGTCGGGATGACTGGGGGGGCTGGTGTTTAGATAAAAGGAAGAAAATTCGCACACCATGCCCCCGCAACCCCAACCGCCAGAAATTTCGGGGCCCGCCCAAAAATCACAAGCCTGGGGACCACTGGGCCCATACCCGGGGAAAAGGCATGCCCCCACCGCTCTCAGGGAATTTTCGCCAAAAACCTCTCTAAACCTTGGGGGACTATCGTCCAGCACATCCAAACACTCATGATCTTCTCAATCGCATTCCCCCAACACAACCCAGAAAAAGAAACTTTCCCGCCCCTTTACTACTTCCCTTCACTAATACCAAAACAAGCCATCATCCTTTCGCAGGAAAATTGACGATTCACTTGATCTTCCCAGTCAGCCACGATTTAACGCCTTGTTAACTAGTGTTGGTTTACGTGTTTCTCTTTCGAAAATCACCTTTTTCAGCAGCTTTTGGACACCCGGGGTTTGCCACTCAGTCAGTCCGGGCAAAACCTAACGGGGAACATCTAGAAGCCGAACTTTTCTCCACCCTTATTCCCTTGTCTGTCACCTGGCTCCGTTATTTAAGCATTTTCCCTCATAAATCCTAAACGCTTCAACGTTCAAGCTCTCCAAGACAAGCTCACCAGGGCGAGTCTTCAATCCCTTCACACTTTAAGAAAAAATCGACAACACTCTTCCTTTCCTGGATATTCTACTCTGCAAAGGTGACCACGAACTTCGTTTTAAAGTCTATCGAAAACCCACCAACCAAAATGATCTTCTCCACTTCTACTCTCACCACGACACCAAAACCAAACGTGGTGTAATTAATGGGCTTCTTCCTGCGTGCACTCAGAATCTGCAGCAACGAGTTCCTTGAGGAAGAATGCACTATAATTGAACAAGTATTTTCCAAACTCCACTATCCTCGTCACTTCATCAGAGACTGCAGACGGCGAGCATTAAACATCTTCAACACACCCAGAGAAGACACTGCCGAGAAGAGATACATAGTCCTTCCCACCAACTCCATTGCCAAACATGTTTCCAAAACATCTTTGCCAAAACATCATTCCAAGTATCTACCTCCACAACCACAACCATCAAGGACATCACCAGTAGTAGACAGGACAAGCCTCCATCCTCTGCAGGGGTATACATAATCCCTTGTAATGACTGCAACAAATTATATGTGGCGAAACATCAAGAGACCTCCAAACACGTATTCAGAACACCAATATGCAAGCAGGACTGACGATACAAGGAATGCCTGTGTACAACATCGCAATTCACACAACCATTTAATTAACTACAGAAACTCAAGACTTATAGCCACTGAAGACAACACTCAATACAGAAGAATCCTGGAATCATCGTTTATCTCTATAACCAACAATTTCAACCAGAACAATGGCTTCTATAACATAGCTGAACCACTCGCCAAGAAACTTCTTCATCGCTATCCCACATAAGAACATAGAACACTGCAGAAGGTCTACTCACAACTTGTCCAATATCCCCGCCTAGCTACCCAAGACTCTATAACCCCACCCGGTAGATCATCAGATGCAGCATTCTCCACCTGACCTCAACATTCTGAACTATAAATACTCCCGTACCTTCCAACCCCAGGTAAGGCAAATAGATTACTGGGATTTATATCAAGAAGTGTAAGCAACAGAAGTCCAGAGGTCATACTGCAGCTTTATACATCATTAGTAAGGCCTCACCTAGATTATGCAGCTCAATTCTGGTCTCCATATTACAGAATGGACATAAATTCGTTAGAAAACATTCAGCATAGGATGACTAAATTAATACATAGCATTAGAAATCTTCCTTATGAAGAAAGATTGAAGACTCTTAAGTTACATTCACTTGTTAGACGAAGAATGAGGGGAGACCTGATCGAAGTGTATAAGTGGAAGATAGGTATTAATAAAGGGGGTATTAACAAGGTCTTGAGGATATCTCTCCAAGAGAGAACCCGCAGTAATGGATTTAAATTAGATAAGTTTAGATTTAGAAAGGACATAGGAAAGTATTGGTTTGGAAATAGGGTAGTTGATGAGTGGAACAGTCTACCTAGTTGGGTTATTGAGGCTAGGACTTTGGGTAGTTTCAAATTTAGGTTGGATAAATACATGAGTAGGATGGGTTGGATTTGAGTGGGACTTGCACATCAGAGCTTATTTCTTGGGTAGCATTGAAAATTGGGTAGGTCAAATGTTTGTTAGTGGGATGAATTGTAAAGGACCTGCCTAGTATGGGCCAACAGGCCTGCTGCAGTGTTCCTCCTTTCTTATGTTCTTATGTTCTAGATCCGTGCGTGACTTGAAAAAGCCCACTGTGTGGGTGAAACGTTGTCAATAAAGGATCACATTATACTGCATTTGTGTTTATATTTCCATTGTGTCGGTATTTTATACCATTTATTTCCATATTACAGAATGGACATAAATTCGTTAGAAAACATTCAGCGTAGGATGACTAAATTAATACATAGCATTAGAAATCTTCCTTATGGAGAAAGATTGAAGACTCTTAAGTTACATTCACTTGTTAGACGAAGAATGAGGGGAGACCTGATCGAAGTGTATAAGTGGAAGATAGGTATTAATAAAGGGGATATTAACAAGGTCTTGAGGATATCTCTCCAAGAGAGAACCCGCAGTAATGGATTTAAATTAAATAAGTTTAGATTTAGAAAGGACATAGGAAAGTTTTGGGTTTTGGGAAAATAGGGTAGTTGATGAGTGGAACAGTCACCTAGTTGGGTTTGAGGAGGACTTTGGGTAGTTTCAATAGGTTGGATAAGTACAGAGTGGGGGGGGTTTGGGATTTGGGGGGACTTTACACAGGCTTATTTTTGGGAGTTAAAAAATTTGGGGTTGGTAAAATGTTTTGTTAGGGGTAAATTGAAAAGGGCCTGCCTAGAAGGGCCAACGGGCCTCTGCAGTGTTCCTCCTTTTCTTATTTTCTTATGTATCAAATTTTCATCTTGTCGGTTTAATACCTTTCTTCCCAAAACTTTCAGACCTGCAACATCATGGAATGTGTGTGATGAATTTTTTGAAAAACCGACAAGTTAAGATTGAGACACTTATGCAGCAATGGGAATCTTTATTCAGGAAACGTTTCGCCACACAGGGGCTTCATCAGTCCAATAAAAAAAGGGCAGGGAGGAGGAAATGAGGTAACATCCCTAAACCGGGAGTCGAGTTTTCAGCCCCATCAATTTTGTAAAATTTTACACATGGGATGTATAATGTTCGCCAAGACCATAGTCCGGGCACGGGTCCCAAATTTTGCGATGACCCGCTCGGGCCCCGTGGAAAGGTTTTTCACAGTGACGGCGCATGCCGCTCAAGCGCCCCTCTGGTCAGTTAAAAGGGCATCTCATAAGCACCCCAAATTTTTAACTATGGACACTAGCGAGGGGAGGAAATGTCTTATTACAGGAAACACTTGTCTGGTTCGTTGCCCCCTTATAACTAGTGTGGCCGCATCATTTGGGGTCCTTTTTCGGGGGGGAATATCCCCCTAGTTCCCTGCGGAGTGCTCGTAGCTTCGACTCTAGAGTGGGTTTAGGGGCCGCGGGACAACGGAAACATACTGGCAGTCTCCCCCTCACCCTTTGTCCCCCATCTCTTGGCTGTGGGAAAGCCCAAACGAAGCCGATGGATGGCGGTACACTGCGCTCGGGCCGTTCTATCATATGGGGGGGGTTCTCCCTGAGTCCTCCCTCGGGTACCCTTTGAATGGGGTACCCCTAAGACCCCCCCCATAAGTTTCGGGGCTCTGGCAGCCACCAATTTGGTCTGTCGTGGGCTGATTGGGACAGTAACCCCCCAACATGGGGGAATTTTCTTTTGCCCCCTTGGCTGCATCACTCCCGCCTCATTTCCCCGGATGCCAGCATGGGGGGGACCCCATTTCTTTTCGATCTTTTACCCTGAATTTCTAAGGCTGTCATTATGCCAGGATCATGTGATAGGTGACTTTACCCTGGGGTTTGGGATGGGGGGGCATTGTTTGCAAGGTGAATCAACATGATGACGGGTCGGAGTCGATGTCGAGGGCATGTGACAACCTGCTGAATCGCCACCACTCATTGAAGGATCGTGCAGGGTCAGGGAGCCCCCAGCCTTGTGTGTGCCCCATTTGGTACACCCCAGCTGTGCCCTTCCTATCGGGGTCGACAGAACCACGTGAAATACACGCACATGTGCCCCCCTCTGCCGTGCCAGTTGTCTCAGCATGTTTGCGAGGGTGTCCGACTGAGGGGACATTTAGAGATGGGAAATGCATGATGAAAACATGGGGCGGGATCTGGCGCCAGGGAGGTGGTGGAGGGTACCCAAACAGGAAGGTCACAACTTTCTCCAGAGCACTGACGGGCAGCAGCTTCCGCCCACAGCAAAAAACGAACGAATCCAGAGTAGCCGTGAAGAGGGGGGATCTTGTGACATGGTTTTAAATATCCGTCTCCTTAGGGGGGTCCCTTGCTCCCGGGTGCAAAATCGTGGCCACTTTGCAGGCTTTTTATGTATCTTACTCGCACCCAAAAAAGGGGAAACCGGGGGCCCAGACTGAGACAACTGTGTTGGTCCAGAGGGGGCACCAAGCATAGTTCTTATCGCCTGGTTTTGTACGACCTCCACCCTTTGCCGCTCTGCGGGAAGAGATGGCTAAAGCCGGTGCAGTAGTCAATAGCAGCTTAGCTTGTTTTTAAGACAGCGAAGTACATCTTTTTTCCCCCTGCACAGTGCCTCTTTCAGGCTCCAGGGCTTTTGAGTCTGAGTTGAGCACGTGACCTGAATACCGGCCGTTTCTGAAAGGTCACTTTTATCAATGTAGTTTCCCAATACGGGTAGGAGCCTGCCCACTAAGTTCTATACCTGAATACTAATCTATTCATAGGATCGGCCTTTAACATCATTGCAAAGTTTTCCGGCCGAGATTTTGGGGCCTATTTCCTTGAAACTGCGTAATTGGGTCCAAAGCTCTCTAAAAGCCGTCGCAAATTGCCTTTCCCATTCATAATGCAAGACATCAGCATAGTGGGGAGCTGTGTACCACTATAAAAGGGAAGGCCACAAAGTTCCTGCAAAGGATGTTAAACAGGGTAGGGACTGACACACCCCCTTTGGGCGTCCCGTTTTCCAGGGTTTTAAAGGGAAGAGAGGTCCCCTGAAAGCTGCACGGGCCCCTGCCTGCCCATAAGTAGGACTCATCCAGGCCAGGAGGCCCTTTTTATTCCCTTCCAGCAGTTTTGCCAGAATGTTTGGGGGGTGGCTAGCCAAATCCTTCTCAAGGTGGGGTAACGACATATAGGTTTTTTTTTGCTATCAGCAATCGGTTTAGTAGAGTGGTTATGCACTCTGCTGCCCCCACCCCTTTGGGTTGAACCAAATATGTGATGATAAAGGGGGGCCAGTTTCCATAGGAGGGGGGTTTTAACACCCACCTCTCAGCATCTTGGCTAAAGCTGGTCAGCGAATGGGTCTCTACTCCCCGGGGTCCTTGGTTTTGGAATTGGTACGATTTGTGCTTTCTTCCAACTGCGGGGAGTGTCCTGGCCCTCCACGACTTGTTAATGACGTCAGTGGGGCCCCCATCCATTGCCCACCCCGTGCAATCTGGAGACGTTACACCATCGATCCCGGGGCAGTGCCCCCGTGTTTTAATGGCACGTGGGAGTTCCAAGTAAGTGAGGTCTACATCTCACATCTTCCGACTCACATGCAGCTTGTATCGTTAGCTGGGCGCTGTGGAGAAAAACCGTCTTATTTTCTGGATGCCCTGTGGGAGCTGAGGGAGGCCCCCCGGGATTTGAAAAGCTCCCTATTTCTCTGTTTCCGGGGATGGGTTGGGTGGCGGTGGCCCTCGGTTTGCTCTTGCCATTGCTAGTTGAGTTTCCCCCATATCTCAGATAAGGTGGTGTGATGCCCGAATGTTAGCACCACTCCAGCCATTTCCAGTTTTTCTCTGAAGAGTTCGCGGGCATGCTGCACAATGGCCTCAGATATTCCTGTTTTCTGCCTAGGGGTTTCCCTGTAAGGTCCTAAAAAAGTTTGAGCGGTGGTTTTGCTCCCGCACCCCTCGTTGTAGAACCACCATCCCCTTTTTGTGAGTGCATCCTGCGGGCTTCTTGAAATTGCGCCCGCTGCTGGAAGAAAAGTGATTAGCTCCTGTTCCCGTTAAACGTCTTCAGATTGAGAGTAGTGGACCCCCAGTTATGAAAATAATCCTGGAAAACCTTCCATTGGCCCCCCTTTAGTCCCCTCTAGGAGGCGCACAACTATGGGGGGCCCGTTGATGTTTAGGTGGTGATCATGCAAAGTGGTCCTGACAAGGGGAGGATGATTTCCCATGTGGCTCCTGTGGGAGTTGTCTTGCCCCAAGGTAAGGGGAGCAGCCACCCAACAGGTGTTAAAGGGGCTCCATGTTTAGCAACTTTACCTTTGGAATAACGTGTAGGAGCATTCTATATGTCTGCCAGCAGCATTGGTTGCTGAGTTGGGGTGCAGAATGGGTGATGTGCGTTGAAATTCCCCCCCCACAAAAAATACACCATGCTGCTAGGCAGGACCTGCAAAGCGAGGGGGTGTCTTGGGTTCTTGTAGATGTTATAGATGGGAAGGGCGCCCCAGGGATGTGCACAAGGAGGCCTGTACCTCGCTCCCCCCCAAGTCCCCAGGGTTTGGGTAAACCCGTAGGTATTGTATTTGGGTACAAATCAGTGTGCCTCTGCAGTGAATGCCCGGGTCCCATGTGCCAAAATACCCACAAAACGGGTAGTCTTGGGCACATAGTCGGGAAAAGCAGAGTTTCTTGACAAACGAGTCAACCCCCTCCCGAATTACTGCCTCCAGCAAGAGGGGCGTTTGCCCCTCAGGGCCCCGAATGTTCCATGTAGGACCTTGAGGGGTGATTTGGTACAAGGTTATTCCATCGCTGTTGTTCCCTGAGCTGGAGACTGAGTCCTGCCCGCTCTGAGAACCTGCAAATTCATGGATCCCCCTGTCTCCCTTCGGGAGAAAACACACTTCAAGCGTATACCTTCCCGGAATGCCTCTGTTTTTTTCCCCTGGAGTTATTGTGTTTTAAATAAATCCTGAACACCTTTATGAGTGCTAGAGATCCCCCTGGTGAGGGGCCCTTTGGGTGGGTTCGAAACAGTGGATATTACTGGGCTGCTGTGGCGTAGGGACTGCGGGGGTTGGATTCTTTATTGTAGCACCGTGGGCTGTTGCGTATACCAGTTAGCAGCCGGGGCTGTGGTGAGGGGCCAGTTGAGGGCTGCAAAGCGCCTGTGCCGGGTAAGGAGTGCCTGCGTTTTTGTGCTTGGCCAGTGGGGGGTCGTTTAGTGCAGCCTGCTGAGCCCCTTGACCCCCATGCACCCCGTTTAGCCCCCCTTTCCCCTTTTTTCTGTTTCTTCGTTGATAGGGGGGGCAGGAGGTTCTTGACCTTTCGCCTGTTGGGCTTTTTGGGGTTGGGGAAATTTTGGGGATTGACTCGGTTTAGCTGCTGAAGATCTCGGGATGGCAGGGTTCCTGCCCCTCGTTTGATGATCCTTTTAAACCTGTTGCCGGTTTTTTGGGGTCTTCCGACTTCTTGAATTCTGGCGCCCCGGGGCATCGAGGATTCCAGGCAGGTGTTTCTGCCTGCAGTTCGGCATGTGGGGGTGGGTGGCGATGCTTTTTAGCTTGGGGGATGCATTCCTCGGTTGGGTGGTGCTGGTGCAACACCGCAATTTCTCTGTTCGGACAGAGTGCACCCCGGTTCCATAACGTAACACTTGAAAAAACGAACTGGTTTTGCTGGAAGGCCTGACATGTACCTCCCCAAGAACCGAGGTCCGCTTTGGGGTGGCAGGGTCCTACATGCTGAATGAAACCTGTCGGGGGTTTGGGGCTTGCCCGCCGTCTTTGCTTGAGCTTGAGCTGACACCACACTGGGGGGAGCCTTTCGCCTCGATGGGCATCATCACGGGTAAACGCAACACTACCCCTGGTGACTTTTGCCAGAGGTCCAGTTCCCCCAGGGGGGAATGACGATCTGTCTCATGCTTTTCAAGGTGGTATACATTTTCCCTTTTTGAGAGGGGGTCAAATTGGTTCTCCCCCAAATTTAATAATCTTGAACTTTAGGTTGTCGGGAATTTCCCGAAAAAACAAACCCCCTTGGGTTCTGTGGTCCCCCTAAGACTTCACCTTGAATTTGCCAGGTCGGTTAGTGGTTTGCCCCGCTCCTTGGACGGGGTGCTTCTTCTTCTTTTCCACAGTGTTCCATCCCCCTTGGGTTTTTGTGGGTGCGGGGTTTTTTTTCGCACCTTTTTTATTGTCGCTGGCAGACTGCACAATGTGAACAGGACTTCCTCTTCCTCTCGCAACTTCTTCGCTAGAATTTCCCCCACATTTCCAAAACTGAGTCCTCCGTGTGTTTAAGGAGCATCGGGGCCTCTTCTTTTCGGGGAGAAGCCCTGTGCCTATCTTTTTGAAAAAGGGGGTGAACTCCGTGAACTGAGAGTGTGTCAAGGGTTGGCTTGATGTACACAAAAGGGCCGTAACTGGCTTTTAACTGAGTGGGGAGGGAAGCAGGCGGAGGCGGGGTCATGTGGTACCCTCCACTAGTCGGTAGGTTTCGTCCAAAGGGGGGGAAAAAGTGGGAAGAATTCTTTTTTAACAAGACCCATTGTATTTTTATTGGACTGTGAAGCCACTGTGGCGAAACGTTTCCCGAAAAAAGATTCCCAAGCTGCATAAGTGTCTCAATCTTCAACTTGTCGGTTTTTTTAAAACCCTTTATCACAACTGAGACCGCAAAACATCATGGGGGATCTTGTTTCAAAGAAATTTTTCAAACGTTCAAAACCCTTTGGGCGAAGATTTCTTTGACTAGTGGGTGGTACCCTAAGCCCCGCCTCCGCCTGCTCACCACGTCTAGGCCCCCATGCTGTACATTCTACAAAATGTGGCTGAACACTCGACTCCCGGTTTTAGGGTGTTACCCCCATTCTCCCCTCTCCTTACGCCCTTTTTTGTTTACTGATGAAGCCACTGGTGGCGAAACGTTCCTGATAAAGATTCCCCAAGCTGCATAATGCTCAATCTTCAAAATTGTCGGTTTTTCAAACCTCATCACAACTGCAGACACTGCAGCATCATGTGATTTGTTACAAAGAATTCTTCAACACTTGTTCAACCTTTGGGGGAAGACCTACTTTGACTAGTGGATGGTACCACTATGACCCCGCCTCCGCCTGCTTCACCTCACCTCACTACAGTATATAAGCCACGTCTACGGCCCTATGCTGTACATTCTACAAGACTGATGGACTGAACACATCGACTCCAGGTTGAGGGACTGATTACCTCATTCTCCTCCTCTCCTTACGCCTTATTTGTATTGGACTGATGAAGCCACTGTGTGGCGAAACGTTTCCTGAATAAAGATTCCCATATGCTGCATAAGTGTCTCAATCTTCAGCATCATGGAATCTTGATTCTGGGACATTAAACAAAACCTTCCGGCTACGAACACTACCCCAAACCCCACTTTTTGGGGAAAGGACCTATTTCCACGGGGGAATCCCGCTACCAGTGACTATGCCCTCGTCTCTACACCTACTTTACAATAAGCCCCCAGGTCCTTTTTCTGTTCAAATCCCAAGACTACGGTGCTCACCCACCACTCCTAGGTTAGGGACTGATTACCTCCTTCTTTTATTTTGTCCCTGTTTCAAGTTATGCCAGAATTTGATTGATAAAGATATGGCAAAAAGGGTCTCTAAAGAAACCCGATTTTAAGGTTTTAAAAATTTAAAGGGGAATTTAAAAGGTTTAGGAAGTTTAAAAAGAGTAATGGAAATTAAACAAGTTTGTTTAAAAAGGCAGGAAAATTTGGTTTAAATTTGTTGGATAAATTCCCCATTGATTGAGATTTTGGGTTTTTTTGGGGGGGGGGGGGGGGGGGTTGGGATCTGTTTGGGGATTGCAAGGTAATAGTTTTTCAGAGATTATTTCTTGGAGCAAAAAAATTTGGGGTTGGGCAAATTTTTTTGTTATGGGAGGGATTGTAAAGGACCTCCTATATAGCCATTTTCCCCTGCGCAGTGTTCCTCCTTTCTTTTTCTTTTTTTTTTATTTTTTGGGCTGGAGGGATTAAGTTCTTACTCAATTTTTGAACTGTACTTAACATGGTGAACCCGTAAATTGTCGATTACGACAAAACACCAAACCCAATTGTACCACCTAATTTTGGTTTCCGGGTCCCAACCAGCTCCTGGCCCGCCTCTTCATGATCGCACGGATCCTCTCTTTTCTCTGCTTTCCCAGCTGTGTCATACCTCTTTTTAAAAAAATGTATGGTTCCTGCCTCCAACTTCCTTGCTAGGTATTCCACTTGCTGACAACTCTATACTGATCACACCAGTTACGGAGTTCACTACCTACACAAAAAGCACATGGGTTCTGCCGAAAAAAAGAGGCCACGATCTCCCTAACACGGAGGACCAATTTGGAATGTGGGGCGAAATTCTAGCGAAGAAGTTGCGAGGGAAGAGGAAATCCTCTCACATTGTACAGATCTGACGTCCCTCCATGGGGCCAGCGAAATAAAACAGGTGGAAATAAACACCGCACTCCCCGAAAACCTAGAGACATGGAACACTGGGACAACAAGAAGAGCGCCGTCCGCCAAGGAGCAGGCAAAAACTCAACCGACCTGGCAAATTCAAGTGAAGTCTTTCAGGGGCCACAGAACCCCCATGGCGTTGTTTCATACCTGGGTCACACACAACCCGAAGTTCAAATATGGTTCATTAGGGGAGAACCAATTTGACCCTCTCAACAAGGGAAAAATATACCCCCTTAAAGAATCGGAGACAGATCGCTCTTCCCCCGGAGGAACTGGACTCTCGCAGAAGATCACCAAGGTGTATGAGCGATCCCGTGAGATGCCCACGAGGGAGTAGCAGCCAACCCCAGGGGGTTTTCAGCCAACTCCAAGGCAAAACGGCAGGAAAACGCCCAACCCACGGGTCCTCATTCGCGTGTAGGACCACCCATCCCAGCTGGCCCTCGGTTTTTGGGGGCGGGTACGATGTCGGGCCCTTCACAGCAGAACCATTCGCTGTTTTAAGTGCAGCGTTAGGACACCTGGTGCCCCGCCCAACAGAGTAATCTGCGGTGTCGCACCAGCCCACCCTACCCAGGAATGCTCACCAAGCTGAAAATGCATCGCACCCACTCCACAATCCCGAAATGCAGGGAAAACACCGCCC
>NC_069493.1:13572062-13575846 GCF_026875155.1 Cherax quadricarinatus
ACTGAGGATAACCAAGAGTGTTAGCCACTCAGGATAAACCAGAGTGTTTGTCACTCAGGATAACCCTGAGTGTTAGCCACTCAGGATAACCTCGAGTGTTAGCCACTCAGGATGTCCTCGAGTGTTAGCCACTCAGGATAACCTTGAGTGTTAGTAACTCAGGATAATCCCGAGAATTAGCTACTCAGGAAAATCCTGGTTGATACTCACTCAGGAAACCCAGAGTGTTAGTCACTCATGAGAGTCCTTAGTGTTAGTCACTCAGGATAACCCCGAGTGTTAGCCACTCAGAATACCCCGAGTGTTAGTCACTCAGGATAACCTCGAGTGTTAGCCGCTCAGGATAACTCCCGAGTGTTAGTGACTCAGGATAACCTCAAGTGTTAGTCACTCAGGATAACCTCGAGTGTTAGTCACTCAGGATAACCTCGAGTGTTAGCCGCTCAGTATAACACTGAGTGTTAGTGACTCAGGATAACTTCGAGTGTTAGCAACTCAGGATAAACCCTGAGTGTTAGTCAATCAGGATAACCCAGAAAGTTAGTCACTCAGGATTACAGTGAGTGTTAGTCACTCTGGGGTAACCCTGAGTGTTAGCCACTGAAGATAACTCTGAGTGTTTGCCACTCAGGATAATCACGAGTGTTAGTCAATCAGGATAACACTGATTGTGATTTAATCAGGATACCCCTGAGTGTTTTGCCACTCATGATAACCCTGAGTGTTAGTCACTCAGGGTAACCTCGAGTGTTAGCCACTAAGGGCAAACCCAAGGTTAGAGACCAGGATAAAACCCAAAAGTGTTAGTCTCTTTGGACAACCCTGACTGTCAGTCGCTCATGATAACCCTAGTGTTAGCCACTCAGGATAACTCCGAGTGTTAGCCACTCTGGATAACCCAGAGTGTTAGTCACTCAGGATAACCACAAGTGTTAGCCACTCACGATAACCCTGAGTGTTAGCCACTCATGATAACCCTGAGTGTTAGTCACTCAAGATAACCCTGAGTGTTAGCCACTAAGGATAACCCTGAGTGCTAGCCACTCAGGATAATCCTGAGTGTTAGCAACTCAGGATAACCCTGAGTGCAAGTCACTCAAGATAACCCTGACGTGTTAGCCACTAAGGATAACCCTGAGTGTTAGTGACTCAGGATAACCTCGAGTGTTAGACACTCAGGATAACCTCGAGTGTTAGCCACTCAGGTTTACCTCGAGTGTTACCCACTCAGGATAACCCTGAGTGTTAGTGACTCAGGATAACCTCGAGTGTTAGACACTCAGGATAACCTCGAGTGTTAGCCGCTAATGATAACTCTGAGTGTTAGTCACTTAGGATAACGCTGAGTGTTAGCCACTCATGATAACCCTGAGCGTTAGTCACTCAGTATAACCCTGAGTGTTAGCCACTCAGGATAACCCTGAGTATTAGCCACTAATTATAATCCCTAGTGTTAATCACTCATTTAACCCCTGAGGGTTAGCTATTCAGGATAACCCGGAGTGTTAGTCACTCAGGATAACTCAGAGTGTTAGTGACTCAGGGTATCCCCGAGTGTTAGTCACTCAGGATAACGACGACTGTTAGCCTCCCAGAATAAACCCGAGTGTTAGCTAATCAGGATCAACCCAAATGTTAGCCTCTCAGGATAACCAAAAGTGTTAGCCACTCAGGATAACCCCAAGTGTTAGCCTCTCTGGATAACCGCGAGTGTTGTTCACTCAGGATAGCCCTGAGTGCTAGTCACTCAGGATAACCATGAGTGTTAGTCACTCAGGATAACCCTTAGTGTTAGTCATTGAGGATAACCCTGAGTGTTAGCCACTCAGTATAACCCTGAGTGGTATCCACTCAGGATAACCCCGAGTGTTAGTTACTCAGGATAACAACGAGTGTTAGTCTCTTAGTATAACCCTGAGTGTTAGCCACTCAGGATAACCACGAGTATTAGTCACTCAGGATAACCCTGAGTGTTAGTCACTCAGGATAACCCTGAGTGTTAGTCACTCAGGATAACCCTGAGTGTTAATCACTCACGATAACCCTGAGTGTTAATCACTCACGATAACCCTGAGTGTTAGCCACTCAGGATAAGCCTGAGTGTTAATCACTCACGATAACCCTGAGTGTTAGCCACTCAGGATAAGCCTGAGTGTTAATCACTCACGATAACCCTGAGTGTTAGTCACTCAGGATAACCCTGAGTGTTAGTCACTCAGGATAACCCTGAGTGTTAATCACTCACGATAACCCTGAGTGTTAATCACTCACGATAACCCTGAGTGTTAATCACTCACGATAACCCTGAGTGTTAGCCACTCAGGATAACCCTGAGTGTTTTTCACTCATGATAACCTCGGGTATTACCCACTCAGAATAACACTCGTGATTTTGATGATAAATTAGACACATGTGCAACTCTTGGGTATCTTTATTGAGGAAACGTTTCGCCACACAGTGGCTTCATCAGTCCATACAAAGGAGAATCTTGAAGAACAGGAGGAGAATGTGTGGCGAAACGTTTCCTCAATAAAGATACCCAAGAGTTGCACATGTGTCTAATTTATCATCATAATCACGAGTGTTATTCACTCAGGATATCGCTAAGTGTTAGTCACTTAGGTTAACTCCGAGTGTTAGTCACTCGGGATAACCACGAGTGTTAGGCACTAATGATATCTTCGAGTGTTAGTCACTCGGGATAACCACGAGTGTTAGGCACTAATGATATCTTCGAGTGTTAGTCACTCGGGATAACCACGAGTTTTAGCCACTCAGAATAAACCCAAGTGTTAGCCAGTCAGGGTAACCGCGAGTGTTAGCTAATCAGGATAACCCCGAGTGTTATTCAC
Source organism: Cherax quadricarinatus (assembly GCF_026875155.1). NCBI lineage: Eukaryota > Metazoa > Arthropoda > Malacostraca > Decapoda > Parastacidae > Cherax > Cherax quadricarinatus. Next base: position 13,574,915 of record NC_069493.1, read on the forward strand.
TCAGGATAACCCTGAGTGTTAATCACTCAGGATACCCCTGAGTGTTAGCCACTCATGATAACCCCGAGTGTTAGTCACTCAGGATAACCCTGAGTGGTAGTCAATAAGGATAACCTCGAGTGTTGGCTGCTGCTTTTGCTGCTGCTGCTGCTGCTGCTGCAGCAGTTCTGTCATGTCCTCGTGTTCTGTCCACGTGTTCTGTTTCTCCTGGCTCTGCCATGGTGTTCTGCTTCTCCTAATCCTGTCCTCGTGTTCTGGTTCTACTGGTCCTGTTCTCGTGTTCTGGTTCTCCTGGTCTGTTCTCGGTGTTCTGGTTCTCCTGTTCCTGTCCTCGTGTTCTCATTCTCCTGGTCTTGCTCTCGTGTTCTGGTTCTTTTGATCTTGTTGTGTTCAGTTTCTCCTGGTCCTGTCCTAGTGTTCTGGTTCTCCTGGCAATGTCCTCGTGTTCTGGTTCTCCTGGTCCTGTCCTCGTGTTCTTGTTCTCCTAGTCCTGTCCTGTTGTTCTGGTTCTCTTGGTGATGTTCATGTGTTCTGTTTCTCCTGGTTGTGTCCTGGTGTTCTGGCTCTTCTGGTGTTGTCCTGGTGTTCTGGTTCTCCTGGTGGTGTCCTGGTGTTCTGGTTCTCCTGGTTGTGTCCTGGTGTTCTGGTTCTCTTTGTGGTGTCCTGGTTCTCCTGGTGGTGTCCTGGTGTTCTGGTTCTATTTGTGGTGTCCTGGTTCTCCTGGTTGTGCCCTGGTGTCCTAGTTCTCTTGGTGGTGTCTTGGTTCTCCTGGTGGTGTCCTGGTGTTCTGGTTCTCCTGGTTGTGTCCTTGTTCTCCTGGTGGTGTCCTGGTGTCCTGGTTCTCCTGATGGTGTCCTGGTGTTCTGGTACTGTTTGTGGTGCCTGGTTCTTGGTGGTGTCCTGGGGTCCTGGGTTTTCCCGGTGGTGTCTGG
>NC_069493.1:13576346-13616346 GCF_026875155.1 Cherax quadricarinatus
AACTTTGGGGCATCACACCCCTTATCTGAATATGGGGCAAGCTCAACTAGCAATGGAAAGACAAGCCGAGGCCCCCACACACCCAAAACCCATCCGGGAAAGAAGAAACTAGGGGATTTTTTCCTTTCCCGGGGGAGCCTCCCCCAGCTCCCAGGACATCCGGAATAACAGACGGATCTTCGCCACAGCGCCAGCTAACGATCAAGCTCAGGGTGGAAGATGGACTGATGAGACCTCACGGACTTGGAACTCCGACGTCCATTAAAACACAGGTGAACCCCCCGGGCATCGAGGGTTGACGTATCCAGATTGCCGGGTGGCAAATGGATGGGGGCCCATACAGACGTCTTTAACAAGTCGGGGAGGGCCGGGACACTCCCACGCTTGGAAAAAGCTACAATCGTACCAATCCAAACCCCAAGGCCCCAGGCATAGAGCCCCATATCGTGACCAGCTGCTTAGCCAAACTGCTGAGGGATGGTGTTAAAAACCCCCTCCTAGGAAACTTGGACCCTCTATCATCAAAATTTGGCTTCCCAAAGGATGGGAACAGCAGGTGCAAAACCCACTTACTAAGCCAGATTGCTGAAGAAAAAAAAAACCTAGTATTGTCGTCTACCTCGACCTTTGAAAGGGATTTGAGCTGCCCCCCACACAATTCGGCAATACAGCTCGGAAGGGGAATCAAAGGACGCCTCCGGCCTGGATAGACCCTCCCTTAGGGGCAGGCGGGCCTTTTCAGCTTTCGGGGCACTACCTTCCTTTTAAAAAACCCCGGGAAAAGGGTACCCACAAGGAGGTTGCTCGTCCTACCCGTTTTAACTCCTTAGCGGAAACCCTTTCCTTCCCCCTAGGGACACACTCCCCGCTTCTGTATTTTTGGCATGTAGGAATGGGAAAGGCAATTTAGAAACGACAGGCTCAGAGAGCTTTGGACACCAAATTACACAGTCTTGCAAGGAACTAGGCCTCTTGATCTCGGCCGAGAAAGAAATCTCTTGCAATTGATGTCTCAAGGGGACCAGATCTTGAATAGATTACGTATTCAGGATATAGATAATTGAGTGGACAGGCTCCTACCTTGTACTTGGGAATCTTACATTGATAAAAAGCTGATCTTTCAGAAACAGGCCGAGTTGTCAGGTCACGTGCTTCTACTAAGATTCAAACGCCATGGTGAGCACATGACGAGGCACGTGCTGGGGCAAGCAAAAAGATGTACTTGTTGTACTATATACAAGTATACGCCCGCTCATTGTCTACGGTTGCACCGGCTTCAGCTCATCTTTTTCCCGCAGAGCAGGCAAGAGTGGAGGTCGTACAAAATCAGGCGATAAGAACTATGCTTGGGACCCCATCTGGACCAACTACAGTATGTCATCAGATCTGAGGCCCGGCTTCCATTCTTGGCTGACTGAGTAAGTTACATAATGCTGCAAAAGTGGCCCACGATCCTGCAACAGGCAGCAAGGTACCCACTAAGGAGGACGGATATTGACAACCATGTCACAAGATCCCACACGCTCTTCAACGGACTTATCCTGGATTTCGTTCGTTTTGTACTGCGGGCGGAACGTGCTGCCTATCCAAACTACATCCTTGAGAAGAGTAGTGACCTTCCTGTTGCTGGTACCATTCCACCACTCCTGGCGCCCTGATCCAGCGATGTTTGCTCATGCAGCTACCCATCTCTAAGTGTCTCTCAGTCAAGACCACTCTCTGCAACATGCTGAACAAGCATGGCCACTGGCGAGGGAGGCCACATGGGCAGTGTATTTCCAGATGGGGGATTCTGTCGACCCTGACAGGAAGAGAGCAGCAGCTGGACTGTACCACAATGGTCACACACAAGGCTGGCGACTCCCTGACACTGCACGATTTCAAGCTGAGTTGTGAGCGATTTCAGCAGGCATTGTCACATGCCCTACGGACATCGACTCCGACCTGTCATAACATGTTGATTCAACGTCGGCAATCAATGCCCTCTCCTTCCTCAACCCAGGACAATGTTCACCTCATCACATCGTTCCTGAGATAATGACAGCCTTAGAAGTTCAGGGTAAACAGATCGGACATTGAACTGTATCCCCAGCCATTGCTGGCATCCGGGTGAAATGAGGCGGCGATGATGCTGCCAAGGCAGCAACCGACTATCCACATGTTGGGATTACTGTCCAATCAGCCTACGACTGACCAAACTGGTGGCTGCCAGAGCCATGGAAACTTATGGGGAGGGTCTTAGGTGATACCCCATTTCTCATACTGTGGTACGAGCAGGACTCAGGGAGAACCCCCTCCATATGATAGGAAGCTGGTCCAGAGCGCGTGTACCGCCATCCATCGGGCTCGTTGGGCTTTCCCACAGCAAGTGGCTGGTAGACAAGGCTGAGGAGAGATGGCAGTACTGTCAGAACGTCTGTCCAGCGGGCCCCCTAACACAATATGATTCTGGGAGTGCGAAGTTAATGAGACGCTCCGCAGGCAACTAGGAGTGATATTCCCTCCCGAAGAGGACCCAGAGATGACTGCGGCCACACTAGTGTCCCATGGAGTCAACGAACCAGACAAGCTGTTACCTGTGATAACGACATATCCTCCTCCTCGCTAGTGTCCACAGTTAGGAGTACATACGGTGTTGTCGCTTATGAGATGCACCAGTTGAACTGACCAGTGGTGACGTGTACTTAGCTCTGTGAAGACCTGTTCGTGTGCTCTTGAGTGGTGACCTGTACTTTGAGTGCTGACCTGTACTTAACTCTGTGAAGAAGTGTCTTGTTTGCTCCCGTGGACTGAACCAAGATGCCCTCCATCGAGCAACTTTACCAGCAACTTAAGGAAGAATTGAAGTGCATCGAGATGGAGATCGGCGATTGGACCGAGGAGGAAAACAAGAGGATTTCGTAGTAGTCCTCCTGTTTCGAGTCCTCAGGTCAAGGAAGGGATCGTGGTCAGTGGCTGGACAGCAGGGGGACGACGTAGTTGCGATCAAGAAGACGAATGGGAATGCCAGAGAAACTCGATGAAGAAGAAAGAGACGGCTGTGGAAACTCCGTGGAAACCTCCAACGCATTCTCGGTGCTACCCGACGAATGTGAGTCTTATACTGGGATCGTCACGTTCGGAACGACAAGGAACGGTAAGAATTATTGTGTTGTTGGGGATAGCCAGGGTAGATACCCATGGATAGGGCATTCTATGCTTGAAGGAGAGGAGTAGGAGACAAAGGGTATGCTTTCCTGGGGCTGGGATGGAGGACATTGTTAGACGGCTGACAACATCATGAACGGTAATGGGATCAATCCTATTATTTGCCTCAGTGCTGGAGGAATGATGTAGGCAAGCGTTTAGAACGTGAGGATTTAGTTAGAAAGTCGGACAAGCCCTATAGACATGATTAGGAAGAAGGGGGGGCGGCCTGTTTATATGTGGATTTTGCCAAGAAGGCAGTGTGGTAATGAATGGTTGTCCAGAGCAATTGGTATTAATTGATTGGCTGATAAACACTGTAAGGATAATGCAGTACCATTCATTGACAATGGGACAACTTCTATGGCCGAAAGGACATGTATGCCAGGGATGGGGTTACTTATCCAGGGCAGGTGTGGGTTATTTTGCTAACTCAGTGGAGGGGGTTGTATAGGACTTTTAAACTAGGATTAGTTAGAGGTAGGGTTTAGAATGATTAATAATGAGTATGGATATATTGGACTTATGGCCTGATATTAAGGGAATTCTTATAGTAACTGTCTGGGAGTAACTCTGGGTAATGATAATTTCTGACTTGTGTTAAAAACAAAGATGAATAGGAAAAATGTGCCAGAAGAAAAACATATGATGGTATTTTATGCTATCAGTCGAAGTGCACAGAAATAAAATTAATGTAACTACGTTTGGTAGGAATGTGCTGGGAACTTTGATATTCATTGCATTAACTGAAACGTGGTAATGATTTAAAGAGTCGGGATATGACTGCTTGGTGTAATCGTCAGGAGATTTAAGTTATTCAATATGGATAGATGTAATGGGAAGGGGGGTGGAGTGGCATTGTATGTTTTCGAGAAAATATTAATTGTGCCATAAAAAAAGGTATAAAAATTGATGGAGCAGTAACAGAGGTCTGTTTGGGTTAGAGTTCGTGGAGGGTCAAGAAAACTAATTCTTAGGTGTAATATACGACCTCCAGGCTTGGATCAACGATTAGGGGAGATTCTTTGGGACGAAATTGTTAGGGCTTCTGGACCCACAGTAAAGTAGTATAGTAGGGGATTTTTAACTTTAGCAACTTGATGGAATTCTTTGACAGGTAATCTAGAGTACAGTGACTTCATGGAAACAGTTCAGGGGGGGTGGGGGGGGGGGACTGTTTTCTGAAAACAGAGTGTAACTGAAAACTACCAGGGTAATAATTTGCTAGACCTAGTCTTGGTCATAATTAAGGAAACACTAGTGAATAATCTGGAGATCATTGAAGAGCTTGGCGCAAGGTGATCACAAATCCATCACCTTTAGCATTAATTGTGGAATGCAAGATATATGATCAATACATGTAAAAATCCCGATTTTCGTTCTGCGATTATAATGGACTTAGGGGAACAATCTGTCTAATCTTGATTGGGTTATCTAGCTATTGTTTTATTGACGATAATTCATACTTATGAATATGAAGGGATCTGCTTTTATGATTGTTTTCTTAATATGTACACAGTGCCCTGAGTATCTACATCCCCAGAGAGAAATTAGGTCTATTAATAAACGATCCCTAATGGGTTAACAAGGGAGGTTAGGCATCTATTAGGGGAGAAAAGGGGAATTATTGCCCATCAGAGAAGGAGAGGTTAAACCTTACTGACCCAATATGTTCAGCTTAAAAGAGAAGTAAACAAATAAGGCGATTAGAAAGGCTAAACGTGACTATGAAATTAGAGTCGCTAATGAATCAAAGGGGACTAATCCAAAGGGGTTCTTTCAAGTGTATAGACAAGGGGAAGGAAAAAGTAAGGACCTCTGAATCTGGGGAATGGACAGCTGACGGATAATGAAACTGGAATGTGTTCCTTATTATAGTTGACTATTTTTTGTCAGTTTTTACACAGGAAGATGTAAAATGTGATTCCAGTAATTAACAATTATTTAGTTCCTGATGAATTTTAAGTTACTAATATTACTGTCACGAGGGACATGGTTATTAAAAGATAGACAAACTGAAACAAATATAAGTCCCGGGACCCGCATGAGTTGTTTTCAAGGGTACTTAAGGGAATGCAAGATGGAGGTTAGTCAGCATTCACGAGTGTATTCAATGCGTCCTCATCCCTTACCAGTGTTGTGACAGGAGAAGTGAAGATCGGCTAATGTGGTTCCTATATTCAAATCAGGGGATAAGTCACTCCTTCAATACGTCCAATAAGCATGACATCTATAGTGGGCAAGTTTTAGAATCAATTATAGCTGACATATCAGAAGTCACCTTGGAGCGCTAACTTGATAAATGAATTCAGATGGATTCCCGAGAGGTCGTTCCTGCATGAAAACTTACTTGACGTTCTTCAATAGAACATTGAGGCAGTTGGACACGTGATAAGGAATATGATATTGTTTAGTTGGATTTTAGTAAAGCCTTCGACAGGAGTACCTCACAAGAGCTCTTAAGAAAAGTGGTCAGCTCTGGTATAGAGAGGTAAAGTTCTAGCATGGATTGAGGCATGGCTTAAATAGAAAGCAGAGAGTTACCCTTAATGAGTGAAATCTGAATGGGGATAGTCACTAGTGGCGTTCCACAAGGATCAGATTTAGGCCCTCTATTGTTCATAATTTACATTAATTGACCTGATGAAGGGATTACTAGTGACATGAGTAAGTTTGCTTGAGATACAAAGATAGGCCGTTATATTCACTATGAGGAGGATATCAATGAACTTCAGGACGATTTGAACAAATTAATGTCTTAGGTCTGAGGAATGGCAGATGAAGTTTTAATGTGGATATGTGTAAGGTACTTGCCCTTTGGTTAATGAAAAAACTCGAAAGCTATAATCTAGGTGAAGTAGAGCTGGTCATACAGATGTGAAATAGACTTGGGAGTATGGTAAGCAGAAATCTAAAGCAAGGACTGCAGTGCCTCAGTGTGCACAAACAAGGCCAACAGATTACTTGGATTTATCTCAAGAAGTATAAAGTTACAGATGTCCAAACAGTTAATTTACAGCTCTATACATCACTAGTGACGGGCCTCATTTAGATTATGTGCTCAGTTTTGGTCCCCTTACTCCAGGATGGACATAGACTTCATTTGAGACATACAGAGAGAATGACTAAATGATTTACTTGTGTTAAGGAAACCTCCCGTTGAAGATAGACTTAAAGCTTTTAAATTCACTCTTCTGGAGAGGCGTAGAATGAGGGTGAGTATCATTGAAGGTATAAGTGGATGACGCGGCATATAAACAGGGGAGACTTAATAAAGTACTGGGTGTTCGAACCGGGAAGAACAGGAATAATGGATTTAAGTTGGATTAAATTTAGATTTAGAAAGGACATAGGTAAGTACTGGTTTTCTAACAGGAGTTGTAGATGCGTGGAACCAGTCTCCCAGTGGATAGCATTAAGAAGAGTCTGGACAAATATATGAGTGGGAGGGGGGCTGGGTTTGATGGTGTTGGGGGGTGCGGGAGTTGTTTCGTGGTAGCTTTAGGTAGATGTCGTTTTGATATGGACCTGCCTCGTATGGGCCAGTAGGCCTTCTGCAGTGTTCCTACATTCTCCTATGTTCTTCATGTTCTTATGAACAGCATATGTCGCATCATTATAGAAACCTTTCTCCCTCGGGAGCCAGAGGATGGGTCATCGCAAGTTTGGGACGTGCCAGGACTACGGTCTTGGCGAACATTTATACATTATTCATCTCCATATTGTTTCATTCCATGGGGAACAATGCTTTCATCCAACTGAGGGACTGACCCCTCAAAAACTTTAAGGGTGTTGTCTGATTACACGTCTTCAAGTATATTTTCTGCTTCTATCAACTTTTCTGTACTCGACTGAAGAAGCCTACTGTGTAGGCGAAACGTTTCGAAATAAATATACCTAACTGTTGCATATGTGTCTTACCTAAAAACCCCCCCTCCCCCCCCCCCCCCCCCCCCCCCCCCCAGGTCGGTATGAAATATAAACACAAATGCAGTATATGTTGATCCTTTATGACAAAACGTTTCACTCCACACAGTGGGCTTTTTCAAGTACACACGGATCTACCTGGGTTTGGAAGGTACGGGTGTATTTATAGTTCAGAATGTTGAGGTCAGTGGAGAATGCTGCATCTGATGATCTACGGGTGGGGTTATAGAGTCTTGGGTATCTAGGCGGGGATATTGGGACAAGTTGTGGTTAGACCTTCTGCTCAGTGTTCTATGTTCTTATGTGGGATAGCGATGAAGAAGTTTCTTGGCGAGTGGTCAGCTATGTTATCGAAGCCATTGTTCTGGTTGAAATTGTTGGTTCTAGTGATAAACGATGATTCCAGGATTCTTATGTATGAGTGTTGTCTTCTGTTGGCTATAAGTCTTGAGTTTCTGTAGTTACATTTAAATTGGTTGTGTGAATTGCGTTGTTGTTACACAGGCATTCCTTGTATCGTCAGTCCTGCTTGCATATTGGTGTTTATGAATACGTTTTGGAGGTCTCTTGATGTTTCGACCCAATATATTTGTTGCAGGACGTTACAAGGGATTATGTATACCCCTGCAGAGGATGGTGGCTTTTAGTCTACTTTTGTGATGTGTCCTTGATGGTCGTGGTTGTGGAGGTAGATAATTGGGAATGATGTTTTGGAAAGTTGTTGGAAACATGTTGGCAATGGAGTTGGTGGAAGGACTATGTATCTTTCTCGGCAGTCTTCTCTGGGTTATGTGGTTGAGATGTTTAATGCCTCGCAGTCTGCGTCTCTGATGAAGTGGACGAGGGATAGTGGAGTTTGGGAAAATACTTGTTCAATTATAGTGCATTCTTGAACATTAAAAACTGGTATTAATATGCCGACAGGTTGTTAGGTAAGACACATATGCAAACAGTTAGGTATCTTTATTATGAAAGTTTGCCTAACAGTTGGCTTCTTCAGTCAAGGTACAGAAAAGTTGATAGAAGCAGAAGTACTGATGGACGATGTAATCAGTCCATCACCCTTAAAGTTTTGAGGTGTCATCCCTCAGTCTGGAGAAGAGCATTGTTCCATAGTAATGAAACATCTGCATTCTTCTCAAGGAACTCGTTGCTGCAGATTCTGAGTGCACGCTAGAAGAAGCCTATAAGTACACTCACGTTTGGTTTTGGTGTCGTGGGTGAGAGTAGAAGTGGAGAAGATAATTTCTGGTTGGTGGGTTTTCGAGTAGACGTTAAACGAAGTTCGTAGAGTTCACCTTTGCGGCAGAAATAGAACATCAAGGAAAGAAGCAGTGTGTCGACTTCTTCTTCAAGTCGTGAATGGATTGAGGCTCGACCTGGTTGAGCTTGTCTTGGGAGCTTGACGTTGAAGCGTTAAGGGAGTTTGAGCGGAATGTCGTCAACATAACGGAGCCAGGTGACAGAGAAGGAATATGGTGGAGAAACGTTCGGCTTCTAGATGTTCCATGTATAGGTTCGCCATGCAGACTGCATGAGTGGACGAACACATGGGTAGTCCAAAAGTCTGCTGAAAAAGAGGTGATTTCGAAGAGAAACACGTAAAAGCCAACACATAGTTCAACAAGGTCGATGAAATCGCTGGTGGGAATGGGAAGATCAAGTGAATCGTCAATTTTCCTGCGCAAGAGATTGCGGGGGATTTTAGCTTGTTAGTAGGTACTTTAGGTGAATAGGGAAGTCAGTCAAGCTGGAAAGTTTCTTGTTCCTGATGTTGATGTTGTGGAATGCGATTGAGAAGATCACCTGAGGTTTGAGATGTGCTGGACTGATAGTGCCAGAGTTATTGAGGTGTTTGGCGAGAATTCCCTGAGAGCTGGTGGGGAGCACTGCCTATTCAGAGGATATGGGCTCATGGGATACCAGGCTTGTTGAAGTCTTTTGCAGGCCGTACATGCTGGCAGGACTGGGGTTGCTGGGCAGGGTGTGCGAAGTTTCTTCCCTTGTTCTGAGCCCGCTCAGCAATGCCGGCGAGTCCCTTTGAACGAAAAGATTTAGTAAGGTTGTCCACTGGTTAGTTTGTGAGAGGTTTGTAGGTATCTGGGTCATTAAGTAGATTGAGCATTTTGTTCTGTAATCGTCAGTGTTCATGATATCTACACTACCTCCTTTATCAGCGGTGGTGACCTGATGGTCGTGTCTTCTGCTAAACCTTTGAGTGCATTGATCGTAACGTCGAGGTATGACTGGGGAGCTGCGTGATGAGATGAACAAGGGGAAGAAACTTCTGCACCACCATGCCAGCAACCCCAGGACCTGCCAGAATGTACGGCCTGCCAAAGACTCACAATGCCTGTTATCCCACTGAGGCCACATATCCTCGGGAATAGGCAGTGCTCCCCACCAGCTTCAGGAATTCTCGCAAACACCTCTTATACTTTGGTCACTATCAGTCCAGCACATCTCAAACATCAGGTGTTCTTCTCCCCCAATCGCATTCGCAACATCAAACACCAGGAACAAGAAAACTTTCCAGCCTTGCGTGACTTCCTATTCACTAAAGTACCTACTAAACAAAGCCATCGATCTTTTGCGCAGGAAAATTGACGTTTTACTTGTCTTCCCAGATACCCAGCATTTCACGCCCTTGTTGAACTATGTTGGTTTTACGTGTTTCTCTTTCAAAAATCACCTCTTTACAGATTTTTGGATACCCAGGGGTTTTCCATCAGGCAGTCCTGGCGAACTATACGGGAACTCTAGAAGCCGAACTTTTTCTCCCCCTTTTCCCTTCGTCTGTCCCCGGTCCTTTATGTTGACGAATTCCCCTTTAAAACTCCTAAACCTTCAACTTCCCCAAGCTTCCAAACAAGCTCAACCGGGTCGAGTTTTTAAACCATTTCACACTTGAAGAAAAGTCAAACAACACTCTTCCTTTCCTGGATTTCACTCTGCAAAGGGGGACCACAAACTTCGTTTTAAAGTCTATCAAAAACCCCCCAAACCAAAAAATGATCTTCTCCATTTCCCACTCCACCACGACACCAAAACCAAACGTGGGTAATTATGGCTTTTCCCTGCGTGCACTCAGAATCTGCAGCAACGGTTCCTTGAGGAAGAATGCACTAAAATTTAAAACAATTTTTCCCAAACCCCACTACCTCGTCATTTCATCAGAGACTGCAGACGGCGAGCATTAAACATCTTCAACACACCCAAGAAGACATGCCGGAAGAATACATACCCTTCCCCCAACTCCTTTCCCCAAACTGTTTCCAACATCTTTGCCAAAAATCTTTCCAAGTATTCCCCTCCAAAACCCCAAAACCCACAAGGACATCACCAGTAGTAGACAGGCAAGCCCCCTCCTCTGCGGGGTATACATAACCCTTGAAAATGACTGCAACAAATTTTTATGGGGGCGAAACATAAAAGAGCCCCTCCAAACACGTTTTTCAGAAACCAATATGCAAGCAGACTGACGATACAAGGAATCCGTTAAACATCGCAATTCACAAACCTTTTAAATTTAACACAGAAACTCAAGACTTATAGCCACGAAGACAACACCAATACAGAAGAACCCTGGAATCATCTTTTATCTCTAAAACCAACAATTTCAACCAAAACAATGGTTCATAACATAGCTGAACCACTCCCAAAAACTTCTTCATCGCTATCCCACAAAGAACAAGAACACGCGAAGGTCTACTCACAACTTTTTCCAATACCCCCCGCCTAGCTACCCAAGACTCTATAACCCCACCCGGTAGATCATCAGATCAGCATTCTCCACCTGACCTCAACATTCTGAACTATAAATACTCCCGTAACCTTCCAACCCCGGGTAAGGCAAATAGATTAGGGGATTTATATCAAAAAGTGTAAGCAACGAAGTCCAGGGGTATACTGCAGCTTTAAAAATCATTAGTAAGGCCTCACCTAGATTATGCAGCTCAATTTGGTCTCCATATTACAGAATGGACATAAATTCGTTAGAAAACTTCAGATAGGATGACTAAATTAAACTAGCTTTTGAAATCTTCCTTTGAAAAAAGTTTTAAAGACCCTTAATTTTCATCATTTTTAGACGAAGAATGAGGGGAGCCCTGTCGAAGTGTATAGTGGAAATAGGTATTAAAAAAGGGGGATATAAACAAGGTCTTGAGGATACCTTCCAAGAGAGAAACCCGCAGTAAGGGATTTAAATTGAAAAGTTTAGTTTTTGAAAGGCATGGAAAGTTTTTGGTTTGGGAAATGGGTAGTTATGAGGGGAAAACGTCTACCTTTTTGGGTTATAGGCTGGGGATTTGGGGAGTTTCAAATTTGGTTGGTAAAAATGAGTGGTGGGTTGGATTTTGAGGGGGGATTGCACTCAGAGCTTTTTTCTTGGGTAGCATTAAAAAATTGGGGTAGGCAAATGTTTTTTTTGTGGGTGAATTGTAAAGGATGCCTAGTGGGGGCCAACAGGCCTGCTGCAGTGTTCCTCCTTTCTTATGTTTTTAAGTTCAGATCCGTGCGGACTTTAAAAAAAGCCCCTGTGGGGTGAAACGTTGTCAATAAAGGATCACATTATACTGCTTTTTGGTTTATATTTCCTTGTGTCGGTATTTTTACCATTTTTATATTACAGAATGGACAAAATTCGTTAGAAAACATTCAGCGTAGGATGACAAAAATAATACATAGCTTTGAAATCTTCCTTAGGGGAGAAAGTTTGAAACTTTTGTTACATACTTGTTAGACAAGAATGAGGGGAGACCGATCGAAGTGTAAAGTGGAAGAAGGTATTTAAAGGGAATTAACAAGGTCTTGAGGATATCTCTCCAAGAGAGAACCCACGTAATGGATTTAAATTAGATGTTTAGATTTAGAAAGGAATGGGGAAAGAAAAGGTTTTGGAAATAGGGTAGTTGATGAGTGGAACAGTTCCCATTTGGGTTATTAGGCTAGGATTTTGGTATTTTAAAAATTTGGGTTTGGGATAAGTACATAGGGGGGGGTTGGATTTGAGGGGGACTTTCACTCAGAGTTATTTCTTGGTAGCATTAAAAATTTGGGGTTGGTCAAATGTTTTGTTAGTGGGAAAAAATTGTAAAGGACCTGCCTAGTAGGGCCAACAGGCCGCTGCAGTGTTCCTCCTTTTTTTGTTTTATGTATCTTAATTTCATTTGTCGGTATTATACCATTCTTAACAACTTGTCAGACATGCAACATCAGGAATGTGTGTGATAAATGGTTTTAAAAAACCCGACAAGTTGAAGTTGAACACTTATGAGCTTTGGGGAATCTTTTTCAGAAATTTTTCGCCACACGGGGGTTCACAGTCCAATACAAAAAGGCGTAAGGGAGGAGGAAAATGAGGTAATCAGTCCCTCAACCTGGAGTCGATGTGTTCATTCCATCAATCTTGTAGAATGTACAGCATAGGTATGTTAATTTTTCGCCAAGACCATAGCCGGAGGGGGTCCCCAATCTTGCGATGACCCGTCTCGGCCCCCCGAGGAGAAAGGTTTCCACAGTGACGCGCGCATGCCGCCGCCCCCTTGGTCAGTTCAACTGGTGCATCTCATAGCGACACCTAGTAACTATGGACACTGCGAGGAGGAGGAAATGTCATTATTACAGGAAACAGCTTGTCGGGTTCTTTTGACCCCTGATACCAGTGTGGCCGCATCATCTCTGGGTCCTTTTCGGGAGGGAATTCACCCCTAGTTGCCTGCGGAGTGTCTCAGTAGCTTCGCACTCTAGAGATAGTGTGTTAGGGCCGCTGGACAACGTCTAACATATGGCACGTCTCCTCCTCACCCTTGTCTACCATCATTTGGCTGGGGGAAAGCCCAAAACGAACCGATGGATGGCGGTACACTGCGTCGGGACCGCTTCTACATATGGGGGGGGGGTTCCCCGAGTCGTGCCGGTCCACTGTTGAAGGGGTATACAAAGACCTCCCCCATAAGTTTCGGGGGCTCGGCACCACCAATTTGGTCTGTCGTAGGCTGATTGGGACAGAAACCCCAACATGTGGATAGTCTGTTGCTGCCTTGGCTGCATCATCTGCCCCCTCATTTCCCCGGATGCCAGCATGGCGGGGGATCCAGTTCAATGTCGATCTATTCCCCCTGAACTTCAAAGGGCTGCCCATTTGTCGGACGATGGATGAGGTGAACTTTTCCCTTGGTTGGGGATGGGGGAGAGGGGCATTGTTTGCAGAGGTGGAACAACATTATGACAGGTCGGGTCGATGTCGTGGGGCATGTGACAATGCCGCTGAATCGCCCCCCAGCTTAAGGATCGTGCAGTGGCGGGGAGCGCCACCTTGTTGTGACCATTGTGGTACAGTCCACTGCTGCTCTCTTCCTATCGGGGCGACAGAACCCACTGTGAAATACACTGCACATGTCCCCCCTTCCCAGGCCTGCGTCTCAGCATGATTTAGGGTGTCTCGACTGCAGAGACACTTAGGATGGGCAGCTGCATGATGAAAACACGGTTTTGGATCGGGGGCGCCAGGGAGGTGGGGGGAATGGTACCCAGCAACAGGAAGGTCACAACTCTTTACAGAGGCTTACAGGCCACTTCCCCCAGCAGAAAAAAACGAACGAATCCAGGAGTAGCCGTGAAGAAGTGTGGGATCTTGTGACAGGGGTTTTTAAATTCCGTCCCTTAGTGGGTACCTTGCTGCCGGTGCAGAATCGGGCCCAACTTTGCAGGCGTTTATGTATCTTCTCGTCACCAAAAAAGGAAGCCGGGCCTCAGATTGAGACATCGGGTTTTGGGTCCGATGGGGGCACCAAGCATAGTTCTTATCGCCTGGTTTTGTACACCTCCCCCCCTTTCCTGTCTGGGGGAAGAGAGACTAAAGCCGGTGCACTGTAGTCAATGACGAGCGTATAGCTTTAAAAAAGTAAAAGGCAAATTTACATCTTTGCTTGCCCCTGCACAGTGCCCCGTCTGGCTCTCAGGCGTTGATCTGAGTTGACCCGTGCCCCTGACATACTCGGCCTGTTTTTGAAAGGTCAGCTTTTTATCAATGTAGATTCCCAAGTACAGGTAGGACCCTTCCCATTTTCAATTCTATATCCTAAAATAAAATTATTCTTTGGATCGGCCCCTTAAATCATTGAAAAGAGATTTCTCGGCCGAATTTGAGGCCTTTTCCTTGCAAGACTGCGTAATTAGGAAAAAGCCTCTGACCCTTTTCGTTCTAAATTGCCTTTCCCATTCACTACTAGTGCAAGACATCACATAGTGAGGGCTGTGTACCACAGAAAGGGAAGGTCACAAGTTCCTGCATAAGGATGTTAAACGGGGAAAAGGATGAGCACCCTCCTTGTGGCTAACCTTTTTTCCGGGGTTTTAAAGGAAAGTAGTGTCCCTAAAAGCGACACGGGCCCTGTGCCCATAAGGTAGGACCTATCCGGGCCAGGAGGCGTCCTTTGTTTCCCTTCCGAGTAGTTTGCCAAATTGCTGTGGGGCGGTAGCTAAAAATGCCTTCTCAAGGTCGAGTAGACGACATACTAGTTTTTTTGTTGCTATCACAATCTGGCTTGTAGAGTGGTTATGCATCTGCTTTTTCCCACTCCTTTGGTGAACCAAATATGTGATGATGGAGGGTCCAAGTTTCCATAGGAGGCGGTTTAACACCATCCCTCACAGTTTTTGGCTAAGCAGCGGGTCAGCGATTGGGTCTCATCTGCCTGGGTCCTTGGGCTTTGGAATTGACGATTTAGCTTTCCCAAGCGTGGGAGGCCCGGCCCCCACGACTTGTTAATGAGTCAGTATGGCCCCCCATCCACTTGCCCAGCCCGTGCAATCATGGAGTCGTTACCCCAAAACGATCCCCGGGGGCATGTCACCTGTGTTCTTAATGGCAGTCGGGTTCCGTAAGTGAGGTCTACATCATCACTCTTCCCACCAGCAGCTTTTAATCGTTTGGCGCTGTGGGAGAAGATCCCCTTTTTTTGGATTTTGGGGGCTGGGGGTTTGGAGGGGGGAAAAAATTTTTCCCGCTTCCGGGTGGGTTGGGTGGCTGGTGGCCTCGGCCCTTTTGAGTTGCATTTAGTTGAAACC
This sequence comes from Cherax quadricarinatus, assembly GCF_026875155.1. Taxonomy (NCBI): domain Eukaryota; kingdom Metazoa; phylum Arthropoda; class Malacostraca; order Decapoda; family Parastacidae; genus Cherax; species Cherax quadricarinatus. The sequence continues at coordinate 13,591,533 of NC_069493.1, forward strand.
GAAAGGTGGGGAACCCCCAAGGGCAATCCAGTTTTTTTAGATTTTGGGATTCTGCGGGGTCTAAAAAATTTTCGGTATTCCCTTTTTCCAGGGGTTTGCCCGTTGGGTTTCCCGATTTTTTCGGGGGTTTGCCCCCCCCTCTTTGTAGCACCCGTTTTTTTATGCATCCCGCGTTTTTGGGGTTTTGGGCCCGGTGGAACAAGGGTCTCCGTTAGGGATACCTTTAGAAGAAAATTGGAAACCCCAGTTTTAAAAAAATGGGGAAAACCCTTTTGGGGGCCCCTTTTTGTAAATTTGGGCACCAAATGGGGGTGAGTTTAAAGGGGGGATCCTCAAAAGGGCCTGGGGGAGTTTTCCCTGGGGTTTTTCGGGAGGTTTTTTACCCGGAAGGGAGGGGAGCACCCCCCAAATGTTAGGGTTCCCATTGTTTACAATTTTCCCTTTGGGAAATTTGGTTTGGAGTTGATTCCCCCACAATTTTGCGGGGTAGGGAAAAGGGTTTTGGGGGGAAAACCCTAATAATATGGTGATGGGGGCCCCGAATGTCAAGGGGTGTCTTTGGGCCTTTAAATTTAATTTTGGGGAAAATTTTTAAAAGGGTTGTATGACAAATTCCCCCGTCCAATTTTGGGAAACCCGTAGGGTTTTGGATACAAAAACGGTGCCCCTGGGAATGCGGGCCCTGGGGCCGAAAAACCCCCCAAAACCGGGTTCTTGGGGGCCCCTTTTAGCAGAGTTTTTTTTTTTGCAAACTTTTAACCCGATCCCAAATTTTGACCTAAAAGAGGTCTGTTTGCCCCGGCCCGAAGTTCCATTGAGGCCTAATTTTTTGGGCAATTTTCCCGTGGTTTTCCGAGCGAGACCGCCCCCCTTTGGCCTGTTCGGATATGCTTTGGCAAAACACACTTAGGGGGTACGACCCCTGGGAGCCTCTTTGGTGGGTTGATTTTTTAAAAAAAATCCTGGGCCCTTTTGGTTTAGGATCCCCCCGGTGACCTTTTGGAAAGGGGGTTTGAAAACAGTGGCGGGCTCTTTGGTGAGGGCTGCTGGGGGGTTTTTTTTTTAGAAACCCCTGGGTTGTGTAACCTGGGCAGGGATTGCTTGGGGGATATTCAAACCCCGGGGGGAATGCCCTTTTCGGTTTTCCGTCGGGGGGTTTTTCACCTGTGGTTGGGTGAGGGTCCCCTTTCCCCTGTTTTTGTTTCTTCTTTTGATAGGGGGCAAGGGGCACCTTTCCAGGCTTTAAAGGGGGGGCCGGGGAGCCCGGTTTTCCAAGCGGGGGAAGGGGTTTTTTGCCCTCGTTTAAAGAGGGCCCTTTTTCCCGGTTTTGGGGGGGTCTTCCAGCTTTTTGAATTCTCAGTTCGGGGCCTCAACCGGCATTTTTCCCGCCCAGTTTGGGCTTTGGGGGGGGGGGATCATTTTTTTCGGGAAACACCCCCAGGGGGTTCTGGGCCCCCCCGGGGAAATTTTCCGGGGAAATTACGGGTCCAAAAACTCACTAAACGGAACGGTTCTGTGTAATCCTCTGTTGGAAGAGGTCCAATAGGAGGGGGAAATTAATAAACCTGTGGGTTGGGCGTTGCCCGTCTTTGTTAGACGTTAGCGCACCAAGGGGGGGGGTTAGCCCTTTGGACCAGGGGAAATTTTTAAACACCCCTTTTTACCCCGAAATTTTTAGGTAAAGACCGCTCCCCTTTTTCAATTAACACCTTTTGGGGAAAACCCCTTTTCCCCTAAGTTGGAACAACTTTAAATTTATTTTCATTCCGGTATAAAACCCCCGTTTTTCTTGGGGGCCCCCTAAACCCCATTAATTTCCCCCCGGGAAAACTTTTTCCCCCTTAAAGGGGCTTTGGGTTCCCTTTCCACCCGGTTTTTGGGGGGGGGGGGGGGTTTTTTAAACCCCCCCTTTTTCAAGGCCCCAATCCTCAAAAAACAGGACTTCCCCTCCCCAATTCCCCTTTCCAAATTTCCCCCCCAATTTTTAAACAAACCTCCTCGGGCATACAAAACCCCCCGGCCCTTCCTTTCTTCGAAAAATAAATACCCCCGGGCAATTGTCAAATTTTAAAGCGCCCAAGGGCCCAGCGTTTTAAAAATTTTGGGGGGGCCCCCCCACGGGGGGAATGGGCCATCCCTTCAATATTCCCAATTTCAAGGGAAAATTTTTTTTTCAAGATCCATTGGATTGGGCCCCAAAAAACCCCAAACTTTCCAAAAAAGGTTCCCCCAAGCGGGAAAGGCCCTTTTTTTAATTTTTGGTTTTTCAAAAATCTCCAAAAAGTAACCGCGCCAAATTTTTTTAAAAAATTTTCCCAAAATTTGTTAACCACAAACACCCATTGGGTTGGTCCCTTAAACCCCCCCTCCGCCTGCTTAACCCCGGTTGGCCCCCCCCAAATTAATTTTTTATTTCTCTATCGGCCCCTTGGGGCTGTTTTTTCCCTTTTTTCCCCACGTTCTTTTTATGGGGCCCATAAACCATTGGGGGCAAACTTTCCTTTAAAAAATTTTTTTTCAAAAAAAGGCTCAATCTTTTAATTTCTTTTTTTAAAAACCTTAAAAGAGACACTCGATATGTGGTCTTTTTCAAAGCTTTCCCTTTTCAAAAATTTAAACCCTACCAAGGAAACCCCCATGCCCCCCCCCGCCCGTTACCCCCACCTCACTCAGTTTAAAAGTTACCCTTCTTACTTTACCTAGGGTGGAAAAATGACCCCTTGGGGGGACGTTATTTTCCCCCTTTTCCTTAGCCTTATTTGTTTTGGGCTGATGAAGCCCCTGTTGGGGGAAACTTTTTAAAAAAACCCTACTCTAAACTAACCCCTTTCCTTGGAACTTATTTGGGACGTACATAACCTTTCCCTCGTCTCTACACCTAAAACTTTTGGGAAAGGCCTCTTCCTGGGGGTCCCGCAACCGTGCATTTCCCCGCTCTCCCCCTGAGACTTAAAAAACCCACTCCTTTCTCGCTTTAAAAATTCCAAAATGGTGTAGCCACTTGGGAACTAACCCAATTTTTATTTTTTTTCAAGATTTAAATTTGTTTGAAACCCTAGGGAAAACCAATAAGATAAATTTGCATTTTTTAATTTAAAGGGGATAAATTTTTGGTTTGGGAAAGTTTTAAGAGGGGGAAAACCCCCCTTGGTTTAAAATTTAAAATTTGTTTAAAAAATGGAAATAATGGTTTGGGGGGTGTTGAAATTTGGAAAAGTTAATTTTTGGGGTTTTTGGGAATTTTTTTGGGGGTTTTAAAAATTTTTTTTTTGGGAAAAAAATTGGGGGGGGGTTGGTTTATTGGGACTTTTTGCTGGGGGGTTAGATTTTAAATAGGATTATTTTTCTACTTAAAAAGGGTTGGAAATTTTTTAGTGGGGTGGATTGTAAAGGGCCCCCCTATTGACCAACTTTTTTGTGCAGGTTTCCCCTTTCTTTTTCTTTTTTTTTTTGGCTGGGGGGTTTGTTCTCTCTCTTTTTTGCTTCTAAATGGTTTCCTTACTTTTAACTCCCCCCCCAAAACTCACTTGTGGTTCACGGGCAAACATCCGCCCCCCCTTCACGAGTTTCCCCCCCCTTTTTCCCTGGCTTTCTCCCCAAAACAGATGGGTTTTCCTGTCCACACTCATTTTGGATTTTTAAATCTAAGGGAAAACCCCGAGGAGTCCTACCTTTACAAAAATTGCCTTTTTGCCGAAAAGAAACCCGGTGCCCATTAACACGACCCGGGGGGTAGATTTTAAATGTGGGGCAAAACAGAAAAAGGGCGAAAAGGAAAAGGAAACCGCTCCAAAAAAGTTTTACAGCCCCCCCCCACCAGGCTTTGCATCGGAAAAAACACGCACCCCCGAAAATAAAAATGGAACCGGGAAAACAAAAAGGCCCCTTTCCAAAGGGGAAGGAAACCACTAAAAAGGTGGCAAATTCAATAACCCCAAGGACCCCAAACCCCCAGGGGGGTTTTTTCATACCTGGAATCACGACACAAACCCAAATTGATTGGTTCCCAAATTGGGGGGGGAAAAAGACCCCCAACGGGGAAAGTCCCCCCAAAAAAAAGGGAGGAACATCCCCCCTTTCCCCTGGAGGCTGGCCCGGGGGGAAAAATTTACCAAGGGGGGGACATACCCGTAGTGTCACGTTTGGAAATAGGGTAGTTGATGAGTGGAACAGTCTACCTAGTGGGTTATGAGGCTAGGACTTTGGGTAGTTTTCAAATTTAGGTTGGATAAATACATGAGTAGGATGGGTTGGATTTGAGTGGGACTTGCACATCAGAGCTTATTTCTTGGGTAGCATTGAAAATTGGGTAGGTCAAATGTTTGTTAGTGGGATGAATTGTAAAGGACCTGCCTAGTATGGGCCAACAGGCCTGCTGCAGTGTTCCTCCTTTCTTATGTTCTTATGTTCTAGATCCGTGCGTGACTTGAAAAAGCCCACTGTGTGGGTGAAACGTTGTCAATAAAGGATCACATTATACTGCATTTGTGTTTATATTTCCATTGTGTCGGTATTTTATACCATTTATTTCCATATTACAGAATGGACATAAATTCGTTAGAAAACATTCAGCGTAGGATGACTAAATTAATACATAGCATTAGAAATCTTCCTTATGGAGAAAGATTGAAGACTCTTAAGTTACATTCACTTGTTAGACGAAGAATGAGGGGAGACCTGATCGAAGTGTATAAGTGGAAGATAGGTATTAATAAAGGGGATATTAACAAGGTCTTGAGGATATCTCTCCAAGAGAGAACCCACAGTAATGGATTTAAATTAGATAAGTTTAGATTTAGAAAGGACATAGGAAAGTATTGGTTTGGAAATAGGGTAGTTGATGAGTGGAACAGTCTACCTAGTTGGGTTATTGAGGCTAGGACTTTGGGTAGTTTCAAATTTAGGTTGGATAAGTACATGAGTGGGAGGGGTTGGATTTGAGTGGGACTTTCACATCAGAGCTTATTTCTTGGGTAGCATTAAAAATTGGGTTGGTCAAATGTTTTGTTAGTGGGATAAATTGTAAAGGACCTGCCTAGTATGGGCCAACAGGCCTGCTGCAGTGTTCCTCCTTTCTTATGTTCTTATGTATCTTAATTTCATCTTGTCGGTATTATATACCATTCTTACACAACTTGTCAGACACTGCAACATCATGGAATGTGTGTGATGAATGGTTTGAAAAACCGACAAGTTGAAGATTGAGACACTTATGCAGCATATGGGAATCTTTATTCAGGAAACGTTTCGCCACACAGTGGCTTCATCAGTCCAATACAAAGAAGGCGTAAGGAGAGGAGGAGAATGAGGTAATCAGTCCCTCAACCTGGAGTCGATGTGTTCAGTCCATCAATCTTGTAGAATGTACAGCATAGGTATGTATAATGTTCGCCAAGACCATAGTCCTGGCACGGGTCCCAATCTTGCGATGACCCGTCTCTGGCTCCCGATGGAGAAAGGTTTCCACAGTGACGCGACGCATGCCGCTCAAGCGCCCCTCTGGTCAGTTCAACTGGTGCATCTCATAAGCGACACCATATGTAACTATGGACACTAGCGAGGAGGAGGAAATGTCATTATTACAGGAAACAGCTTGTCTGGTTCGTTGACCCCATGATACACTAGTGTGGCCGCAGTCATCTCTGGGTCCTCTTCGGGAGGGAATATCACCCCTAGTTGCCTGCGGAGTGTCTCAGTAGCTTCGCACTCTAGAGATAGTGTGTTAGGGGCCGCTGGACAACGTGCTAACAGTACTGGCACGTCTCCTCCTCAGCCTTGTCTACCATCATCTTGGCTGTGGGAAAGCCCAAACGAAGCCGATGGATGGCGGTACACTGCGCTCTGGACCAGCTTCTATCATATGGAGGGGGTTCTCCCTGAGTCGCTGCTCGGTACCACTGTTGAGATGGGGTATCACCTAAGACCTCCCCCATAAGTTTCGTGGCTCTGGCAGCCACCAATTTGGTCTGTCGTAGGCTGATTGGGACAGTAATCCCAACATGTGGATAGTCTGTTGCTGCCTTGGCTGCATCATCTGCCGCCTCATTTCCCCGGATGCCAGCATGGCTGGGGATCCAGTTCAATGTCGATCTATTACCCTGAACTTCTAAGGCTGTCCATTATGCTCAGGATCGATGTGATGAGGTGAACATTATCCTGTGGTTGAGGATGGGAGAGGGCATTGATTGCAGAGGTGGAATCAACATGTATGACAGGTCGGAGTCGATGTCGTAGGGCATGTGACAATGCCTGCTGAATCGCCACCAGCTCAGCTTGAAGGATCGTGCAGTGGTCAGGGAGTCGCCAGCCTTGTGTGTGACCATTGTGGTACAGTCCAGCTGCTGCTCTCTTCCTATCAGGGTCGACAGAACCATCTGTGAAATACACTGCACATGTGCCTCCCTCTGCCAGTGCCATGCTTGTCTCAGCATGATTGCTGAGGGTGTCTCGACTGCAGAGACACTTAGAGATGGGCAGCTGCATGATGAAAACATCGGCTGGATCTGGGCGCCAGGGAGGTGGTGGATGGTACCCAGCAACAGGAAGGTCACAACTCTTCTCACAGAGCAGCTGTACAGGCAGCGCAGTTCCGCCCAGCAGCAAAAAACGAACGAATCCAGGAGTAGTCCGTGAAGAAGTGTGGGATCTTGTGACATGGTTGTTAATATCCGTCTCCTTAGTGGGGTTACCTTGCTGCCGGTGCAGAATCGTGGCCACTTTGCAGGCGTTTATGTATCTTACTCTGTCAGCCAAGAAAGGAAGCCGGGCCTCAGATCTGAGACATACTGTGTTGGTCCAGATGGGGGCACCAAGCATAGTTCTTATCGCCTGGTTTTGTACGACCTCCACCCTTTGCCTGCTCTGCGGGAAGAGATGAGCTAAAGCCGGTGCACTGTAGTCAATGAGCGAGCGTATAGCTTGTATATAGTACAAGCGAAGTACATCTTTGCTTGCCCCTGCACAGTGCCTCGTCATGGCTCTCATGGCGTTGAGTCTGAGTTGAGCACGTGACCTGACATACTCGGCCTGTTTTCTGAAAGGTCAGCTTTTTATCAATGTAGATTCCCAAGTACAGGTAGGAGCCTGTCCACTCAAGTTCTATATCCTGAATACGTAATCTATTCATAGGATCTGGTCCTTGAACATCATTGCAAGAGATTTCTCGGCCGAGATCTTGAGGCCTAGTTCCTTGCAAGACTGCGTAATTAGGTCCAAAGCTCTCTGAGCCTGTCGTTCTAAATTGCCTTTCCCATTCACTACTAGTGCAAGATCATCAGCATAGCTGAGGAGCTGTGTACCACTATGAAAGGGAAGGCTCACAAGTTCCTGCATAAGGATGTTAAACAGGGTAGGACTGAGCACACCTCCTTGTGGCGTACCGTTTTCCAGGGTTTTAAAGGAAGAGTAGTGTCCCTGAAAGCTGACACAGGCCTGCCTGCCCATAAGGTAGGACTCTATCCAGGCCAGGAGGCGTCCTTTGATTCCCTTCCGAGCTTAGTATTGCCAGAATTGCTGTGGGGCTGGCTAGCTCAATATGCCTTCTCAAGGTCGAGAGTAGACGACGATACTAGGTTTTTTGTTGCTATCAGCAATCTGGCTTAGTAGAGTGGTTATGCACTCATGCTGTTTCCCACTCCTTTGGTGAAGCCAAATATGTGATGATGAGAGGGTCCAAGTTTCCATAGGAGGGGGTTTTAAAACACCATCCTCTCAGCAGTCTTGGCTAAGCAGCTGGTCAGCGATATGGGTCTCATACTGCCTGGGTCCTTGGGCTTTGGAATTGGTACGATTGTAGCTTTCTTCCAAGCTGCTGGGAGTGTCCTGGCCCTCCACGACTTGTTAATGACGTCTAGTATGGCCTCCCATCCACTATGCCCAGCCCGTGCAATCATGGAGTACGTTACACCATCGATGCCCGGGGCAGTGTCACCTGTGTTCTTAATGGCACGTCGGAGTTCCAAGTAAGTGAGGTCTACATCAGTCACATCTTCCGACTCACATGCAGCTTGTATCGTTAGCTGGCGCTGTGGCAGAAGATCCGTCTGTATATTCTGGATGTCCTGTGGGAGCTGAGTGGAGGCTCCCCTGGAAGTGAAAAGCTCCACTAGTTTCTCTGCTTCCTGGGATGGGTTCGGGTGTGCTGGTGGCCTCGGCTTGCTCTTGCCAGTTGCTATGTTGAGCTTGCCCCATATCTCAGATAAGGTGGTGTGATGCCCGAATGTTGAGCACCACTCCAGCCATTTCTCAGTTTTTACTCTGAGAGAGATTCTGCGGGCATGCTGCACAATGGCTCTCAGAGTATTCCTGTTCTCTGCCGTAGGGTTACGCCTGTATAGGTTCCTAAAAGAGTTGATGCGGTGGTTCTGCTCCCGCACCTCGTCGTTGTAGAACCACCAGTCTCTTTTGTGAGTGCATCCTGCGGACTTCTTTGGAATTGCGCACTCTGCTGCCTGGATGAGAACAGTGATTAGCTCCTGTTCAGCCGTATCACAGTCTTCAGATTGAGAGTATGTGGACCACCAGTTATGAAGATAATCCTGGAACACCTTCCAGTTGGCCCTCTTTACGTCCCATCTAGGAGGCAGCACAACTATGGGAGGCCTGTTGATGTTGAAGGTGGTGATCACTGCAAAGTGGTCGCTGACAAGGTGAGGATGAGTTTCCCATGTGGCTCCTGCTGGGAGTTGTCTTGACCCGAAGGTAAGGTCGAGGCAGCCACCCAACAGGTGTGTAGGGTCTCCATTGTTTAGCAACTTTACCTCTGGAATATCGTGTAGGAGCATTGCTATATGTCTGCCAGCAGCATTGGTTGCTGAGTGAGAGTGCAGAATAGGGTGATGTGCGTTGAAATCTCCACCCACAATAATACACTCAGTGCGTGCTAGTGCGAGGAGCTCTGCAATGTCGAGGGTGTGTCTTGGGTTCTTGTAGATGTTATAGATGGTAATGGGCGCCCCAGGTATGTGCACAAGGATGGCCTGTACCTCGACATCCTCCCACAGTCCACAGGGTTGGCTATAACCTCGTGAGGTATTGTATTGGATACAAATACAGCTGTGCCTCTGCAGTGAATGCCCGGGTCCATGTGCCGAAAATACCCAGCAAAACCGGGTAGTCTTGGGCACATAGTCGGGACAGTCAGAGTTTCTTGTAGCAAGACGATGTCAACCCGATCCCGAATTACTGCCTCCAGCAAGAGGTGCTGTTTGCCCTCAGGCCCTGAATGTTCCATTGTAGGACCTTGAGGGTGTGATTTGGTACAGAGGTTATTCCATCGCTGTTGTTCCCTGAGCTGGAGACTGAGTCCTGCCCGCTCTGAGAACCTGCAAATTCATGGCATCCACTGTCTCCTCTTCGGTCAGAAAGCACACTCTCAGGAGCGTACTGACCATCTGCCGGAATGCGCTCTGTTGTTCCGTGGAGTTGATTGTGTTGCAAATAAGATCCGTGAACACCTTGATGAGTGCTACGAGATCCTCCCTGGTGAGGGCCTGCTTTGGAGATGGGTTCGAAACAGTGGATATTATCTGGGCTGCTGTGGTCTGTAGGGACTGCTGAGGGTTGGATTTCTTTATTGTATGCACCGTGGTCTGTTGCTGTATACCATGTTGAGCAGCCGGGATCTGCTGGTGAGGTGCCAGTTGAGTCTGCAAAGCGCCTGTGCCGGGTAAGGAGTGCCTGCGTTGTCGTGCTATGGCCAGTGGGGGCTCGTTTAGTGCAGCCTGCTGATCGCATTGACCCGATGCACCCTGTTGACGCCTCCTGTTCCTCTTGTTTCTGTTTCTTCGTTGAGGTAGGGGTGCAGGAGGTTCTTGACCTTGCGCCGGTTGAGGCTTCTAGGGTTGATCCTGGGCCATTGACTCGGTTTGCTGCTGAGAGATCCGTATGGCCGGGTTCTTCGCACCCATCGTTTGATGATCCTTGTAGCCTGTTGCCGAGTTTTGCGTCTTCCAGACTTCTTGAATCTCTGGCGAGCCTCTCGGGGCATCGAGGATTCCAGGCTGGTGTTTCTGCCTGCAGTTCGGGCATTGTGGTGGGTGGGCAGCATTTTCAGCTTGGTGATGCATTCCTCCGGTAGGGTGGTGCTGCTGACAACCGCGATACTCTGTTCGGACAGAGTCACCCAGGGTCCATAACGCTAACACTGAAACAGCGAACGGTTCTGCTGTGAAGGTCCTGACTCGTACCTGCCCCAAGAACCGAGGTCCAGCTGGGATGGCATGGTCCTAATGCTGAATGAGACCTGTCGGGTTGGTGCGTTGCCTGCCGTCTTTGCCTTGAGCACGTTAGCTGACACCACACTGGGTGAGCTGCTACTGCCTCGAGGGGGCATCATCAGCGGGTATCGCATCACTACCACCCTTGGTGATCTTCTGCCGAGAGTCCAGTTCCTCCAGGTGAATGAGCATCTGTCTCCATGACTCTCTTCAAGGGGTATACATTTCCTTGTTGAGAGGAGCTCAATATTGGTTCCACCTCAGTTGAACTATATCTTGAACTTCAGTTGTCGTGATTCCAGGTATGAACAACCCCATAGTGGGTTCTGTGGTCCCCATAAGACTTCACCTTGAATTTGCCCAGGATCGGTTGAGCTGGTTTATGCCTGCATCCTTGGACGGACGGTGTGATTCTTCTTCTTGTCCACAGTGTTCCATCCTCTTGGTTTCGTGGGGTGCGGTGTTATTTCCGCACCTGTTTCTATGTCCTGCTGCCAGACTGCTACATGTGAACAGGACTTCCTCTCCTCAGCAACTTCTTCGCTAGAATTATCGCCCCACATTTCAACTGAGTCTCCGTCGGTCTGGGCATCGTGGCCTCTTCTTACGGCAAAGCATGTGCCTATCTTCTGAAAAGGTAGTGAACTCCCGTGAACTGAGAGTGTGTCAATGATTGCTAGATGTACAGCATAGGGCCGTAGACGTGCTTATATACTGTATGAGGTAGGTGAAACAGTGCCGGAGGCGGGGTCATATGGTACCATCCACTAGTCGAAGTAGGTCTTCTGTCCAATTGAACAAGTGTTGAAGATTCTTTGAAACAAGATCCCATGAGTATTGTCCCTTGGACCTATTGAAGCACTGTGTGGTCGAAACGTTTCCTGAATAAAGATTCCCATATGCTGCATAAGTGTCTCAATCTTCAACTTGTCGGTTTTTCAAACCATCATCACAACTGTCAGACACTGCTGCATCATGGGATCTTGTTACAAAGAATTCTTCAACACTTGTTCAACTTTGGACGAAGATCTACTTCGATAGTGGATGGTACCACTATGACCCCGCCTCCGCCTGCTTCACCACGGTCTACGGCCCCCAAATATGCTGTACATTCTACAAGATTGATGGACTGAACACATCGAATCACAGGTTGAGGGACTGATTACCTCATTCTCCTCCTCTCCTTACGCCTTCTTTGTATTGGACCTGATGAAGCCACTGTGTGGCGAAACGTTTCCTGAATAAGATTCCCATATGCTGCATAAGTGTCTCAATCTTCAACTTGTCGGTTTTTCAAAACCAATCATCACAACTGTCAGACACTGCAGCATCATGTGATCTTGTTACAAAGAATTCTTCAACACTTGTTCAACCTTTGGACGAAGACCTACTTCGACTAGTGGATGGTACCACTATGACCCCGCCTCCGCCTGCTTCACCTCACCTCACTACAGTATATAAGCCACGTCTACGGCCCTATGCTGTACATTCTACAAGACTGATGGACTGAACACATCGACTCCAGGTTGAGGGACTGATTACCTCATTCTTTCCCCCTCTCCTTACGCCTTATTTGTTTGGACTGATGAAGCCACTGTGTGGGCGAAACGTTTCCCGAATAAAGATTCCCATATGCTGCATAAGTGTCTCAATCTTCAGCATCAGGGGGGTTTAGTCATTTAGGATAACCCCCCGAATTTAGTCTTCATATAACCCTGAGTGTTACCCAATCGGGAAAAACTCCGAGTGCTAACCACTCAGAATAAACATGAGTGTTAGCCCACTCAGGGTAACCACAAGTGTTAGCCACTCAGGATAACACCGAGTATTAGTCACTCAGCATAAACCCTGAGTGTTAGTAAGTCTGGATAACCACAAGTGTTAGCCACTCAGGACAACCCCACTTGTAAATCACCCTGGATAACCCTGATGTTAGCCACTCAGGATAACCCTGAGTGCTAGTCCCTCAGGATAACCCAGAGTGTTAGCCACTCAGGATAACCCTGAGTGTTAGCCACTCAGGATAACCCTGATGCTAATCCCTCAGGATAACCCAAGTGTTAGCCACTCAGGATAACCCTGAGTGTTAGCCACTCAGGATAAGCCTGAGTGTTAGTCACTCAGGATATCCCCGAGAGTTAGCCACTCAGGATAACCCTGAGTGTTAGACACAAAGGATAACCCTGAGTGTTAGCCTTTTCAGATAACCAAGAGTATTAACCACTCAAGATAACCCTGAGAGGTAGCCACCCAGGATAACCATGAGTTTCAGCCACTCAGGATAACCCTGAGTGTAAGTCACTCATGATAACACAAAGTGTAAGCCACCCAGGATAACCCCGATTCTAAGGATAACCTCGAATGTTAGCCATTCAGGATAACATCGAGTGTTAGCCAATTACGGTAACCCAGAGTGTTAGGCACTCCGGATAGATCTGAGTGTTTGCAACTCAGGATAACCTCAAGTGTTAGCCTCTCAGGATAACCTCGAGTGTTAGCCACTCAGGATAACTTCGAATGTTATCCACTCAGGATAACCTCGAGAGTTAGCCACTCAGGATAACTTCGAATGTTATCCACTCAGGATAACCCTGAGTGTTAGCCACTCAGGAAAACTCCGAGTGCTAGCCACTCAGAATAAACACGGGTGTTAGCCACTCAGGATAGCACCGAGCATTAGTCACTCAGGATAACCCTGAGCGTTAGTCAGGATAACCACAAGTGTTAGCCACTCATGACAACCCTGAGTGTTAGCCACTCAGGATAACCCTGAGTGTTAGTCACTCAGGATAACCCCGAGTGTTAGCCAATCAGGATAACCTTGAGTGTTAGCCACTCAGGATAAGCCTGAGCGTTAGTCACTCAGGATAACCCCGAGTGTTAGCCAATCAAGATAACCTTGAGTGTTAGCCATTCAGGATAAGCCTGAGTGTTAGTCACTCAGGATATCCCCGAGTGTTACCCACTCTGAATAAAAACGATTGTTAGCAATTCAGGATAACCACACGTGCTAGACACTCAGGATAACCCCGAAAATTAGTCACTCAGGATATCCCGGAGTATTAGTCACACAGTATAACCACAAGTGTTAGCCACTCAGGATAACCCTGAGTATTAGTCAATAAGGATAACACTCAGTGTTAGTCACTCAGGATAACCCAGAGTGTTGGCCACTGAGGATAACCAAGAGTGTTAGCCACTCAGGATAAACCAGAGTGTTTGTCACTCAGGATAACCCTGAGTGTTAGCCACTCAGGATAACCTCGATGTTAGCCACTCAGATGTCCTCGAGTGTTAGCCACTCAGGATAACCTTGAGTGTTAGTAACTCAGGATAATCCCGAGAATTAGCTACTCAGGAAAATCCTGGTTGATACTCACTCAGGAAACCCAGAGTGTTAGTCACTCATGAGAGTCCTTAGTGTTAGTCACTCAGGATAACCCCGAGTGTTAGCCACTCAGAATACCCCGAGTGTTAGTCTCTCAGGATAACCTCGAGTGTTAGCCGCTCAGGATAACTCCCGAGTGTTAGTGACTCAGGATAACCTCAAGTGTTAGTCACTCAGGATAACCTCGAGTGTTAGTCACTCAGGATAACCTCGAGTGTTAGCCGCTCAGTATAACACTGAGTGTTAGTGACTCAGGATAACTTCGAGTGTTAGCAACTCAGGATAACCCTGAGTGTTAGTCAATCAGGATAACCCAGAAAGTTAGTCACTCAGGATTACAGTGAGTGTTAGTCACTCTGGATAACCCTGAGTGTTAGCCACTGAAGATAACTCTGAGTGTTTGCCACTCAGGATAATCACGAGTGTTAGTCAATCAGGATAACACTGATTGTGAGTCAATCAGGATACCCATGAGTGTTAGCCACTCATGATAACCCTGAGTGTTAGTCACTCAGGATAACCTCGAGTGTTAGCCACTAAGGGCAACCCCAAGTGTTAGAGACTCAGGATAACCAAGAGTGTTAGTCTCTTAGGACAACCCTGACTGTCAGTCGCTCATGATAACCCTTAGTGTTAGCCACTCAGGATAACTCCGAGTGTTAGCCACTCTGGATAACCCAGAGTGTTAGTCACTCAGGATAACCACAAGTGTTAGCCACTCACGATAACCCTGAGTGTTAGCCACTCATGATAACCCTGAGTGTTAGTCACTCAAGATAACCCTGAGTGTTAGCCACTAAGGATAACCCTGAGTGCTAGCCACTCAGGATAATCCTGAGTGTTAGCAACTCAGGATAACCCTGAGTGCAAGTCACTCAAGATAACCCTGACGTGTTAGCCTACTAAGGATAACCCTGAGTGTTAGTGACTCAGGATAACCTCGAGTGTTAGACACTCAGGATAACCTCGAGTGTTAGCCACTCAGGTTTACCTCGAGTGTTACCCACTCAGGATAACCCTGAGTGTTAGTGACTCAGGATAACCTCGAGTGTTAGACACTCAGGATAACCTCGAGTGTTAGCCGCTAATGATAACTCTGAGTGTTAGTCACTTAGGATAACGCTGAGTGTTAGCCACTCATGATAACCCTGAGCGTTAGTCACTCAGTATAACCCTGAGTGTTAGCCACTCAGGATAACCCTGAGTATTAGCCACTAATTATAATCCCTAGTGTTAATCACTCATTTTACCCCTGAGGGTTAGCTATTCAGGATAACCCGGAGTGTTAGTCACTCAGGATAACTCAGAGTGTTAGTGACTCAGGGTATCCCCGAGTGTTAGTCACTCAGGATAACGACGACTGTTAGCCTCCCAGAATAAACCCGAGTGTTAGCTAATCAGGATCAACCCAAATGTTAGCCTCTCAGGATAACCAAAAGTGTTAGCCACTCAGGATAACCCCAAGTGTTAGCCTCTCTGGATAACCGCGAGTGTTGTTCACTCAGGATAGCCCTGAGTGCTAGTCACTCAGGATAACCATGAGTGTTAGTCACTCAGGATAACCCTTAGTGTTAGTCATTGAGGATAACCCTGAGTGTTAGCCACTCAGTATAACCCTGAGTGGTATCCACTCAGGATAACCCCGAGTGTTAGTTACTCAGGATAACAACGAGTGTTAGTCTCTTAGTATAACCCTGAGTGTTAGCCACTCAGATAACCACGAGTATTAGTCACTCAGGATAACCCTGAGTGTTAGTCACTCAGGATAACCCTGAGTGTTAGTCACTCAGGATAACCCTGAGTGTTAATCACTCACGATAACCCTGAGGTTAATCACTCACGATAACCCTGAGTGTTAGCCACTCAGGATAAGCCTGAGTGTTAATCACTCACGATAACCCTGAGTGTTAGCCACTCAGGATAAGCCTGAGTGTTAATCACTCACGATAACCCTGATGTTAGTCACTCAGGATAACCCTGATGTTAGTCACTCAGGATAACCCTGAGTGTTAATCACTCACGATAACCCTGAGTGTTAATCACTCACGATAACCCTGAGTGTTAATCACTCACGATAACCCTGAGTGTTAGCCACTCAGGATAACCCTGAGTGTTTTTTCACTCATGATAACCTCGGTATTAACCCACTCAGAATAACACTCGTGATTTTGATGATAAATTAGACACATGTGCAACTCTTGGGTATCTTTATTGAGGAAACGTTTCGCCACACAGTGGCTTCATCATCCATACAAAGGAGAATCTTGAAGAACAGGAGGAGAATGTGTGGCGAAACGTTTCCTCCTCAATAAAGATACCCAAGAGTTGCACATGTGTCTAATTTATCATCATAATCACGAGTGTTATTCACTCAGGATATCGCTAAGTGTTAGTCACTTAGGTTAACTCCGAGTGTTAGTCACTCGGGATAACCACGAGTGTTAGGCACTAATGATATCTTCGAGTGTTAGTCACTCGGGATAACCACGAGTGTTAGGCACTAATGATATCTTCGAGTGTTAGTCACTCGGGATAACCACGAGTTTTTAGCCACTCAGAATAAACCCAAGTGTTTAGCCAGTCAGGTAACCGCGAGTGTTAGCTAATCAGGATAACCCCGAGTGTTATTCACTCAGGATAACCCTGAGTGTTAATCACTCAGGATACCCCTGAGTGTTAGCCACTCATGATAACCCCGAGTGTTAGTCACTCAGGATAACCCTGAGTGGTAGTCAATAAGGATAACCTCGAGTGTTGGCTGCTGCTTTTGCTGCTGCTGCTGCTGCTGCTGCAGCAGTTCTGTCATGTCCTCGTGTTCTGTCCACGTGTTTCTGTTTCTCCCTGGCTCTGCCATGGTGTTCTGCTTCTCCTAATCCTGTCCTCGTGTTCTGGTTCTACTGGTCCTGTTCTCGTGTTCTGGTTCTCCTGGTCCTGTTCTCGTGTTCTGGTTCTCCTGTTCCTGTCCTCGTGTTCTCATTCTCCTGGTCTTGCTCTCGTGTTCTGGTTCTTTTGATCTTGTTGTGTTCAGTTTCTCCTGGTCCTGTCCTAGTGTTCTGGTTCTCCTGGCAATGTCCTCGTGTTCTGGTTCTCCTGGCCTGTCCTCGTGTTCTTGTTCTCCTAGTCCTGTCCTGTTGTTTCTGGTTCTCTTGGTGATTCATGTGTTCTGTTTCTCCTGGTTGTGTCCTGTGTTCTGGCTCTTCTGGTGTTGTCCTGGTGTTCTGGTTCTCCTGGTGGTGTCCTGTGTTCTGGTTCTCCTGGTTGTGTCCTGGTGTTCTGGTTCTCTTTGTGGTGTCCTGGTTCTCCTGGTGGTGTCCTGGTGTTCTGGTTCTATTTGTGGTGTCCTGGTTCTCCTGGTTGTGCCCTGGTGTCCTAGTTCTCTTGGTGGTGTCTTGGTTCTCCTGGTGGTGTCCTGGTGTTCTGGTTCTCCTGGTTGTGTCCTTGTTCTCCTGGTGGTGTCCTGGTGTCCTGGTTCTCCTGATGGTGTCCTGGTGTTCTGGTACTGTTTGTGGTGCCCTGGTTCTCCTGGTGGTGTCCTGGTGTCCTGGTTCTCCTGGTGGTGTCCTGGTGTTCTGGTTCTCTTGGTGGTGTCATTGTTCTCCTGGTGGTGTCCTAGTGTCCTGGTTCTCCTGGTGGTGTCCTGGTGTTCTGGTTCTCTTGGTGGTGTCATTGTTCTCCTGGTGGTGTCCTAGTGTCCTGGTTCTCCTGGTGGTGTCCTGGTGTTCTGGTTCTCTTGGTGGTGTCCTGGTTCTCCTGGTGGTGTCCTGGTTCTCCTGGTGGTGTCCTGGTGTTCTGGTTCTCTTTGTGGTGTCCTTGTTCTCCTGGTGGTGTCCTGGTGTCCTGGTTCTCCTGGTGGTGTCCTGGTGTTCTGGTTCTCTTGGTGGTGTCCTGGTTCTTCTGGTTGTGCCCTGGTGTCCTAGTTCTCTTGGTTGTGTCCTGGTTCTCCTGGTGGTGTCCTAGTGTCCTGGTTCTCCTGGTGGTGTCCTGGTGTTCTGGTTCTCTTGGTGGTGTCCTGGTTCTTCTGGTTGTGCCCTGGTGTCCTAGTTCTCTTGTTTGTGTCCTGGTTCTCCTGGTGGTGTCCTGGTGTTCTGGTTCTCTTGGTGGTGTCCTGGTTCTTCTGGTTGTGCCCTGGTGTCCTAGTTCTCTTGGTTGTGTCCTGGTTCTCCTGGTGGTGTCCTGGTGTCCTGGTTCTCCTGGTGGTGTCCTGGTGTCCTGGTTCTCCTGGTGGTGTCCTGGTGTTCTGGTTCTCCTGGTTCTGTCCTCTGGTATATACTGGTTCCTCATCCCTCACACTTATTTACTAGTTAATTCTCCAAGTTTGACCAACACGTCGTTATATATTTCAGTCCTTCATGTGTTGGTTATTTGTGTGTATGTATGTTGTTGTGCATGATCAACATAGTGCCGCTTGCTCTATGTTGTTGTGCATGATCAACATAGTGCCGCTTGCTCTATGTTGTTGTGCATGATCAACATAGTGCCGCTTGCTCTATGTTGTTGTGCATGATCAACATAGTGCTGCTTGCTCTATGTTGTTGTGCATGATCAACATAGTGCCGCATGCTCTATGTTGTTGTGCATGATCAACATAGTGCCGCTTGCTCTATGTTGTTGTGCATGATCAACATAGAGCCGCTTGCTCTATGTTGTTGTGCATGATCAACATAGTCCGCTTGCTCTATGTTGTTGTGCATGATCAACATAGTGCCGCTTGCTCTATGTTGTTGTGCATGATCAACATAGTGCCGCTTGCTCTATGTTGTTGTGCATGATCAACATAGTGCCGCTTGCTCTATGTTGTTGTGCATGATCAACATAGTGCTGCTTGCTCTATGTTGTTGTGCATGATCAACATAGTGCCGCATGCTCTATGTTGTTGTGCATGATCAACATAGTGCCGCTTGCTCTATGTTGTTTTTGCATGATCAACATAGTGCCGCTTGCTCTATGTTGTTGTGCATGATCAACATAGTGCTGCTTGCTCTATGTTGTTGTGCATGATCAACATAGAGCCGCTTGCTCTATGTTGTTGTGCATGATCAACATAGTGCCGCTTGCTCTATGTTGTTGTGCATGATCAACATAGTGCCGCTTGCTCATGTTGTTGTGCATGATCAACATAGAGCCGCTTGCTCTATGTTGCTGTGGCAGATCAACATAGTGCCGCTTGCTCTATGTTGTTGTGCATGATCAACATAGTGCCGCTTGCTCTATGTTGTTGTGCATGATCAACATAGAGCCGCTTGCTCTATGTTGTTGTGCATGATCAACATAGTGCCGCTTGCTCAATTGTTGTGCATGATCAACATAGTGCCGCTTGCTCTATGTTGTTGTGCATGATCAACATAGTGCCGCTTGCTCTATGTTGTTGTGCATGATCAACATAGTGCCGCTTGCTCTATGTTGTTGTGCATGATCAACATAGAGCCGCTTGCTCTATGTTGTTGTGCATGTTCAACATAGTGCCGCTTGCTCTATGTTGTTGTGCATGATCAACATAGTGCCGCTTGCTCTAGTTGTGTTGTGCATGATCAACATAGTGCCGCTTGCTCTATGTTGTTGTGCATGATCAACAAGTGCCGCTTGCTCTATGTTGTTGTGCATGATCAACATAGTGCCGCTTGCTCTATGTTGTTGTGCATGATCAACATAGTGCTGCTTGCTCTATGTGTTGTGCATGATCAACATAGTGCCGCTTGCTCTATGTTGTTGTGCATGATCAACATAGAGCCGCTTGCTCTATGTTGTTGTGCATGATCAACATAGTGCCGCTTGCTCTATGTTGTTGTGCATGATCAACATAGAGCCGCTTGCTCTATGTTGTTGTGCATGATCAACATAGTGCCG
The DNA here is from genome assembly GCF_026875155.1 of Cherax quadricarinatus. Taxonomy (NCBI): domain Eukaryota; kingdom Metazoa; phylum Arthropoda; class Malacostraca; order Decapoda; family Parastacidae; genus Cherax; species Cherax quadricarinatus. The sequence continues at coordinate 13,610,982 of NC_069493.1, forward strand.
CTTGCTCTATGTTGTTGTGCATGATCAACATAGTGCTGCTTGCTCTATGTTGTTGTGCATGATCAACATAGTGCTGCTTGCTCTATGTTGTTGTGCATGATCAACATAGTGCCGCTTGCTCTATGTTGTTGTGCATGATCAACATAGTGCCGCTTGCTCTGTTGTTGTGCATGATCAACATAGTGCCGCTTGCTCTATGTTGTTGTGCATGATCAACATAGTGCTGCTTGCTCTATGTTGTTGTGCATGATCAACATAAGTGCTGCTTGCTCTATGTTGTTGTGCATGATCAACATAGTGCTGCTTGCTCTATGTTGTTGTGCATGATCAACATAGTGCTGCTTGCTCTATGTTGTTGTGCATGATCAACATAGTGCCGCTTGCTCTATGTTGTTGTGCATGATCAACATAGAGCCGCTTGCTCTATGTTGTTGTGCATGATCAACATAGAGCCGCTTGCTCTATGTTGTTGTGCATGATCAACATAGAGCCGCTTGCTCTATGTTGTTGTGCATGATCAACATAGAGCCGCTTGCTCTATGTGTTGTGCATGATCAACATAGAGCCGCTTGCTCTATGTTGTTGTGCATGATCACATAGTGCCGCTTGCCTATGTTGTTGTGCATGATCAACATAGAGCTGCTTGATCTATGTTGTTGTGCATGATCAACATAGAGCCGCTTGCTCTAAGTTGTTGTGCATGATCAACATAGTGCCGCTTGCTCTATGTTGTTGTGCATTATCAACATAGAGCCACTTGCTCTATGTTGATGTGCATGATCAACGTAGGGCCGCTTGCTCTATGTTGTTGTGCATGATCAACATAAAGCCGCTTGCTCTATGTTGATGTGCATGATCAACATAGAGCCGCTTGCTCTATGTTGTTGTGCATTATCAACATAGAGCCGCTTGCTCTATGTTGTTGTGCATGATCAACATAGTGCCGCTTGCTCTATGTTGTTGTGCATTATCAACATAGAGCCACTTGCTCTGTGTTGATGTGCATGATCAACGTAGGGCCGCTTGCTCTATGTTGTTGTGCATGATCAACATAGAGCCACTTGCTCTATGTTGAGGTGCATGATCAACATAGAGCCACTTGCTCTATGTTGATGTGCATGATCAACATAGGACTGCTTGCTCTATGTTGATGTCTCATATAAGGATATAATATCCAGAGCCACGTGGTAACTTATAGTTCTCAGTGTACGACGGTGTGTTTATCAGTGAAGCAACATGGACACTACAAGCAGAATTAATTAGAGATATGTCTGCTCACACGTTTGTGAAATTACTGAGAGTTGCTGCCGGATTTCCCTGCCCTCGACGAGCAATATACGAGGTTCAAAGCATTGTTCCGTTGTCAGACAACGGAACAATGCTCTTCTCCAGACTGAGGGACTGACCACCTCAAAACTTTAAGGGTGATGGACTGATTACATCGTCTTCAAGTATCTTCTGCTTCTATCAACTTTTCTGTACTCGACTGAAGAAGCCTACTGTGTAGGCGAAACGTTTCGAAATAAAGATACCTAACTGTTGCATATGTGTCTTACCTAACAATCTGTCGGTATTTTATACCATTTTAATGTTCATTCTGTCAGACACTGCAACACAAGGGTATCTTGGTACAGACCATCAACTTCGACAACCTCTACTAGTGAGAACGGCTGGGTTTGAGAGGGACCTGACCTCCCAAAGCAACCTACGTCTCACCTCCTGGCACTATATAAAGGCTCCATCCTGTCACTTCAACTTCATATTGTTTCAGACAACGGAACAATGCTCTTCTCCAGACTGAGGGACTGACCACCTCAAAACTTTAAGGGTGATGGACTGATTACATCGTCTTCAAGTATCTTCTGCTTCTATCAACTTTTCTGTACTCGATTGAAGAAGCCTACTGTGTAGGCGAAACGTTTCGAAAGAAAGATACCTAACTGTTGCATATGTGTCTTACCTAACAACTTATTACTAGGAGATTTCAACTTGAAACACCTAAAATTGAGGAGTATGGCAAACACTGTTTTAGGAGAGATCACCCCGGGAGGCAGCTCAGATGAAAATTCACACACACACGAACTATTAAATTTCTGCACAAAATTCACCTTAAACTAGCAGATAATAGATCCTACAAGACTAGAAAATACGCTGAACCTCATCTTCACTAACAATGACGATCCGATACGTAATATAGCTGCATCAAAGACAATATACTCTGATCGCAACAAGTGTGCACAGGGCTTTGGACCAGCAAAATGTGAGCAGTCATGAAGGTCTCTTCACGAAATTAAATTTCATTAATAAAAACATACAATGGGATCAAGTAAACCATGTCCTAAATGAAACAAGCTGGGAAGATATCCTAAACAACACGGATCCAAACATTTACCTTGAAAAAATGAATTCCGTGGTTCTTGAGATCTGCTCAAGACACATTCCAGAAAAAGAAAGAGAAGATGTAAACTAGAAAGAGACAGACGTTCCCTATACAGATGAAGGCGAAGAGTTACGGAGCTGCTGAGTGGGGCCAATATATCTGAAATACGAAGGGAGGCACAGTACTTGATCCAATTCTATTCCTCATCCTCATTTCTGACATAGACAGAGATGTAAGCCATAGCTCCATGTCTTCCTTTGCGGATGACTCCCGGATTGCCATGGCAGTGACCTCCATCAATGACACTGTGAGACTCCAAGGGGACATCAACCAAATCTTCGAATGGGCCACTAAAAAAATATGAAGTTCAACGAGGAGAAATTTCAACTACTCAGATATGGAAAACGTGAAGAAATTAAAAATGTGTCAGGGTATACCACAAATTCTAACCATACAATAGAGCGGAAAAGTAATGTGATGGCCCTGGGAGTGATAATGTCAGAGGATCTCACCTTCAAAGACCACAACAATGTATCTACCTCATGCGTTAGGAAAATCATAGGATGGATAATGAGAACCTTCAAAACTATGGGCGCAAAGCTTATGATGATTCTCTTCAAATCGCTTGTGCTCTCTAGGCTGGAATACTGCTGTACACTAACGGCCCCATTCAAGGCTGGCGACATTGCAGACCTGGAGAGTGTACAAAGAGCTTTCGCTGCACACATAAGTATGATTAGGCACCTAAACTACTCAGAACGGTTGAAGGTCCTTGATCTGTATTCCCTGGAACGCAGGCGAGAGAGATACATGATAATATACACTTGGAAGGTCCTGGAGGGATTGGTATCAAACCTGCACACGAAAATCACTCCATATGAAAGCAAAAGACTAGGCAGGAGATGCAACATGTCCCCGATGAAAAGCAGGGGCGCCATGATTACACTGACAGACAACACAATAAGTGTCCAGGGCCCAAGACTGTTCAACTGCCTCCCAACATAAATTAGGGGATTACCAATGGACACCTGGCTGTCTTCAAGAAAGCACTAAACAGGCACCTAAAGTCCGTACCTGACCAGCCGGGCTGTGGTTCGTACGTCAGCTTGCATGCGGCCAGCAGTAATACCAGGTTGATCAGACCCTGCTCCACCATTAGGCCTGGTCTCAGACCTGGCCGCAGGGGCGTTGACCCCCGAAACCCTTTCCAAGCATACTCCAGGTGTCTGCCATTAATGGAGCCATGCTCCATGTGTCTGCCAGGAGTGAAGCCATGCTCCATGTGTCTGCCAGGAGTGGAGCCATGCTCCATGTGTCTGCCAGGAGTGGAGCCATGCTCCATGTGTGTGCCAGGAGTGGAGGCATCCTCCATGTGTCTGCCAGGAGTGAAGCAATGCTCCATGTGTCTGCCAGGAGTGGAGGCATGCTCTGTGTGTCTGCCAGGAGTGAAGCCATGCTCCATGTGTCTGCCAGGAGTGGAGCCATGCTCCATGTGTATGCCAGGAGTGGAGCTATGCTCCATGTGTTTGCCAGGAGTGGAGCCGAGCTCCATGTGTCTGCCAGGAGTGGAGCCATGCTCCATGTGTCTGCAAGGAGTGGAGCCATGCTCAATGTGTATATCAGGAGTGGAGCCATGCTCCATGTGCCTGCCAGGAGTGGAGCCATGTTCCATGTGTCTGCCAGGAGTGGAGCCATGCTCCATGTGTCTGCCTGGAGCAGAGCCATGCTCCATGTGTCTGCCAGGAGTGGAGCCATGCTCCATGTGTCTGCCAGGAGTGGAGCCATGCTCCATGTGTCTGCCAGGAGTGGAGCCATGCTCCATGTGTCTGCCAGGAGTGGAGCCGTGCTCCATGTGTCTGCCAGGAGTGGAGCCATGCTCCATGTGTATGCCAGAAGGGGAGCCATGCTCCATGTGTCTGCCAGGAGTGGAGCCATGCTCCATGTGTCTGCCAGGAGTGGAGCCATGCTCCATGTGTCTGCTAGAAGTGGAGCCATGCTCCATATGTCTGCCTGGAGTGGAGCAATGCTCCATATGTCTGCCTGGAGTGGAGCCATGTTCCATGTGTCTGCCAGGAGCAGAGCCATGCTCTATGTGTCTGCCAAGAGTGGAGCCATGCTCCATATGTCTGCCAGGAGCAGAGCCATGCTCCATTTGTCTGCCAGGAGCAGAGCCATGCTCCATGTGTCTGCCAGGAGTGGACCCATGCTCCATGTACAAATATTTCGCATTATACCAGAACTGGTATTAAAAAGAGAAATGTTTGACTTCATGACCAAAGAAATACGTCAGTCTTTATATAAACGTTTTCACCTTGAAATGTTTTATACCTGGGTTTATGAAAGACAAAGTTACAACACAAACTGTCAGACACACCATTACAGGAGACCAGAAGGTACACATCACACCAACACTGGGAAACAAACTGTCAGACACACCATTACAGGAGACCAGAAGGTACACGTCACACCAACACTGGGAAACAAACTATGGTAGTTGTAACCTCACAATAAACAGAGGAAGATAAGAACCTGCAGTAAATGACACTAGTAATACAGCAGCTGTTATCACTGCTTGAGTGGATGTACAGTTAGTGTCCGTCACTCCAGAACAACGGATATTAGTGCCAGCAAATAAAGTCTCCTACATTCCATCAATACCACATCATTTGTATTTACAAATGATCAGGGTCAAAAAGCATCAATCATCAACAAAATACCTTTCATCAGCTGACTCCTCACAGAATCAACTACAATGTTCGCAGCTTTTACAGAAGTGAGGGACTACCCGGCGAGGGCTGAAACACTGGACGTGTTTCCTTGCATTGGTTGTCCATGTTCACCCATCAGTAAAATGGGTACTGGGTGTTAGTGGACTGGTGTGGGTCACATCCTGGCTGTTAGTGAACTGGTGTTTGTCACATCCTGGCTGTTAGTGAACTGGAGTGAGTCACATCCTGGGTGTTAGCAGACTGGTGTGAGATGCAT
>NC_069493.1:13621346-13641113 GCF_026875155.1 Cherax quadricarinatus
TGAAGCACACTGTCATGCAGATTTCGGGTGTCATCTGGAAAGGAAGACACGGTGCTGTGGCTGACATCCTTGTCTATGTCGGATATGAGGATGAGGAACAAGATGGGAGAGTACTGTGCCTTGTGGAACAGAGCTTTTCACCGTTAGCTGCCTCGGAAATTTACTCTGTGACGACTACTTTCTGTGTTCTGTTAGTGAGGAAATTATTAGATCCATCGCCCACTTTTCCTGTTTTCCTTTAGCACGCATTTTAGTGCGCTATACGCATGGTCACACTTGTCGAAGGCTTTTGCAAAGTCTGTATATATTACATCTGCATTCTTTTTGTCTTCTAGTGCATTTAGGACCTTGTCGTAGTGATCCAGTAGTTGAGACAGACAGGAGCGACCTGTTCTATACCCATGTTGCCCTGGGTTGTGTAACTGATGGGTTTCTAGATGGGTGGTGATCTTGCTTCTTAGGACCCTTTCAAAGATTTTTATGATATGGGATGTTAGTGCTATTGGTCTGTAGTTCTTTGCTGTTGCTTTACTGCCCCCTTTGTGGAGTGGGGCTATGTCTGTTGTTTTTAGTAACTGAGGGACGACCCCCGTGTCCATGCTTCTTGCAGTTCTTGATGAACACAGAGTTCCATGAGTCTGGCCCTGGGGCAGAGTGCATGGGCATGTCATTTATCGCCTGTTCGAAGTCATTTGGCGTCAGGATAACATCGGATAGGCTTGTGTTAATCAAATTTTGTGGCTCTCTCATAAAAAATTCATTTTGATCTTCGACTCTCAGTCTGGTTAGCGGCTTGCTAAAAACTGAGTCATATTGGGACTTAAGTAGCTCACTCATTTCCTTGCTGTCATCTGTGTAGGACCCATCTTGTTTAAGTAGGGGCCCAATACTGGACGTTGTTCTCGATTTTGATTTGGCATAGGAGAAGAAATACTTTGGGTTTCTTTCGATTTCATTTATGGCTTTTAGTTCTTCCCGCGATTCCTGACTCCTAAAGGATTCTTTTAGCTTAAGTTCGATGCTTGCTATTTCTCTGACCAGTGTCTCACTGCGCATTTCAGATATATTGACCTCTTTTAGCCGCTCTGTTATTCTTTTCCGTCGCCTGTAAAGGGAGCGCCTGTCTCTTTCTATTTTACATCTACTCCTCCTTTTTCTTAGAGGAATAAGCCTTGTGCATACATCGAGTGCCACCGAGTTAATCTGTTCTAGGCATAAGTTTGGGTCTGTGTTGCTTAGTATATCTTCCCAGCTTATATCGGTTAGGACTTGGTTTACTTGGTCCCACTTTATGTTTTTGTTATTGAAGTTGAATTTGGTGAATGCTCCCTCGTGACTAGTCTCATTTTGTCGGTCTGGGGCTCCACGCATACATGTCTGAACCTCAATTATGTTGTGATCTGAGTATATTGTTTTTGATATGGTGACATTTCTTATCAGATCATCATTGTTAGTGAAGCTGAGGTCTAGTGTATTCTCCAGTCTAGTAGGCTCTATTATTTGCTGGTTTAAATTGAATTTTGTGCAGAGATTTAAAAGCTCGTGTGAGTGTGAGTTTTCATCAGAGCTGCCTCCTGGTGTTATTACTGCAACAATATTATTTGCTATATTCCTCCATTTTAGGTGCCTTAAGTTGAAATCCCCCAGGAGCAAGATGTTGGGTGCAGGAGCTGGAAGATTTTCTAGACAGTGGTCAATTTTTAACAGCTGTTCCTGGAATTGCTGGGATGTTGCATCCGGAGGCTTGTAGACTACCACAATGGTTTTGGTTCTCGACCTTTACTGCTAAAACTTCCACTACGTCATTTGAGGCATTAAGCAGTTCTGTGCAAACAAGTGACTCTGCAATGTACAGGCCAACCCCCCCCCCTTTTGCCTGTTCACTCTGTCACATCTGTATAGGTTGTAACCTGGGATCCATATTTCGTTGTCCAAGTGATCCTTTATGTGGGTCTCAGTGAAAGCCACGAACATTGCCTTTGCCTCTGCAAGCAGTCCACGGATGAAAGGTATTTTGTTGTTTGTTGCTGGCTTTAGACCCTGTATATTTGCAAAGAAGAATGTTATCGGACTGGTGGTATTGTTGGTACTGGGGGGGGATTTTTTTTCCGGCATTAGTATCTGTATCTGTTGGTTTGGAGTGGAGGCCATCGACTGTGGTTCCACTCCAGGAATGACTGGATTTGGTGTACGATTTCTGCCATTTCCTGCCAGTTTTTTTTCCTTCCTGGCACTAAAAAACCTCTCCCTCTTGAGTGGCTGTGGCTACCCAGGTTTTCCCATGGCCTGGATGTTTTGTATCTTTTTGTCCCCTTTAGATGGTATGCCTGGCAATTTAAGTTAGAGCACAGTCTTTCCTGTACTGAAGAGGTACACATTTCAGGGTGAAAAAGCTTACAGGAAGGGAGTTTGCATTTTCCTGTTGTCATATGGGCATGGCATTTTCTAGGGTGGTCATAGTTGCATGTCCCATCTGTTTTTCCAGATTTCCCATGCCAGCAGATACCAAGTGCATAGTATGTGCACAGGCTTGGTTTGGTTTCTGCTTGCCTTGGGTTTCTGTGACTGTATTCCCTGTTGGTGCATGTTTCCCTGTCTTACTTCTATCCTCCCTAGCACCAACAATGGAGCTCCCACCAGTTGTTTTTGGTAATTTATCCTCACTATTGCTATTGGAGTCCTCTTGTTTGCTATTTCCTGCGGTATTTCTAGTTTGCAATATTGGTTTTATCTTATCTTTGACTACACTTGTTTCCCTACTATGGCTCCTGTCCCCTATGAGGTCATTTATATGTATTCCTTCCTGCGTGTAATTCCCGACTACCTGGACAAAATCTCCAGCTTCACCATTACTGTCTCCCAGGACAGTATCTCCAGCTTCACCATTTCTGTCTCCCAGGACAGCACCTCCAGCTTCACCATTACTGTCTCCCAGGACAGCACTATCAGCCCCACATTTACTGACTACCAGGACATCACCTCCAGCCTTACAGTTTGTGACTACATGGCCAGTATCAAGGGCAGTACCATTCAGCCTAGACTTTTTATGTTCCCATCTGTTGTAGAAAGCTTCCAGGTTTTCTATGAAAGCAGCTTTGATGTTGTCCTCTTTTAATACCCTTGTAATTTTAGTCCACAGATTTTCCTCATTTGGGCATACCCAAAAACACTTCTCTGTTTTAATACTGCTTGTAGCTAGTTCTGGGATATCTGCACAAGGGGCGTGACACCAATTTCCACAAAAATGACAATTTATCCATGTGGAAGCCCGTTTGTTTGACTGACCACAGACTACACACAGCTTCATAATGATTTGAATGGTTGATTTACTGCAGTTCTACTAGCAACCTCTTGAATATTATATTAATAACCTTAAATGAAGCTCTAGCTATTTGTATTTCTGTTTCTAACTCTTTTTGTATATTGGACAGCTTACCGTCACGTTCCTGATTTTTAATGTTTGTGTTTATAAGGGCGCCTACAACCCCATCCGTTTACAGTCTGCTTTATTGTCCAACGAAACTGTTTGAAACCAGTCCCGGGTTCGGACCAATCAAGGGTTCGGACCAGTCAAGGGTTCGGACCTGTCGATCTGCTCTGATCAGTGGGTCACTTATTTAAAACATACTGGTCGGTGATTTGAGCTAACACATGAAGGATCTACTGGAAATTATCTACCCGAGTAATATGTGATTTGACTGATACAAAAGTATAACTTGCGTGTTGAAGAGCCGGTGATATCTGGCAGCTCCTACAATGACGAACGGTCGACCTCCTTGTTTATCAATCGCTGTATCTGGCTTTTCTATTTTTTTTTTTTTTTTTTCGTCTCCACCACAATAAATGCTATATTATCACTATAGTTGACTGGTGCAAATTTTGGAGGAAGGACGCTTTTTCTGTAGTAATAATTGCTTCTCGTTGTGTATATTGCGACCGCTGGTAACTACAGGTTATATGAAATTCACAGTAACGTCTCGTATTTCAAGAAAAAGAAACTAATGAAAGTCACTCCACTCCACTAAGTACCATTATAATACTGGTTAGTTGCTACTACAACACTGTATTCTGCTATTCACTGGTATCACTAGATTATATGCGAGTACACTAGCAAGCCAGGAAATTATTAAAAACAGCTGACCTGTGGTAAGTTTCTGGCGACTTCTGGCACCTGCCTCTATAGGCTTATCACTTCATTTACAAATTCACCTGTTTTCAAATGACACTTTAGCCTTTATCATCAATATACTAGGGAGCCACTGTAGTATACACTATACACTATGTATACTCAATGTTATCAGGGAGACTTTCTTTCCTCTGACACGAAAAGTTCAATTATTATTATTTTTTTCCACACGGGACACAGGCCTATGATTCCCCTCTGGCAGTAAACTCTGCTAGGTAGTGCACACTAATTCTCCTTTTTTGACTCAGTATATAATGTTTTCCGCCCAAGATTGGTTCCAGGCGCTAGAGGGATGTATCGTATAGGATTGATGACACAAATTAAAGTTCTAGCACGTAAGAGCGACCGTGAAAGCACGAGATAACCCGGAGCACAACGAGGCACGCTGACACGCTGACACCGCTGGGTGGCTACTTGTCCTACCATTATTTACTTAAGTGCACAGGTGGTCCACTGAGCGAAGTAATTGGGTATATAATCTTATATGGACAATTTCCGGGTGTGACGTCAACTGAAGAGGAACTAATGAGGATATGTGAAGGGGTTAATGAAATAATGCAGTAAGGTGCTGGGACTGAATTGGGACACTGAGAGAGACTTGTTATTGTTACCGTCTCATAATTCCAGTATGCCCAATAAATTAAGCCAGGAAGCATAGGCTTATGCCCCTGAGAGAATGGAACAGTAATTAGTTCATTTTGAGGGATCAATAAATATGGATGGCCATGGAGTTGAAGTGCCTATATGCAGTAATGTGCTGGGGCTGACTTGGGATACTGAGAGAGACATTGTTAAAGTCTCCTAATTCCAGTATGCCCAACAAATTAACCCAGAGAGCATAGGCTTAGTGTCACACCTTACAATAAGAGGGAAATTGTTAATACCAGAAGCATGGAGGCTTGAGTGTGCTTTGGATGGAGCCCTACCTGAGGAGTTAACAGGTGGAAAGAATTAATGGGTGATTATGTAAATACCAATGTTGGAGTTCCCAAGCCAGGTGGCCAGTGAAGATGGAAAAATTGTACTCCACATTATGTAAGTCATCTAGCAACGACCTCCGCCCGGCCGCAGTGTGGAAAATATTTTAATTTTCCGAAACTATAGTGCCTAATAGGTGTTTAATGTGTCGATATGGGTCAAAAATGTATTTGAAAATAGGATAGAACCAAGAGTTCCCTTTACGCATGCGCAGATGTGCAGGGGTAGAGGTCGACTCGGGGCATGGGAGAGGCGGCAGTGTTTTGAATGGGTTTAAGAGGCTGTGAAAACAAGGGACCAGGAAATTGGCGTTCACGGCGGCCTAAGGATTAACATAGGCCTCACTTCATAATAGGAAGTGTCGTGACTGTCCCTGGTGAAGAGTGAGGGAACGTGATTGAAGGCACCACTGTAAATAAGGTGGTAAAATGAGTAAATAATGGTAGGACCGGTGGTGATTGGCGAGTCGCCATGGACTGTGTCCCGGGGAAAAATACCCGTAATTTAATCATCACTCATCGGTCTCAAATCTTAATGGAGTGGCCTCCAATGTGTATAATAATTATGAGACATTAAACCGTCTTGTAAATCGTAATGTAATCAGTGATAATAACACTAAGTTAAGGAATCGGTGAAGCGATATGAACTGCCATTCCCAGAGTGTGTGTGCACATGTTTACCTCATTGTTCCTGTATCGAGGATAGTGAAGGCTTTATGGAGTCACAACTTCTAAACTGGGACAAACCGACGGATACCTCGTCCTACTGGAATAAGAACCGTGTCAGTGTAGCAGGACATCGAAATGAGATGGTGAATGGAGGAAATAAGGAGCATCAATCACCCACAGTTAAGTAACCTTTCTAGTTATAGCAGACTGATACTGGCCAGTTAGGTATGTTGTAATTGGATAGGTTATGAGTGATCCAGCTACATCAAGTGACCACAAGAGAATATATGGTAACCTGGAGTTTACCTGGAGAGAGTTCCGGGGGTCAACGCCCCCGCGGCCCGGTCTGAGACCAGGCCTCCTGGTGGATCAGAGCCTGATCAACCAGGCTGTTGCTGCTGGCTGCACGCAAACCAACATACGAGCCACAGCCCGGCTGATCCGGAACTGACTTTAGGTGCTTGTCCAGTGCCAGCTTGAAGACTGCCAGGGGTCTGTTGGTAATCCCCCTTATGTGTGCTGGGAGGCAGTTGAACAGTCTCGGGCCCCTGACACTTATTGTATGGTCTCTTAACGTGCTAGTGACACCCCTGCTTTTCATTGGGGGGATGGTGCATCGTCTGCCAAGTCTTTTGCTTTCGTAGTGGGTGATTTTCGTGTGCAAGTTCGGTACTAGTCCCTCTAGGATTTTCCAGGTGTATATAATCATGTATCTCTCCCTCCTGCGTTCCAGGGAATACAGGTTTAGGAACCTCAAGCGCTCCCAATAATTGAGGTGTTTTATCTCCGTTATGCGCGCCGTGAAAGTTCTCTGTACATTTTCTAGGTCGGCAATTTCACCTGCCTTGAAAGGTGCTGTTAGTGTGCAGCAATATTCCAGCCTAGATAGAACAAGTGACCTGAAGAGTGTCATCATGGGCTTGGCCTCCCTAGTTTTGAAGGTTCTCATTATCCATCCTGTCATTTTTCTAGCAGATGCGATTGATACAATGTTATGGTCCTTGAAGGTGAGATCCTCCGACATGATCACTCCCAGGTCTTTGACGTTGGTGTTTCGCTCTATTTTGTGGCCAGAATTTGTTTTGTACTCTGATGAAGATTTAATTTCCTCATGTTTACCATATCTGAGTAATTGAAATTTCTCATCGTTGAACTTCATATTGTTTTCTGCAGCCCACTGAAAGATTTGGTTGATGTCTGCCTGGAGCTTTGCAGTGTCTGCAATGGAAGACACTGTCATGCAGATTCGGGTGACATCTGCAAAGGAAGACACGGTGCTGTGGCTGACATCCTTGTCTATGTCGGATATAAGGATGAGGAACAAGATGGGAGCGAGTACTGTGCCTTGTGGAACAGAGCTTTTCACCGTAGCTGCCTCGGACTTTACTCTGTTGACGACTACTCTCTGTGTTCTGTTAGTGAGGAAATTATAGATCCATCGACCTACTTTTCCTCTTATTCCTTTAGCACGCATTTTGTGCGCTATTACGCCATGGTCACACATGTCGAAGGCTTTTGCAAAGTCTGTATATATTACATCTGCATTCTTTTTGTCTTCTAGTGCATTTAGGACCTTGTCGTAGTGGTCCAATAGTTGAGACAGACAGGAGCGACCTGTTCTAAACCCATGTTGCCCTGGGTTGTGTAACTGATGGGTTTCTAGATGCGTGGTGATCTTGCTTCTTAGGACCCTTTCAAAGATTTTTATGATATGGGATGTTAGTGCTATTGGTCTGTAGTTCTTTGCTGTTGCTTTACTGCCCCCTTTGTGGAGTGGGGCTATGTCTGTTGTTTTTAGTAACTGTGGGACGACCCCGTGTCCATGCTCCCTCTCCATAGGATGGAAAAGGCTCGTGATAGGGGCTTCTTGCAGTTCTTGATGAACACAGAGTTCCATGAGTCTGGCCCTGGGGCAGAGTGCATGGGCATGTCATTTATCGCCTGTTCGAAGTCATTTGGCGTCAGGATAACATCGGATAGGCTTGTGTTAATCAAATTTTGTGCTCTCTCATAAAAAATTCATTTTGATCTTCGACTCTCAGTCTGGTTAGCGGCTTGCTAAAAACTGAGTCATATTGGGACTTGAGTAGCTCACTCATTTCCTTGTTGTCATCTGTGTAGGACCCATCTTGTTTAAGTAGGGGCCCAATACTGGACGTTGTTCTCGATTTTGATTTGGCATAGGAGAAGAAATACTTTGGGTTTCTTTCGATTTCATTTATGGCTTTTAGTTCTTCCCGCGATTCCTGACTCCTAAAGGATTCTTTTAGCTTAAGTTCGATGCTTGCTAGTTCTCTGACCAGTGTCTCCCTACGCATTTCAGATATATTGACCTCTTTTAGCCGCTCTGTTATTCTTTTCCGTCGCCTGTAAAGGGAGCGCCTGTCTCTTTCTGTTTTACATCTACTCCTCCTTTTTCTTAGAGGAATAAGCCTTGTGCATACATCGAGTGCTACCGAGTTAATCTGTTCTAGGCATAAGTTGGGGTCTGTGTTGCTTAGTATATCTTCCAGCTTATATCGGTTAGGACTTGGTTTACTTGGTCCCACTTTATGTTTTTGTTATTGAAGTTGAATTTGGTGAATGCTCCCTCGTGACTAATCTCCTTATGTCGGTCTGGGGCTCCGCGCATACATGACTGAACCTCAATTATGTTGTGATCTGAGTATATTGTTTTTGATATGGTGATATTTCTTATCAGATCATCATTGTTAGTGAAGATGAGGTCTAGTGTATTCTCCAGTCTAGTAGGCTCTATTATTTGCTGGTTTAAATTGAATTTTGTGCAGAGATTTAAAAGCTCGCGTGAGTGTGAGTTTTCATCAGAGCTGCCTCCTGGTGTTATTACTGCAACAATATTATTTGCTATATTCCTCCATTTTAGGTGCCTTAAGTTGAAATCCCCCAGGAGCAAGATGTTGGGTGCAGGAGCTGGAAGGTTTTCCAGACAGTGGTCAATTTTTAACAGCTGTTCCTGGAATTGCTGGGATGTTGCATCCGGAGGCTTGTAGACTATCACAATGACTAGGTTTTGGTTCTCGACCTTTACTGCTAAAACTTCCACTACATCATTTGAGGCATTTAGCAGTTCTGTGCAAACAAGTGACTCTGCAATGTACAGGCCAACCCCCCCCCCCTTTTGCCTGTTCACTCTGTCACATCTGTATAGGTTGTAACCTGGGATCCATATTTCGTTGTCCAAGTGATCCTTTATTGGGTCTCAGTGAAAGCCGCGAACATTGCCTTTGCCTCTGCAAGCAGTCCACGGATGAAAGGTATTTTGTTGTTTGTTGCTGGCTTTAGACCCTGTATATTTGCAAAGAAGAATGTTATCGGACTGGTGGTATTGTTGGTACTGGGGGGGGGATTTTTTTTTCCGGCATTAGTATCTGTATCTGTTGGTTTGGAGTGGAGGCCATCGACTGTGGTTCCACTCCAGGAATGACTGATTTGGTGTACGATTTCTGCCATTTCCTGCCAGTTTTTTTTCCTTCCTGGCACTAAAAAACCTCTCCCTCTTGAGTGGCTGTGGCTACCCAGGTTTTCCCATGGCCTGGATGTTTTGTATCTTTTTGTCCCCTTTAGATGGTATGCCTGGCAATTTAAGTTATAGCACAGTCTTTCCTGTACTGAAGAGGTACACAGTTCAGGGTGAAAAAGCTTACAGGAAGGGAGTTTGCATTTTCCTGTTGTCATATGGGCATGGCATTTCCTAGGGTGGTCATAGTTGCACGTCCCATCTGTTTTTTCCAGATTTCCCATGCCAGCAGATACCGAGTGCATAGTATGTGCACAGGCTTGGTTTCCGTTTGCCTTGGGTTTCTGTGACTGTATTCCCTGTTGGTGCATGTTTCCCTGTCTTACTTCTATCCTCCCTAGCACCAACAATGGAGCTCCCACCATTTGTTTTTGGTAATATATCCTCACTATTGCTAGTGGAGTCCTCTTGTTTGCTATTTCCTGCGGTATTTCTAGTTTGCAATATTGGTTTTATCTTATCTTTGACTACACTTGTTTCCCTACTATGGCTCCTGTCCCCTATGAGGTCATTCATATGTATTCCTTCCTGCGTATAATTCCCGACTACCTGGACAAAATCTCCAGCTTCACCATTACTGTCTCCCAGGACAGCATCTCCAGCTTCCCCATTACTGTCTCCCAGGACAGCATCTCCAGCTTCACCATTACTGTCTCCCAGGACAGCACCTCCAGCTTCACCATTACTGTCTCCCAGGACAGCACCTCCAGCTTCCCCATTACTGTCTCCCAGGACAGCACTATCAGCCCCCATTTACTGACTACCAGGACATCATCTCCAGCCTTACAGTTTCTGACTACATGGCCAGTATCAAGGGCAGTACCATTCAGCCCGGACTTTTTATGTTCCCATCTGTTGTAGAAAGCTTCCAGGTTTTCTATGAAAGCAGCTTTGATGTTGACCTCTTTTAATACCCTTGTGATTTTAGTCCACAGATTTATCTCATTTGGGCATACCCAAAAACACTTCCCTGTTTTAATACTGCTTGTAGCTAGTTCTTGGATATCTGCACAAGGGGCGTGACACCAATTTCCACAGAAATGACAATTTATGCATGTGGAAGCCCGTTTGTTTGACTGACCACAGACTACACACAGCTTCATAATGATTTGAATGGTTGATTTACTGCAATTCTACTAGCAACCTCTTGAATATTCTATTAATAACCTGCTAGGTGGTGCACAACGAAACCGTTTGGAACCAGTCCAGGGTTCGGACCAGTCAAGGGTTCGGACCAGTCAAGGGTTCGGACCAGTCAAGGGTTCGGACCAGTCTATCTGATCTGATCAGTGGGTCACTTATTTAAACCATACTGGTCGGTGATTTGAGCTAACACATGAAGGATCTACTGGAAATTATCTACCCGAGTAATATGTGATTTGATTGATACAAAAGTATAACTTGCGTGTTGAAGAGCCGGTGACTGCTGGCACTCCTACAATGAGATTATGTACAAATGTTTTTCCTTGATGGATATATGCATGTGTAACCTACCCCCCCCCCCCTCCATTCATTCAGTTACACTAATATAATCTATACAGTCCACAATTAATTAGTAGCACTGTACTTATGGGTGCTATCCAATCCATACTGGTCTCGGTTAGATATGGATAAGATTGTGAGGTCGAAGGAACCACCTGCCGTGACAAGGGGTGGGTAAGTATTCTCACATGTCTACATGGGGTGACTACGGTAAACAATATGGTTGTCTCCCAATGAGTTTACTTGTATGCATGTAATGTTGAGGTACATAAAGGTAATCACCCTAGAAAATTTTCCATAGAGGGGGAGGGGGGATTTTGAGGTGTGGAGGTACTAGCGGTAACGGTTTATTGTACGATGTGTCGTAATTGAGAACTGTATGGGAGGAGGTGGGAGAAGGATTTTTCGGAAGGGTATAGAATGTTAACGTTAGGGTTTCTCATGAATCTACGACTTGGGGTGAGTGATAAGGGGGGGGGTTGGGCATTACATACGAGAAGCGAGAATTCAGGGGGACACAGCGGGGTCACCTCCTGGAGAGGGGTGAGAGTGAGGTGTATGTGGGTATAGAAGGTGTAGATGTGTGGCATAAGTGTATGTAGCATGCAAGTGGGCACAGAAAGCAAAGGTGATATCACATAATTACGTAGTAATGAATGGAGAATTCTGTGTTTGATGTGTCAGGGTTGTCATGACCTTCTTCATGTATTAAGTGTGAATGGTGTCAAGATTATAGGTGTAAGACCTTGAAGAGCTTTTGGGCTTATGTAGAGTATGCGTTTATAGCCTTTATTGGGCATATTTCATGTGCGATAATCGTATCGCAATGAGAGGTTATTTAAATTATGTTGTTTGTGTTTAGTGTTGAGGTTTTTAGTGAGTGTACTGACCTTATTTTAGCATTATATAATATGCTCATCCAGTTGATGAGAGATGGAACGCTAATGACTTCCATAAAGTTGTAATGCCTCGTTAAAATTTTGCAATGGGAGAGCATTGTTTTAGTCTCTTACTTTATATAATGTGCTCAGCCAGTGGAAGAGGCTGTATTAATATTTAGTAATATTTATTAATATTTATTTAGTATAAGTTCTATTCTATTCTATTCTATTTGATTCGCCGGTATGGTATACCGGCCCGGGTCTCTTCCATTTTGGTGACCCGGCATTGGCTCCCCCGTGTAGGGAAAGTGAGATTTATCGTTACTTGCACCTGCGTGGCAGGCCTTCAGCAGGAAGGGGGGGGTACCTTACCGGCCCTATGGCCAGATGACGTACCAAACGTTAGTGTGCACTAACAGTGGCTGGTGTGCAGTGCAATGGAGGCCCAAAGCAGGCCCTCGCAGCAACTTCAGCGGGGGGGGCAGATGACGTGCAAGGACTGGAAGTAAGGTTTCCAAGTCCCTGACAGCTAAGAAACACAAGATGTGCTGCCTCTCCTCTCGGGCCTGCCCTACTGGAGTCATTGGGAAGTGTCTACGGCGAAGGGGCATAGTAGCCAGGCAGTCTAACAGATAGTGCACCAAGGGCTGCGAACCACTTGGTCACAATGGGCACAGAGCTTCCTCTCATGCCCGTTCAACAATCCGCACAGTGGTGGGATACCCTAAGCGTAGGCGGTGGATATGCACCCTCAGTTCCCTGGACTGTGTCCGAATACTTGGAGGGGGCACCCTGTGGGTTGCCCTGACATATCAACAGAGACTTCGTGAATCCCAGGGTCAGGGAATGGGCGCCTGGCTGCACCAGCAGCCCAAGTGCAATCTGGCTGAGGCTGATGGAGATCACAGCACGTGGCTGTGCCTCGAGGGTTGCAGTCCTAGCAGCCTCATCTGCAGCATCATTGCCAGGGATACTCACATGGCTCGGGATCCAATTGAGGGTAGCCCTGCGACCTTGGGCCATGAGAGTCTGCAGGTCACCCCCCGGATGGATGTGAAATTTAAAATGTATGTTTGTCCTTTGGCTCTCTGTGCATAAGCGCTTGGATCGCTGCCTTGGAATCAACGTGGATGAAGGAGGGATGCTGATGATCTGCAAAAAACATGCTGCAGAGCTTGTGGATGGCAAAGAGTTCGGCCTGGAGGATGGTGCAATGGTCTGGGAGGCGCCAACCCCGCTATCAGATTTCTGTGGAACATCCCAGCAGCTGTGGGAAGGGCCCGCCACCGGGTCTCTGGAGCCATCATGTAATATGGCACAACACCCTGGGCCTTCCGCATCCACAATGCTAGCCGAGGCAAGGTGGTGCAGAAAGTCCCAGGTGCAATGCCTCTTGCTGTCTGGTAGAGTTGTCCAGCGCACCGCAAACAGCTCCAGTGCCCAAGGGGGTGGCATCGTGTAGTTCGCTGCCAGTCTGTCGCAGCCTCCTGCCTGGAGCAATGTCATGGGCAATAGCTTCTGTGTGGCATCTGCTACCGACCACATCCATCGGCGGCCGGGATGCAGTGGAATGACCTGTCCCTGGCAGACCTGTAAATCTCTCATCAGTTTGTCAGCCCCTGGGAGTCGGAGTTACTTTGCGATCCTCTTGGCAGCTACCAGTTGGGTCCTGTCTTCAAGAGGCTGTAGCTGCACCTTAAGGTTCAGAGCCACTGCATTGGCCCACCTAGGAGCCCCCAGCATGGCCCGTACAGCTGTGTTCTGGATGACACAGAGGGATTTGATGTTTGTGGGTCTGGCGTGAACGAGAGCAAGTGCCCCATAGTCAACGAGGGAACGTATTGCCTGGATGTAGAACAACCTCATGACGTCGATGCTGGCCCCAACCCTAGGGTTGGCCATGGCACTCAATGCCCTGACCCTCTGCAGAGCCCTCTCTTTAATGTGGCTCACATGTTTCTGGAAGGTGAGGTGCCTGTCAATGTAGATGCCAAGGTACCTATAACTGTGAACCCACTCCAGGTCGATGCCCAGGACCCGCAGCCTCTACTGGGCACCTGGTGCGAAGGATCATGGCTTTGGATTTTGCTGCAGATATCTTAGAGCCCCAAGTGACAGCAGGTGGAAGCCAGCAGATCGAGGTCCTCCAGGCACCTGCAAAAGCTGTGCTTCCTAGAGGTAATGACGAAGTGCCAGGTCATCAGATAGCTGAGGAGGATGTTGCCTCTGGAGAGAAAGGCAGCACAACCACTGTGCATCATACTCTGAACAGGGTGGGACTAGCACCCCGCCCTTGGAGAGTGCCATGTCCAGGGTCTTGAGAGAGAAGGCAATGCCGCCTGGGAATGAACCCCGGCCCGTCCATGTCCTGAGATAGGAACGAAGCCATGAAAGCAGCCTGCCTTTAAATCTCCCTGTGGGGGGGCCAATGAGTCTGAGGATGGCAGGTGCAACTGGCTAGAGCTCAAAAGCTTCTCAAGGTCCAAGAAAGACAACAATGTGTGGCTTGGGCGTCCGACCACGAAAATGCCGGTCCAGTAGAGTGTAAGGCTTTCGAAAAGTGCCCACCCCCCCCCCTTGGTGAAGCCATAGAGGTGTTTATGAGGAGGGCCAAGCTTCCACCTCAGGCGCTCCAACACCATCCTTTCAGACACCTTCCGAGATGGCATACGTGGTGGAGGGGGAGGGTCTCACACTGCCAGGATTCCCCAGCTAGTAGATCGGTAATGTCAGCCCTCCTCCATATGACAGGAGTTTGCAGCTTGTGCCAAGTCCTGGTTGATGACCTCCCAGGTACAGCTGAATTTCCAGAATGGCCAACCGAGTGATCATGCCATAGGTGATACCACATGCCCCGGTGCAGTGTCTCGATGAGATGTAAGGCTGTCTGGAGCTCCTGGTCGGTGAAGTCTCATCCATGACGTACTTACCCGAGGGCATGCCGCTTGGATTAACCATCACCCTTCTAGGGAAGGAGGGTGCTTGGAGGTCCTGGAGATCCTGAGCAGTTGAGCCATGGCGCTCTGGCGCAGGTGAATAGGTTCCACCAGACACTCTGCCTCCGTTGCAGGGTCTGGATGCAAACCGAGCCACACTGCGGAATGCTGCCCAGTGGCCAATCGTAACTTTGGTCAAATCTCAGATAAGTGGAGAGTAGCTGAAGGGGCACACCAACACGAACCATTTACCCTGCCGGACCCTGTGTGAGACATGGCGTGCATGCTGCACCACTTCCCCTAGCAGAAGCACCGCATGGAACTCAAATACCCGTGGGATTACGCGTGCATCTTGCGTACCGACATTGATCAGCGGAGTGGTTTCTGTTGCCATTATGCCCTCATTGTAAAACCACCAGTCATGTTTTATATGACCCCACCAACCTGTAATCTGAGGTATTGCGCCTCAGCCTGCAGCATGTGAAAGCCACCTTGCAAGCTTTGAGCCGCCTCATCTGGGTCTCGGAAGCAGTAAGACTCGCGCCCCACCAGGCGCTCAGTGACCTCCTGGAAGCACTGCATCGGCCCTTTTTATGATATTCCATCTGGGGTAGATGTGGGGGAGCGTCACCGATCGACCAACAGCATGGAGACCACTGCAAAGTGATCACTGAGTGATATGGGGGTGGACCGTCATCAATCTCGCACTCGATAAAGCAAACACCGCCTAAAGTATGAGTGTGACATCAAGTGGCCCACCATAGAGTGATTGGTGGGCTCACCATTATTGAGAGGGCGATTCTCAGGCACCGTCCACCAGCACAGTGGCAGTGCCTCGCCAGCTGCGTTGGTAGAGAGACAGAAAAAGTATTGGTGGTGGGCATCTTGACTCCCCAGCACAACAATACCCATACCCGAGGGCGAATGCCCTGCCACCTCAGAAATGTCAAGGGTGTACCGAGAGCTTCTGTAAACATGTAAACCACGAGAGGTCCATCCGACAGGTGTAAAGGGTGACAGCCTGAACCTCTAACGCCTCCCACAGTCGATGGGGTCTGGAGAATGAATGAGGGATAGTGGTCCTGACCTAGAGCGCTGTGCCCCGTCTTGCCATCCCTTCCCTCGAGCTGAGGAATGCAGAGCGAATCCCGGAATCCGTGGCTGTATTGGACCGTGACGAATCGGTGATGTTCACCTGAAACAGAAGACATCAACCTCATCCTGAACTGCACTTCAATCACTAATTGAAGTTTCCGCGCAAGCCCACAAATGTTCCACTGGAGGATCTTCAAGGGCTGCAGAGGTGGCTCACTGTTTCCCATCTCTGCCTGGGACTGCCCGTCCATTGTTGGGACTCTGGGGCCTCCTCCATCACAGACTGGAAGGACCCTGGATGATGGCTTGAAGTTCCATTGAGTTTTTCCTGTCCGTAGGACCACGCCAGCTCCATGACAGGAGCTGCCTGCAGGTGCCCCTGTCCTCTGCCGACGGCAAGCAGGCAACAGAGGAGCGCTGAGATGACCCGATGGTTTTCTTCAGTCGATCCGGAAAGGATTCGACCATTACCTCTGCAGGCATTGAGCTGGACGACCCTTCGAGTCGGGGCTGGGTCACTGGGTATGTCTGGGTGGCTGTCGACACTGCAGCAGCATAAGCTGGGTGCACCCTGGGCCCGGCATGATTGGCCATGGGGTTCCAAGTCCCCCGGCGGGGAACCTCTGCCTGACTCTGGCCGCTCACAGTAGGGGCCTGCCCTTGGGAAGAGGCCTGCTGGCGGTATGGCAAGGAATGTTGGTGCCCAGCTGGGACCTGCTGGGCAGTGTGCCTGGCCTGTGGCTGTTTTTCCCAATGATTCTGTCTTCTTGGCCACCTTGTTCATTTTGTTCATTTTCTTCTTATCACAATGGTATACTATTACATGTTATTTTTGCTATTTCACTTAATATTATATTCAGGAGTAATTCCATTAGTAGCTAAAATGGATTTACTCGACTTTATAATATTATCTGGTCGTATTACTTAGCTTTGTATTTAGGTAGGTCATTTAATTAGTGTCAACTACTCGTGACCTGGCCAAGCACCAGTAGGTGTTTTGAGCTGCTCGACCCCTGCTCCGACCGAGGCAAAGTGGGCTGGTAAAGCCTCACAGAGTTCAGTTCTTACCTTCCTCACCTCTCGTGAGGGAAGCTCCCTGATTCCTGGATTTAAACTTCTGGTCCCACATGAGGTTCCCTAGTGACCCTCCAGTACCTCGAACGGTATCTGACAGAAACGTCTCAAAGTGTGTGTTGCTGTTTTGGAGACGCTGGTGATTGTCTCTAGCTCTGCTAGGAGTGAATTTAAGCAGTATTGGTTCAAAGAGGACGGTGAAAAAGTCATGGGAGACAGACTCGCCTCAAAATTCCTTTAAGTGTAAAATATTCCTAATCTCACTTAGGATATTATGAAAGTTGAATAAGAGTGAATTATTATTGAAATGTTACGTCTTCTGTCTCATTTGGATTGAGTTAAGTAAAGTGTTATTATGTGAAGAGGTGTTATGATACTAGAGCCGTTCAGTACTAAAATCAAGATAATACTGTGTATTATCTTTTCAGTGAACTTAAGTGTAAATTTCATGAGTACTGTTTTATGGTGCGACCTTTTTATAGTTAATATAAAACCCTTCTATGGTTTATTAAGAAACTTAATAAAAAACCGGAAAGAAACATTGTGATTGTTTACTACTGAACCCTTGAATGATTTCATCTAGAACAGGATATTCAATACTGTTTATTTGTTGCAAGAAAGGGCTAAACAGGCTTAAGTAGTGGCCCTGTACGCAACAAAGTGGGGGCCCGTCCGCGAGTTGCTCTCTGATCCAAGGTGCTGGAGGAAATATCAGCCCTAGGAAGTAAGTGCCAATCCCATGAAAGTGAGCTGCTGTTCAGGTATCCATAAAATTAACTATGGAGGCTCAAATGCAACAGTTAATATGCGAGTTCAGGGGGCCGTAGGGCAAATTTCCGCGCGCGCTCACCGAAAAATCGAAAAAATATGGAAATTGAGTTATATATACTGAAAAATAGCTCAACTCTTTGGCAACACAATGGTACCAGACTGAATGTTCTACGACGTTTCTACAAGAAATTATAGTCATTTATATCAGGTATGGTGACGGCGATGTTGGTACCGAGTCTGCTCACGGCCCATATATTTTTCGGAGTTGTTTCCTTGTTTTTTATCGCCTTTTCTTGCATTATTCTTTCTAATATAATAACTGACTATTTGGCATCATAAAACAGTAGGTGGAGCTTATCCGCAGACTTAGTGATTACCGGGAACCAGATGGGAACGCTCAGCAGTGTTCCTGCTCCCGAGGTGCCAGCCAGGAATCGCCCATTATTATGCTTATATCAGCTTATATATCAACTCTACGGCTTATTTGTCTATCAGAATTGATCTAATATGATATAATAAACACTCTAAATAACATACAAACATGTTATATACTCTAGACTGAATAAAATAGGCCATAATATGGCCAGAGACTATCGCGAATATTTCGATATAAAAGTGTTACTGGTCTCCATGTCGTCTCTGAGTAAGAGAAAACGGTGTTTTGAAGAGGATAACTGCACTAGAACATCAGTTTACTAACAAATTCACCCAAACAAACGCGATTTTCGCGATTTTTTTTTTTTTTTTTTTTGAGACGGGGGCCGGCCGGCGCTCCCGGCCGATATCTCGGAAGTACCTTATTCACCTAATGTTAAAAATTCTCCCTTTATTACTGAATTAAATGGAATATAATACTCGCAAAAAGTTGTAGAATAATGATTTCTCTATTTTTCGGTGACCAAATTTTGGAAATATTCCAAATACTTTGGGAGTTATGTGGGAGTAAAGGGCAGATCTTTTTGCAATATTCCAGGAACCAACAAACTTTATTTTTTTTTGTGAAATAAAGATACGTTTATTTAGAGAAAAGGAGTCACAGAAAATTAGTATAAGCATTGTTCTCTCGGCACCAAGTGTCCAAACAACCTTACGTAGTCCCATATAAGAGAAAATTTTAACACAAGGGCATTTTCAGTAAATCAGTCATTTCTCAGTTGTTGTTTGAGGTATATTTTTGATAAATATTTTCAAGAAAGAGTGAAACCACTTTGTCTTGTGTACCAAAACTGGAGAAAATCGGACGGTAAACAACAGAGTTACAGATTTTGCCCGACGGCCCCCTTTTAACCTTGGAGGATTTGAAGTCTTTGAAACTTCAGAAGTGCTGGCAAA
Organism: Cherax quadricarinatus; assembly: GCF_026875155.1. Taxonomy (NCBI): domain Eukaryota; kingdom Metazoa; phylum Arthropoda; class Malacostraca; order Decapoda; family Parastacidae; genus Cherax; species Cherax quadricarinatus. The sequence goes on from NC_069493.1 coordinate 13,640,288, forward strand.
TTGCCGTACACCTAGGAGTGAAGTACAACAAATATTACACCGCCGAGACCACTCGATCTATTTTGAGAAACATGCTGTTTCTGGAAGAAGGGAAGGTGGATGACATTGACGATACTGATGAGGAAAGTCTAATATCTCAATTTGAACACTTGGACCGACCGCTTGGAGCACAAGGACTTGATCTTGGTGGCCTTCCAACTTCCCTACCCTCTAGTGATGTAGCTGAGCCAGAATCAAAGGGAGCTGCTGGTGAGTGGACATCTCTGGGAGAGGTGCCTGAAATTGGGGCGTCTAATCACCCAGTTTCTGAGCCTGGTTCACAAGAAGCACCGCAGTTGACCACGCTGCTGCAAACCAGTGCCTGCCCCCTGATGCCACCATTGGGAGCCCAGTACTGGGAACTTGCTGGTATTGCCCTCCTGCGGTATCTGGGGAACCGTGATTGGAGCCCATGCTGACTGTTGCTGGGCAGTTCCAAGGCTGAGTGGCGTCGGGGCTGTCGGGTCATTCCGATGACGAACCTGCTGCCAGTGCTGCACCATCACAGGACAGCTCCAGTTCCAGGCATAGTGCCTCTTCGAGCAGTTGGCACACTTGGGCTCTGGCCGAAGGGCTTCGCCAGTTGGCTGTTTGAGGATTGCAATGCAGTCCTTCGAGTCGTGTGCCTTGCTGCACTCACCACACATCTTCTCTCGCTGGCAGGTGGCTGCAATATGATTGAACCCCTGGCAGTTGAAGCATTGTACTGGGCCCGACAGGTATGGTCGGGTCTTGAATCTTCCCCAGACCCCAAGGTCCAGGTGCGTGGGAAGTGAACCTTTGTGGA
>NC_069493.1:13641613-13656613 GCF_026875155.1 Cherax quadricarinatus
AAGGGAAGGGGTCATGTAAAAGTTAAAGTGGGGTCAGTTAAGGACAAGGGAAAAAAGGACGACGGGAGGAGAGCGGGGGGGGGGGGGGGGGACCGGGGGAAGGAAAAAGACTTAAAAAAATACTTAGGCAAAAAAAAAGTAAATCAAAGACAAAAAATGAAAAAAAGAAAAGAGTATTAAAAAGATGTAAAGGAAAGCATAAAGGGTTAAGTCACGAAAGTTCGGGAAATTTTGGGAAAGTAATTGACAATGAAAATGGAAAAAAAAGATTTCAGAGAAAAAGCCACGATAAGTTTTCCTGAAAGTTTTTGGCATAAGGGAAAAATTTAAAACAAGCAGTAAAAGTGGGGTACACGGGTTTTAACAGGGCCCCGTAAATTTAAGGTGAACCCCGATCTTTAACGTAAAGGGAAAAAATATTTTTTGGGTGTCGGCAAGCCTAACACTTTTTTTGTGTTCTCTGAGTCTGCCCAGGGAGAGGGGGCTGCCAGCCTCCCCAAAAAATTTATTGGAGAGGACAAGAGGAACAAAGGGAAAAAGGGGACCCGGGTCATTTAGCAGGGGGAAGAAATACAAAACGGGGTTACTGCGAAGGGTGTTATTATGTGTTTAAGTAAAAATTAATGTCTAGAGAAAGAAGACTTTTAGATTGGGAAAAGACGGGAAAATAATGGAAGGCACAGAAGGGGGGAAATTTCACAGGATTGGGAATTTGGAGAGGGGGGAGTCCATTTATTACATTTTTAAGGACAGAGTTTATGAAGTCCCAAAGTGTAGTAAGACGTGAGAATGAATTCGAAGATCAGGTTTTTCTTTTTTACTTATCACAAGGCTATCCCACAATGGTTTAAAACATTTTTAAAATGTTCCTGTCAAGAAAATTTTTTTCCTTTTTCTTTTTTTTCTCCTTGATCCCCGCTTTTGGGAAACCCTCAGTTCCCTCAATGGAAATTTCTTTTCCCTTTTTTTTTTTCGTTCTTCGTCTTGTTTTTTTTCCGACTTTAAAAAACCTGTCCTATCCGTCCCTAAACGGACTTTTTTCCCTTCCAGACCCCTTACTCCTGTGAAACCCTCGGGTTCTCTGTTTTCCCATTCAATTAAATTTTTCAAGTTTATTCTCTAAAAGTAAAAACAATTTTGGGGTTTACAGGTTTTGGGTATTTTGGGGTTTTCAAAATTTTATAAAATACTAATTTACAGAGGGGGGCCAAAAAGGAAAAACCTAGAAAGGCTGGGGCATTTTTTAGTTTCCAAAATCTAAAAAAGCTCTCTTTTCCCCTTAGGCATTAAATTTAAGTTTCGCCTATTACCCCTTCGCAGTAATTTGTTGAAATTTCTCCCCCCAAATTTTTAGACGCCCGGGTTGTTTTTCTCCATTTTTTCCCTCTTGCCCTTTCAATATTTTGGGAAGGCGGGCCCCGCTTCTTTTAAAGATTCGAGAACACAAATAAAGTTTTTAGGTTTGCCAAACAAAAATTTAAATACTTTTTCTGTCATTTTTAAAAGATCCTTCAGCCTACTGACTGGCCCTCTGCAAACAACGGTCTGCCTACTTCTAGTTTTTCACAGTCCCGTCTTTTTGGGAAGCTTCCTTTAATCACAACTTATCGGTATAAATTTAAAGTCGTGGCTTTGTCTCTCTAGATGTCTTCTTTTCATTAAAATTATCAATTGCCCCCCAAAACTTGGGAACTTTCGTGATTAATGATCCTTTTTCTCCTCCTTTCCCCCTCTTTCCATTCCTGTTTTTTTTCCCCTTTTTTTTCTTTTTTTCACTTTCTTCTGCTTAAGGTTTTTTTGTAAGTCAGTTTCCTTGCCAGATTTTTTTGGGCCTACCCTTGAGGGTCCTCAGCTCTCCTTTCAGTCGTCCCTTTTTCTTGTCCTTAGGCTGTTTCCCCCTTCTACTTCTACTTCATCTTTTCCCTTCCCTTCCCCTTTCTATTGTTTTCTTTCCTTTACTATTTCCCCCCCTTTAACTCTTACTCCCTTTTCTCCCCTTTTACCCCTAAACTAAACTTCCTACTTTATAATACTTTATTTTTTTTCTATACTGGTTTAACTACCTACCTTACCCCTTTTTCCTCTTCTTCCCTTTTTTATTTGTCCGTTCCCCTTGCCTTTGTATACTTTCTCACTCTTTTTTGTTATTTTTGACTTTGTAAAAAATCCCAAATTTTGACGAGATTTTCGTCATAAGCCTTCTCTCCTGTGTACCCAAATTTTTTTTGTATTTCTTCTAAGTCTAATGGAAAAAACACATACCCGGAGGGGTATGCTGAGAGAAATTAGGGGTTTTGGCCCCGACCCAACATGCCAAAGACCCCTAGAATTAGGCACAAATGAACCTGGACACGGTAAGGGGGTGGTGAATGTCCCCTGGAAGGTATTGGGACGTTTCTTTTTTTCGCCCGAAGGTGAGTACCCTTGGAAAAAGGCTGAAACTCGATGTGGGCCGGGTTGGTTTTAAAAACCCCCAAAAGGTTTTTGAGTTGAGTACGTTTTTTTTGGGTGGTGGTTGTCGGGCTGGTTGTTATTGTCGTTATAGATGGTTGTTTACCTTAATGCAGATTATCTGTTGAAAAAATTAATATTAGTTAATTTAAATAAAATATTTGAAGTTGAGAACATAGTTATTATTACAATATGGGAGAGCATTAAACCCGTAGGTGTCACTGTACGTGAGCAGGTACAATTTACCTCAGTTGTGCTTAGGTGTTTAAGGAAGTTGGGCGTCCAGGTTATGGAAAATTGTATTGCTTCTCCTCTTTCCTTTCCCACTCTTTCTCTCATTGTCACTTCTCTCACTGTCACTCTCTCTCTCTCATTGTCATCTCTCACTGTCACTCTCTCCCCTCTCACACTGTCACTCTCTCTCTTCTCACTGTCAACTTCTCTCTCTCACTTGTCCTCTCTCTCTCTCTCACTGTCACTCTCTCTCCTCTCTCACTGTCCACTTCTCTCTCTCTACGTCAACTCTCTCTCTCATGTCACTCCTCTCTCTATGTCACTCTCTCTCTCTCACTTTCACTCTCTCTCTTCACTGTCACTCTCTCTCTCCTCTCATGTCACTCTCTCTCGTTCACTGAACTCTCTCTCTCTCTACTGTCACTCTCTATCTCTCACTGGCACTCTGTCTCTCTCTCACTGTCACTCTCTCTCTCTCACTGTCACTCTCCTCTCTCATCTGTCACTTCATCTCTCTCAACTGTCACTTCTTCTCTTCACAGTACTCTCGTACCTCACTACTATAGGTTTTTATAAGGGATCAGTTGAGTTCTTACCTTGTTTTTTTACATAACGTGTTATTACCTTACCTCAGTCACTCGAAGCTTTCTAAATAACGGGATGAAGTTTGAAGAGCTTGGCCAAAGTTTTATGTGGTTCCTAACTTGATTCTTAATGTCATTTGCTACACATGTGTTACCTTACAGTAAATCGTATGAATAACCCAGATAGTGTGTTCTGAAGACAGACAGAGTTTAATAAGGGTAGTGTGTTGAATAGACAGTACCTCGCTACATAATAGTAGTGTGGTACCTTGACAGTACTCGTCTACATAACAGTAGTGTGGGTACCTTGACAGTACTCGTCTACATAACAGTAGTGTGGTACCTTGACATTACTCGTCTACATAACAGTAGTGTGGTACCTTGACAGTACTCGTCTACATAACAGTAGTGTGGTACCTTGACAGTACTCGTCTACATAACAGTAGTGTGGTACCTTGACAGTACTCGTCTACATAACAGTAGTGTGGTACCTTGACAGTACTCGTCTACATAACAGTAGTGTGGTACCTTGACAGTACTCGTCTACATAACAGTAGTGTGGTACCCTTGACAGTACTCGTCTACATAACAGTAGTGTGGTACCTTGACAGTACTCGTCTACATAACAGTAGTGTGGTACCTTGACAGTACTCGTCTACATAACAGTAGTGTGGTACCTTGACAGTACTCGTCTACATAACAGTAGTGTGGTACCTTGACAGTACTCGTCTACATAACAGAAAGTGTGGTACCTTGACAGTACTCGTCTACTAACAGTAGTGTGGTACCTTGACAGTACTCTTTCTACTAACAGTAGTGGTGGTACCTTGACAGTACTCTCTACATAACAGTATGTGGTACCTTGACAGTACTCGTCTACATAACAGTAGTGTGGTACCTTGACAGTACTCGTCTACATAACAGTAGTGTGGTACCTTGACAGTACTCGTCTACATAACAGTAGTGTGGTACCTTGACATACTCGTCTACATAACAGTAGTGGGGTTTACCTTGACAGTATCGTCTACATAACAGTAGTGTGGTACCTTGACAGTACTCGTCTACATAACAGTAGTGTGGTACCTTGACAGTACTCGTCTACATAACAGTAGTGTGGTACCTTGACAGTACTCGTCTACATAACAGTAGTGTGGTACCTTGACAGTACTCGTCTACATAACAGTAGTGTGGTACCTTGCCCAGTACTCGTCTACATAACAGTAGTGTGGTACCTTGACAGTACTCGTCTACATAACAGTAGTGTGGTACCTTGACAGTACTCGTCTACATAACAGTAGTGTGGTACCTTGACAGTACTCGTCTACATAACGTAGTGTGGTACCTTGACAGTACTCGTCTACATAACAGTAGTTGGTACCTTGACAGTACTCGTCTACATAACAGTAGTGTGGTACCTTGACAGTACTCGTCTACATAACAGTAGTGTGGTACCTTGACAGTACCTCGTTACATAAACAGTAGTGTGGTACCTTGACAGTACTCGTCTACATAACAGTAGTGTGGTACTTGACAGTACTCGTCTACATACAGTAGTGTGGTACCTTGACAGTACTCGTCTACATAACAGTAGTGTGTTACCTTGACAGTACTCGTCTACATAACAGCAGGGGTGGTACCTTGACAGTACTCGTCTACAATAACAGTAGTGTGGTACCTTGACAGTACTCGTCTACATAACAGTCAGTGTGGTACCTTGACAGTACTCGTCTACATAACAGTAGTGTTTACCTTGACAGTACTCGTCTACATAACAGTAGTGTGTACCTTGACAGTACTCGTCTACATAACAGTAGTTTGGTACCTTGACAGTACTCGTCTACATAACAGTAGTGTGGTACCTTGACATTTACTCGTCTACATAACAGTATTGTGGTACCTTGACAGTACTCGTCTACATAACAGTAGTGTGGTACCTTGACAGTACTCGTCTACATAACAGTAGTGTGGTACCTTGACAGTACTCGTCTACTAACAGTAGTGTGGTACCTTGACAGTACTCGTCTACATAACAGTAGTGTGGTACCTTGACAGTACTCGTCTACATAACAGTAGTGTGGTACCTTGACATTTACTCGTCTACAATAACAGTAGTGTGGTACCTTGACAGTACTCGTCTACATAACAGTAGTGTGGTACCTTGACAGTACTCGTCTACATAACAGTAGTGTGGTACCTTGACAGTACTCGTCTACATAACAGTAGTGTGGTACCTTGACAGTACTCGTCTACATAACAGTAGTGTGGTACCTTGACAGTACTCGTCTACATAACAGTAGTGTGGTACCTTGACAGTACTCGTCTACATAACAGTAGTGTGGTACCTTGACAGTACTCGTCTACATAACAGTAGTGTGGTACCTTGACATTTACTCGTTTACATAACAGTAGTGTGGTCCCTTGACAGTACTCGTCTACTAACAGTAGTGTGTTACCTTGACAGTACTCGTCTACATAACAGTAGTGTGTACCTTGACAGTACTCGTCTACATAACAGTAGTGTGGTACCTTTGGGACAGTACTCGTCTACATAACAGTAGTGTGGTACCTTGACAGTACTGTCTCATAACAGTAGTGTGGTACCTTGACAGTACTCGTCTACATAACAGTAGTGTGGTACCTTGACAGTACTGGTCTACGTAACAGTAGTGTGGTACCTTGACAGTACTCGTCTACATAACAGTAGTGTGGTACCTTGACAGTACTCGTCTACAAAAACAGTAGTGTGGTACCTTGACAGTACTCGTCTACATAACAGTAGTGTGGTACCTTGACATTTACTCGTCTACATAACAGTAGTGTGGTACCTTGACAGTACTCGTTACATAACAGTAAGTGTGGTACCTTGACAGTACTCGTCTAATAACAGTAGTGTGGTACCTTGACAGTACTCGTCTACATAACAGTAGTGTGGTACCTTGACAGTACTCGTCTACATAACAGTAGTGTGGTACCTTGACAGTACTCGTCTACATAACAGTAGTGTGGTACCTTGACAGTACTCGTTCTACAAAAACAGTAGTGTGGTACCTTGACAGTACTCGTCTACATAACAGTAGTGTGGTACCTTGACAGTACTCGTCTACATAACAGTAGTGTGGTACCTTGACAGTACTCGTCTACATAACAGTAGTGTGTTACCTTGACAGTACTCGTCTACATAACAGTAGTGTGGTACCTTGACAGTACTCGTCTACATAACAGTAGTGTGTGGTACCTTGACAGTACTCGTCTACATAACAGTAGTGTGGTACCTTGGACAGTACTCGTCTACATAACAGTAGTGTGGTACCTTGACAGTACTGGTCTACATAACAGTAGTGTGGTACCTTGACAGTACTCGTCTACATAACAGTAGTGTGGTACCTTGACAGTACTCGTCTACATAACAGTAGTGTGGTACCTTGACAGTACTCGTCTACATAACAGTAGTGTGGTACCTTGACAGTACTCGTCTACATAACAGTAGTGTGGTACCTTGACAGTACTGTCTACATAACAGTAGTGTGGTACCTTGACAGTACTCGTCTACATAAACAGTAGTGTGGTCCCTTTGACAGTACTCGTTCACATAAACAGTAGTGTGGTACCTTGACAGTACTGGTCTACATAACAGTAGTGTGGTACCTTGACAGTACTCGTCTACATAACAGTAGTGTGGTACCTTGACAGTTCTCGTCTACAATAACAGTAGGGGTGGTACCTTGACCTCGCAATACATAACAGAGTGTGGTACTTGACAGTATCGTCTACATAACAGTAGTGTGGTACCTTGACAGTACTCGTCTACATAACAGTAGTGTGGTACCTTGACAGTACTCGTCTACATAACAGTAGTGGGTACCTTGGTACAGACTACGATGGGTACTGACATATGGTCTATACAGTAGTGTGGTACCTTGACAGTACTCGTCTACATAACAGTAGTGTGGTACCTTGACAGTACTGGTCTACAAACAGTAGTGTGGAAACCTTGACAGTACTCGTCTACATAACAGTAGTGTTGGTACCTTGACAGTACTCGTCTACATAACAGTAGTGTGGTACCTTGACAGTACTGGTCTACATAACAGTAGTGTGGTACCTTGACAGTACTCGTCTACAAAACAGTAGTGTGGTACCTTGACAAGTACTCGTCTACATAACAGTAGTGTGGTACCTTGACAGTACTGGTTACATAACAGTAGTGTGGTACCTTGACAGTACTCGTCTACATAACAGTAGTGTGGTACCTTGACAGTACTGGTCTACATAACAGTAGTGTGGTACCTTGACAGTACTGGTCTACATAACAGTAGTGTGGTAACCTTGACAGTATTTCGTCTACATAACAGTAGTGTGGAAACCTTGACAGTACTCGTCTACATAACAGTAGTGTGGTACCTTGACAGTACTCGTCTTACATAACAGTAGTGTGGTACCTTGACAGTACTGGTCTACATAACAGTAGTGTGGTACCTTGACAGTACTCGTCTACAATACAGTAGTTGTGGGTACCTTGACAGTACTCGTCTACATAACAGTAGTGTGGTACCTTGACAGTATCGTCTACATAACAGTAGTGTGGTACCTTGACAGTACTCGTCTACATAACAGTAGTGTGGTACCTTGACAGTACTCGTCTACATAACAGTAGTGTGGTACCTTGACAGTACTCGTCTACATAACAGTAGTGTGGTACCTTGACAGTACTCGTCTACATAACAGTAGTGTGGTACCTTGACAGTACTCGTCTACATAACAGTAGTGTGGTACCTTGACAGTACTCGTCTACATAACAGTAGTGTGGTACCTTGACAGTACTGGTCTACATAACAGTAGTGTGGTACCTTGACAGTACTCGTCTACATAACAGTAGTGTGGTACCTTGACAGTACTCGTCTACATAACAGTAGTGTGGTACCTTGACAGTACTCGTCTACATAACAGTAGTGTGGTACCTTGACAGTACTGGTCTACATAACAGTAGTGTGGGTACCTTGACAGTACTCGTCTACATAACAGTAGTGTGGTACCTTGACAGTACTCGTCTACATAACAGTAGTGTGGTACCTTGACAGTACTCGTCTACATAACAGTAGTGTGGTACCTTGACAGTACTCGTCTACATAACAGTAGTGTGGTTACCTTGACAGTACTCGTCTAATAACAGTAGTGTGGTACCTTGACAGTACTCGTCTACATAACAGTAGTGTGGTACCTTGACAGTACTGTCTACATAACAGTAGTGTGGTACTTGACAGTACTGGTCTACATAACAGTAGTGTGGTACCTTGACAGTAACTCGTCTACATAACAGTAGTGTGGTACCTTGACAGTACTCGTCTACATAACAGTAGTGTGGTACCTTGACAGTACTCGTCTACATAACAGTAGTGTGGTACCTTGACAGTACTCGTCTACATAACAGTAGTGTGGTACCTTGACAGTACTCGTCTACATAACAGTAGTGTGGTACCTTGACAGTACTCGTCTACATAACAGTAGTGTGGTACCTTGACAGTACTCGTCTACATAACAGTAGTTTTGGTACCTTGACAGTTACTCGTCTACAATAACAGTAGTGTGGTACCTTGACAGTACTCGTCTACATAACAGTAGTGTGGTACCTTGACAGTACTCGTCTACATAACAGTAGTGTGGTACCTTGACAGTACTCGTCTACATAACAGTAGTGTGGTACCTTGACAGTACTGGTCTACATAACAGTAAGAACATTCACATCTCTGATGTCGAAGACTCAGTTGAAAAGAAAAATCCATCCAGACTGGAACCACGTAAGAGATAAGTCGTTTTGCTGGGTTCTTCAGTTTGTCCAGAAGTAGTAGATAAGAGAGGGAAGGAATGTCAATCCGTTTAAGTACGTATACAGAGGCTGTGAGTGCGCTATGCATCGTGCAGAGTTCTGCAGGCTGAACTGTCGATCAGGTAAGAGATACACCTTAGTACCTTCTGTGCTGCCTTCTTGGCAAAATTTTCCACGTGATTATTCATAGATATTTTGGAGTCAGATTTCACCCCAAGGATATCCACCTCGTTCCCGGTTCTAACACTTCCCTTCACTCTTACCACCATTCTGATTGTTTTGTTTACTCTGTACCATTAAAAACTACTCTTAGAAATGTACCTTAAAGGTAATCTCTAAAGAGGCAAAGTACAGAGCCAGAGATTCCAACTGATTGCAGTTTTGCCGAGAGTCACTGGTACCATACGTGATGGAAGAGTCACTGGTACCATACGTGATGGAAGAGTCACTGGTACCATACGTGATGGAAGAGTCACTGGTACCATACGTGATGGAAGAGTCACTGGTACCATACGTGATGGAAGAGTCACTGGTACCATACGTGATGGAAGACGCCACCAGTATTAATGAAGCCACATTGACGGTCACAAAGACGAGGGAGGTAGCTAAAAATTATATGCTGTCTTTTGCCTTGAGATTAGTAAATCAAGAATTTTGCCTGTGAATGGCAACAGTGACACTGGCTTGTAGTTACTGACTTTCACTGTGTCCTGATTTTGTGAACAGGGATGATATTTGCCACACTCGATCTGTCTCTCTGTCTCTGTCTCTGTCTCTGTCTCTGTCTCTGTCTGTCTTTTTTTTTTTTTTTTTACACAGGGTTTGACAGGTTAAGGATCCCTAGCTTTATTGACAAGCTATTTACAGGTTAAGGATTCCTAACTTTATTGGCAAGCTAAGAGCTGTTACCTACATCAGCTCATTTGAAAGCATTTTTATTGTTATGAGACATACAAGTAGGAAACAGGATGAAGTTGGAGCCATCTGTGGGCCAGCATTTTCATTTGATCAACTGACTTTATCTCGTTGACATCATTATGCTGTACGAATGTGTCCATACTCGAGTCATCCTGGGTATGTATGATCTCAGATGGAGTGATGTTCTGGAGAAGGGTACAGCCAGAGTGAAGTTGCTCCTTTCTGCCCGTCTTGTGGCATAAAAGCTTGTTTCACGCTGTCCTCGAAGTGGATCCAAGTGTGGTATTTTGACAATATTGGCCTTGTACATAACAGTAAGGCCACCCACATCCCTCCTATGTTGAAGCTCTGCTGAAATGACAGATCTATCCAGGATGGGTCCAGGCGAGAGATGAGACGTCTTGCTCTGTTCTCTACTCTGTCAAGCAAATCGCAATGAGAGGGGGGGGGAGGCAAACCAAGAAAGTGGAGCATACTCAAGGTGCGGGGTACTTGTGCCTCGTACAGGATCTTGCAACCCCTACTGTCAAGCAGATGCGAGATACTGCGAAGTGCTGTAAGCTTCCTGGCTGCCTTGTTTGCAGGATTTACAACATGGTTTCTTCATGGTTAGTTTGGAGTCAAATTTCACCCCAAGGATATCAACTTCTTCTCCAGGTGGGAACACCCTCCCTTTCATCCTTAATACTGCACCAGCATTACCATCATGGTGCCTAGAGACGATCATCATTTGCGTTTTCTCAGGTGCAAATGTTACTTGCCATCTATTTCCCCAAGCTGATATAGCTCTCAGCTGGTGATTGATGTAGCTTAGAGCAGCTGGCATTTCTTCTCTTGGATAAGTGAATGTCAGTGTACAGTCGTCTGCATATGCATGTGATTCTGGGATGAGATGAAGAAGGTCGTTGAAGTAGACATTCCATAACAATGGACCCAGCACGCTTCCTTGTGGAACACTTGCCCCAATAGGATGTCTTGCTGATTCAGTTCCATTGAGAACTACACTTAGAGATCTACCATGAAGGTAATCACTGAGGAGACATAGCGTACAGCCTGCAATTCCCAGTGCTTGAAGTTTTGCTAAGAGGCCCTGGTGCCACCCGGTCGAATGCGCCAGCAATGTCCTAGTGCTACCACACAGCTGACTTTGGATTCATCCAGTGACTGGTGCCACTTAGTGGAGAGGTTTTTAACAACAGATCAGCAGCAGAGTAACCTTTCCTGAAGCCATATTGACGATCACAAAGTAGTGAGTGGTAGTCAAAAAACTCTGTCATTTGTCTTGAGATTATTGTCTCAAGGATCTAACCAGTGATTGACAGGAGTGACACTGGTCTGTAGTTGCTGATTTCTGCTCTGCTCTTCTTTTTGTGAACAGGGACTACATTCGCCTCTTTCCATAGAGAGGGCCATTTACACTGTACTAGGCAGTGCTGAAAGATGCGAGTTAGAGGTGCTGCTAGCTGGTCTGCACATCTTCTCAACAATCTTGGGCTCAACTTGTCTGGGCCCACAGCCTTTTCTTGGTCAAGTGATTTAAGAAGGAAATGCACCTCCTCCTGTCTTATTGTCACTACTGACAGTTTTGACACAGTTCTTGCAGCTAGCCAAGGAGGGTCCCTTGCTGGGTCAGGAACTTGCATTTTGGTAGCAAAGTGTTCAGCAAAGAGGTCCGCCTTCTCTTGACTACTAGTAGAGGTGGTCCCATCCTGTCGATTTAGAGGTGGAATAAGTTCATCAGGCAGATAACCTTGTCTGTCCTTGACCAGGGACCACCAGGTTTTGGAGCCTACCCTACCTGATGCTAACTTTCTTTTAGTGTCCACCTCCCATTTAGCAATGGCCCACTTTTGAACTCTCTCTCTCCTCTCTCTCTCTCTCTCTCTCTCCCCTCTCTCTCTCTCTCTCTCTCTCTCTCTCTCTCTCTCTCTCTCTCTCTCTCTCCCCTCTCTCTCTCTCTCTCTCTCTCTCTCTCTCTCTCTTCTCTCTCTCTCTCTCTCTCTCTCTCTCTCTCTCTCTCTCTCTCTCTCACTCTCTCTCTCTCTCTCTCTCTCTCTCTCTCTCTCTCTCTCTCTCTCTCTCTGTCTCTCTCTCTCTCATCTTACTTCTCCCTTTTTGTGGAGTACCGACGAGCCCATTCATACCTGTCAGACATTAATTAACGAATTAATGTTCACTAACTTATACAATGAGAAGTGTCTTGTCTGTTATATTAGAAGCCGGTTTTCTCATGTTAACACTTTAACAGAGTTAAAGTTAATGATGTACGTGGCTGGGTAACTGAGTTGACAGACAATTTATGTGGAGGTTGAGGCGCAGTCAACTTCTGTGGAAGATATGGCAGAGTCTGGGAAAAATAATTAGTCACCGCGGAGGATTACTGTGGGTTTAGTATGAGGGAAGGAAACTCCCAGCACTTATACCACTGTATGATAGAATAATAAGTCACTGCGGAGGATTACTGTGGGTTTAGTATGAGGGAAGGAAACTCCCAGCACTTATACCACTGTATGATAGAAAAAATAAGTCACTGCGGAGGATTACTGTGGGTTTAGTATGAGGGAAGGAAACTCCCAGCACTTATACCACTGTATGATAGAATAATTAGTCACCTGCGGAGGATTACTGTGGGTTTAGTATGAGGGAAGAAACTCCCAGCACTTATACCACTGTATGATAGAATAATAAGTCACTGCGGAGGATTACTGTGGGTTTAGTATAAGGGAAGGAAACTCCCAGCACTTATACCACTGTATGATAGAATAATAAGTCACTGCGGAGGATTACTGTGGGTTTAGTATAAGGGAAGGAAACTCCCAGCACTTATACCACTGTATGATAGAATAATAAGTCACTGCGGAGGATTACTGTGGGTTTAGTATGAGGGAAGGAAACTCCCAGCACTTATACCACTGTATGATAGAATAATAAGTCACTGCGGAGGATTACTGTGGGTTTAGTATGAGGGAAGGAAACTCCCAGCACTTATCCCCACTGTATGATAGAATAATAAGTCACTGCGGAGGATTACTGTGGGTTTAGTAAAGGGGAAAGGAAATCCCAGCACTTTATCCCACTGTATGATAGAATAATAAGTAAACTGCGGAGGATTACTGTGGGTTTAGTATGAGGGAAGGAAACTCCCAGACTTATACCACTGTATGATAGAATATAAGTTCACTGCGGAGGATTACTGTGGGTTTAGTATGAGGGAAGGAAACTCCCAGCATTTATACCACTGTATGATAGAATAATAAGTCACTGCGGAGGATACTGTGGGTTTAGTATGAGGGAAGGAAACTCCCAGCACTTATACCACTGTATGATAGAATAATAAGTCACTGGGGAGGGATTACTGTGGGTTTAGTATAAGGGAAGGAAACTCCAGCACTTATACCACTGTATGATAGAATAATAAGTCACTGCGGAGGATTACTGGGGGTTTTTAGATAAGGGAAGGAAATTTCCCAGAACTTTATACCACTGTATGATAGAATAATAAGTCACTGGGCGAGGATTACGTGGGTTTAGTATAAGGGAAGGAAAACTCCCAGCACTTTAACCCTGTATGATAGAATAATAAGTCACTGCGGGGGGATTACTGTGGTTTAGTTAAGGGAAGGAAACTCCAGAACTTAACCACTGTATGATAAACCCAGAGATTCTGTTGTTGTAAAAAAGCGTTGCTTGATAAGTTTGAATTAGTTCATTCAATCGCCCATGAGTGTCCCAGGTAGTGTTGGTGGGAGATTCCATTGTAAAACAGCAGAACACAGAATCATAGCAACAAGCAGAGGAGTCTAAGCTTCCCAGATGTTAGGATCAAGGATATGTGGGTGACTTTATTCCCCAAATCTTGTTAAAGGGAAATCTTTACACTCAATTTTTTTGTAGATGAATGGTTCAGAGAAACCGACATGTTGATAAATTAGACACATGTGCAACTCTTGGGTATCTTTATTGAGGAAACGTTTTCGCCACACAGTGGCTTCATCAGTCCATACAAAGGAGAATCTTGAAGAACAGGAGGAGAATGAGGTAATCAGTCCTTAAACCTTGAGTCGATGTGGTCAGTCCATCAGTCTATTCAAGATTGATGGAGTGAACACATCGACTCAAGGTTGAGGGACTGATTACCTCATTCTTCTCCTGTTCTTCAAGTTTCTCCTACGTATGGACTGATGAAGCCACTGTTTGGGGGGAAACGTTTCCCAATAAAGATACCCAGAGTTGCACATGGGGTCTAATTTATCAACTTTCTTGATATGAATCTTAGTCCTGTAGACATGACCTCTCTCATTATGATGTTAAATGTTCCAAACTTTCGAACACTCTTGACGTGACTCATCTTTATCTCCCTCTTACCTTTTCTCTTTACCTATATTTTCTTTGTCTTAATTTTTTTCTACATAAATGTGCTCTGTCCTTTAATTTTCTCCCCCTGGGTTTTGATCCCACCTTGTAGGTCACTAACTCTCCTGTAATGTTCTTCTTTTGTTCTTAGACTTACTCCACTATTACTACTACTGCTACTACAACCACTGTTGCTACTACTACTACTGCTACTACTACTACTACTACTACTACTACTACTACTACTACTACTGCAACCACTGCTACTGCTACTACTACTACTACAACCACTGCTGCTACTACTACTACTGCTACTACTACTACTGCTACTGCAACCACTGCTACTTCTACTACTACTACTACTACTACAACCACTGCTACTTCTACTACTACTACTGCTACTACAACCACTGCTGCTACTTACTACTACTACGCTACTACAACCACTGCTGCTACTACTACTACTGCTACTACTACTACTACTACTACTACTACTACTACTACTACTACTACTACTACTGCAACCACTGCTACTGCTACTACTACTACTACAACCACTGCTGCTACTACTACTACTGCTACTACTACTACTGCTACTGCAACACTGCTACTTCTACTACTACTACTACTACTACA
>NC_069493.1:13661613-13668551 GCF_026875155.1 Cherax quadricarinatus
ATAGGGGAAGCTGTGATCTCGTGAATAGGGCAAGGAGGAATAAATCTTGTAGGAGTGAGGAAGAGCCAGTTGTGAGTGTGGAGGAGTTCGTGAGGCAGTAGGTAAAATGAAAGGGGGTAAGGCAGCCGGGATTGATGGGATAAAGATAGAAATGTTAAAAGCAGGGGGGGGATATAGTTTTGGAGTGGTTGGTGCAATTATTTAATAAATGTATGGAAGAGGGTAAGTGTACCTAGGGATTGGCAGAGGCTTGCATAGTTCCTTTGTATAAAGGAAAAGGGGGACAAAAGAAAGTGCAAAAATTTATAGGGGGATAAGTCTGTTGAGTATATCGGGTTTAAAGTCAAGGGTAGAGTTATTATTGAAAGAATTAAGAGTAAGACTGAGAATGGGGATAGCAGATAAAAAAAAACAAGGAGGCTTTAGGAAAGGTAGGGGGTGTGTGGACCGGGTTTGTTTACAGTGAAATGTATAAGTGAACAGTATTTAGATAAGGCTCCTAAAGGGGTCTTTGTGGCATTTATGGATTTGGAAAAGGCATTGACGGGTGGATAGGGGGGCAATGTGGCAGATGTTGCAGGTGTATGGTGTAGGAGGTTTGGTTAAACTGAAAGTAGTGAAGAGTTTTTACGAGGATAGTGAGGCTCAAGTTAGAGTTGTGGAAAGGGGGGAAATTATTTCCCATTTAAAAATTTGGCCTTAGACAAGGATGAGTGATGTCACCGTGGTTGTTTAAATATATTTATAGATGGGGTTGTAAGAGAAGTAAATGCGAGGGTCTTGGCAGAGGCGTGGAGTTAAAAGATAAAGAATCACACTAAAGTGGGAGTTGTCACAGTTGCTCTTTGCTTGATGACACTGTGCTTTTGGGAGATTCTGAAGAGAAGTTGCAGAGATTGGTGGATGAATTTGGTTGGGGGGTGCAAAAGAAGAAAATTAAAGGGGGATACAGGAAATTTTTAAGGTTTATGAGGATAACAAAAGATTAGGTGATGAAAGATTGGATATCAGATTGGGGGGAGAGGGGTATGGAGGAGGTGAATGTATTCAGAATTTGGGAGTGGACGTGTCGCGGATGGGTCTATGAAAGATGAGGTGAATCATAGAATTGATGGGGGGGAAAAGGGTGAGTGGTTGCACTTAGGAGTCTGTGGAGACAAAGAACTTTGTCCTTGGAGGCAAAGAGGGGAATGTATGAGAGTATAGTTTTACCAACGCTCTTATATGGGTGTGAAGCATTGGTGATGAATGTTGAAAGCGAGGAGAAGGCTGGAGGCAGTGGAGATGTTCATGTCTGGGACAATGTGTGGTGTGATATAATGCAGAGAATTCTTTAGTTTTGGAAGTTTAGGGAGGAGGTGCGGGATTACCAAAACTGTTGTCCAGAGGGCTGAGGAAGGGTTGTTGGGGTGGTTCGGACATGTAGAGGAATGGAGCGAAATAGAGTGACTTCAAGAGTGTATCAGTCTGTAGTGGAAGGAAGGCGGGGTAGGGGTAGGCCTAGGAAAAGGTTGGGGGAGGGGGTTGTAAGGAGGTTTTGTGTGCGAGGGGCTTGGGACTTCCGCAGGCATGCGTGAGCGTGTTTGATAGGAGTGAATTGGAGACAAATGGTTTTTAATACTTGACGTGCTGTTGGAGTTTTGAGCAAAGTAAACATTTTGAAGGGATTCGGGGAAAACCCGGCAGGCCGGACTTGAGTCCGGGGAGATGGGAAGTACGTGCCTGCACTCTGAAGGAGGGGTGTTAATGTTGCAGTTTAAAAACTGTAGTGTAAAGTACCTTCGGGCCCAAGACAGTGATGGAGAGTGAATGATGGTGAAAGTTTTTTTTTTCGGGTACCCTGCCTTGGTGGGAATCGGCCCGATGTGCTAATAATAATATATATATATATATTTATATATATATTATATATATTTTATATATATATATAATATATATATATATTATATATATATATATATATATATATATATATATATTATACTATAATTATATATATTTTATATAATATATATTATATATATTTTATTTTTTTATATATATATATATTTATATTAAAAATAATATATATATATATATATATATATTTTATATATATATATATATATTTAATATATATTGTCAGATCTAAATCACTGTGAATCGGAATATATTCTCAACAGATACAAAGCCTTTATTAAAACACTGAATGCAACAGTGACTGATAAATTACAAATGTCTACTAAGAAAAGTCACGAGTTTAAACCAGAGTAATGATCGTTTGTGCTTGATTTGGATTGTGAGATGATTTTATTACTGATAGAGGCGTGTAAAGCAAAATAGCATTAATTGAAGCGATGTGTTAAGTGGGAAGACCAGGATGATACTCACAAGAAGTACTCCACACTGTGAAGAAGGTAAAGATGGAGATGAGAAGTCGGGAAGGAACAATTGGAAGTGGGAGAAAAGGGGAAATCAGTTTTACTTACCACAAGAACCCCAGGAAAACCAGAGTTCAGATTTTAAACTAACCTAGTGGATGTTAGCAGTATTTTCCCAGGATGTCTTGGTTGGCACAGTGCAGTTCACTGTTGAAGATATGTCAGTAATGAAACTGCATGAAAACAGAAATTCCAAGTATAACGTAGTGAGATACGACTCATAGTACACAGAACTTCAGGACTGCAGAATACCTGCAGAAATGCAGTTATTCTCATCTCTAGGTATTGTCCTCTCCAGGTATTCACCTCTCCAGGTAATGGGAGCGAGATAACTATATGTGGTGCAATTTCTCTCCTCTCAAACATGAAACAAATAAAGCCAGTTTGAAAGACAAATCTCAGGCAATGTGACCAGAGGCCACCAGTACCATAACCTGGATCACTCCACCATGGCACCAGAGGCCACCAGTACCATAACCTGGATCACTCCACCATGGCACCAGAGGCCACAAGTACCATATCCTGCATCACTCCACCATGGCACCAGAGGCCACCAGTACTATAACCTGGATCACTCCACCATGGCACCAGAGGCCACCAGTACCATAACCTGGATCACTTCACCATGGGACCAGAGGCCACAAGTACCATAACCTGGATCACTTCACCATGGGACCAGAGGCCACCAGTACCATAACATGGATCACTCACCATGGGACCAGAGGACACCAGTACCATAACCTGGATCACTCCACCATGGGACCAGAGGACACCAGTACCATAACCTGGATCACTCCACCATGGGACCAGAGGACACCGTACCATAACCTGGAATCACTCCACCATGGCACCAGAGGCCACCAGTACCATAACTTGGATCACTTCATAATGGCACCAGAGGCCACCAGTACCATAACCTGGATCACTCCACCATGAGACCAGAGGCCACCAGTACCATAACTTGGATCACTTCATCATGGCACCAGAGGCCACCAGTACCATAACCTGGATCACTCCACCATGGGACCAGAGGACACCAGTACCATAACCTGGATCACTCCACCATGGCACCAGAGGCCACCAGTACCATAACTTGGATCACTTCATCATGGCACCAGAGGCCACCAGTACCATAACCTGAATCACTCCACCATGGGACCAGAGGACACCAGTACCATAACCTGGATCACTCCACCATGGGAGCAGAGGCCACCAGTACCATAACCTGGATCACTCCACCATGGGACCAGAGGACACCAGTACCATAACCTGGATCTCTCCACCATGGCACCAGAGGCCACCCGTACCCTAACCTGGAAAACTCACATGGGTCAGAGCCCCAGTACCATAACCTGGATCACTCCACCATGGCACCAGAGGCCACCAGTACCAAAAACCTGGATCACTCCACCATGGGAAACCCGAGGACACCAGTACCATTAACCTGGATCCCCTCCACCATGGGACCGAGGACACCGTACCATAACCTGGATCACTCCACCATGGGGGCCCGAGGCCGCCAGTACCATAAACCCGGATCACTCCACAATGGGACCAGAGGACACCCGTACCATAAAACCCGGATCACTTCACCATGGGACCAGAGGCCGCCAGTACCATAACCTGGATCACTTCATCATGGGACCAGAGGCCACCAGTACCATAACCTGGATCACTTCACCATGGGACCAGAGGACACCAGTACCATAACCTGGATCACTCTACCATGGGACCAGAGGCCGCCAGTACCATAACCTGGATCACTTCACCATGGGACCAGAGGCCACCAGTACCATAACCTGGATCACTTCATCATGGGACCAGAGGCCACCAGTACCATAACATGGATCACTTCATCATGGGACCAGAGGCCGCCAGTACCATAACCTGGATCACTTCACCATGGGACCAGAGGCCACCAGTACCATAGCCTGGATCACTTCATGGGACCAGAGGCCACCAGTACCATAGCCTGGATCACTTCATGGGACCAGAGGCCACCAGTACCATAACCAAGATCACTTCATGGGACCAGAGGCCACCAGTACCATAACCTGGATCACTTCATGGGACCAGAGGCCACCAGTACCATAGCCTGGATCACTTCATGGGTCCAGAGGCCACCAGTACCATAACCTGGATCACTTCATGGGACCAGAGGACACCAGTACCATAACCTGGATCACTTCATGGGACCAGAGGACACCAGTACCATAACCTGGATCACTTCCTGGGACCAGAGGCCACGAGTACCTAACCTGGACACTTCATGGGACCAGAGGCCACCAGTAAACCATAACCTAGATCACTTCATGGGGGCCCGAGGTCCACCAGTACCATAACCTGGATCCCCTTCATGGGACCAGAGGCCACCAGTACCATAACCTAGATCACTTCATGGGACCAGAGGCCACCAGTACCATAACCTAGATCACTTCATGGGACCAGAGAACACCAGTACCATAACCTGGATCACTTCATGGGACCAGAGGCCACCAGTACCATAACCTGGATCACTTCATGGGACCAGAGGCCACCAGTACCATAACCTAGGGTTTACTTCATGGGACCCCGGAAAACACCAGTACCATAACCTGGATCACTTCATGGGACCAGAGGCTGCCAAATCCTCCAACACTCAGCACAACATTCTGCCTCATATATGCATCAGTACACAGTTCAACCTTCTCATGTGTGGCAGGAGAACGATTAGGAAACTGATGACAATTTAATTGAGATTAAACACAAACTATGAGATTGGTAATATTACTGTGATAACTCACAGTGGATGACCGGGTAACTAATTAACATCGAAGACGTGAAAGGTAATGTTTATTGGAGACTTAAACTTACTGGTAACCTCTAAGACTCTTGTTTACTAAAAGAAAGGAAGGAAAGAGAATCAGAGCCGCTAAACAAGAATTTGAAGGAGGAATTTACACTAAATATCATACGTGATTCTAATGAATTCTTCAAATACGTTAAGAGAAAAATGGCAGGGGGGGGGGGTGATGGGGGGTTACCTGTGATAATGGCAGACCAACAGAAGACAACACGGATATAGTGTCCAGGTTCAACTCAGTCTCCTGGTCCACAATAAGAGGTAAACACAACACCAAGGTCTCCAGGACGCCGCCAAGATTCACTGTCAACACCTGACACTGACGTACTCACCTCTGACGAATTCATCAGCCTAGACAATAAAATACTTGGAGAATCTTCATAATAACTAATAAATCAGGCAATAAAATACCTGTGGGACTTATGAAATAAAGTATTGTAGATGCCAGATAGTTTACCAACACTAACAACGATGTTTAACATGTAGATGAATGGTTCAGAGAACCGACAAGTTGGTAAATTAGACACATGTCCCTTAAAACAGAGAGTTCTACAACTTGTCTAACCCTTGTGCACGACCTACTTCCACACTGGACAATTGTGACACCACCTACGACTGCTGTACCTCTCCTACCTACAGTATATAAGCTACTTCTTCGCACATATGCTGTATTCTTTTCAGGATTGATAGACTGACCACATCGACTCAAGGTTGAGGAACTGATTACCTCAATCTCCTCCTGTTCTTTACCATTCCCCTTTGTATGGACTGATGAAGCCTCTGTGTGGCGAAACGTTTCCTCATTAAAGATACCCATTGTTGCACATGTGTCTAATTTACCAATGTTTAACATACCATCAGAAGATCAGTTGTGAACACTAGTACAAGTCAATGTTACCAGATATTTTAACTAGAAGACAAGTCCTGCGCCATTATCTATTGTTCATCAGCTGAACGCTAATTTTTAAGTAAATAGATACAAACTTTTAGAGAAAATTACTGATAACAGGTTAATAATAACACAAACTAACATGGCTTCCACAAATGAACATTATGCCTCAGTAACATGCTCTAAATTTATAATTATACATAAAAACTGCGTTGAAAAATGCGTCAGTAGATGAAAAATTTCCAGAAAACTTTCGTGTCTGTGAACGAGTCAGATGTTCGTCTCTCATAGCTGGTAGTTTTATTTTCGTTAAAACAGCTGACTCGCTCACAGACAGGAAACTAGTAAGTAAGTTTATTCAGGTATGCACAAATACAGTTACATAGATTATCATACATAGCAGCAGATGTGTAGGGAAGCTGGGATAACCCAAAAAAGTCAGACACAGAGTTGTGTTAAACAGAGAAGTATTGGAGTGACTTCCCGTAAAGTGTGTGGAGTTCCCCAAGCACTGATTCTTGGTCCACTCATGTTTACAATGTACATAAGTAATCTTCTGGTGGGACTAGCATCTAAGATTGAAAAAAATTGTAGGCGTCACAAAATTTGGAAAAAGTACAGCATCCGAAAGAGATTTTTAGAGTTTTGTGATGATGTGAGAAGCATAATGATGTGAACGGAACCTCGGAAGATGAATTTCAACCCTAAGTAAAGTAATTTGGGTATAAGAATCTTAAATACGCGTGACATAATAGTTTAGTAAATCCATAAGTTGAAGAAAGAGATT
>NC_069493.1:13669051-13720619 GCF_026875155.1 Cherax quadricarinatus
GTTGGATGCGAAAAGGGGTCATAAAAAAAAGCGTGTATGCACCTGGAGAAGAGAGGAAGAAAGGGGAGGGGAGAGAGTTTTTGGGGAGATGTTAAGTGAGTTGGGAAACTTTAAAACCAAGGGAAAGAGATAATTGTGGTAGGGGACCTGAATGCAAAAGTAGGAAAAAAACTTTTAGAGAGGGTGGGGTAGGTAAGTTTGGGGTGCCGGGTTTGTAATGTAAAAGGAAACCCTTTTTGTTTTGAACTTTTTTAAAAGGGGTTTAGTTATAGGTAATACATATTTTAAGAAAAAGAGGATAAATAAGTATACAAGATATAATGTAGGGCGATATGACAGTAGTTTGTTGGACTATGTATTGGTAGATAAAAGACTGTTGAGTAGACTTCAGGGTGTACATGTTTATAGAGGGGCCACAGATATATCAGATCACTTTCTAGTTGTAGCTACACTGAGAGTAAAAGGTAGATGGGATACAAGGAGAATAGAAGCATCAGGGAAGAGAGAGGTGAAGGTTTATATACTAAAGAGGAGGCAGTTAGGGTAAGATATAAACACTATTCGGGGATAGATGGGCAAATGAGAGCATAGGTAATGGGTCGAAGAGGTATGGGGTAGGTTTAAAAATGTAGTGTTAGAGTGTTCAGCAGAAGTTTGGGGTTACAGGAAAGTGGGTGCGGGAGGGAAGAGGGGGCGATTGGTGGAATGATGATGTAAAGAGAGTGTAAGGGAGAAAAAGTTAGCATATGAGAGGTTTTTACAAAGTAGAAGTGATGCAAGGAGGGAAGAGTATATGGAGAAAAAGAGAGAGGTTAAGAGAGTGGTTAAGCAATATGATGCAAGGAGGGAAGAGTATATGGAGAAAAAGAGAGAGGTTAATAGAGTGGTGAAGCAATGTAAAAAGAGAGCAAAGGGAGAGAGTGGGTGAGATGTTATCAACAAAATTTTGTTGAAAATAAGAAAAAGTTTTGGAGTGAGATTAACAAGTTAAGGAAAGCCTAGAGAACAAATGGATTTGCCCAGTTAAAAATAGGAGAGGAGAGTTATTAAATGGAGAGTTAGAGGTATTGGGAAGATGGAGGGAATATTTTGGGGAATTGTTAAATGTTGATGAAGATAGGGAAGCTGTGATCTCGTGAATAGGGCAAGGAGGAAAAAATCTTGTAGGAGTGAGGAAGAGCCAGTTGTGAGTGTGGAGGAGTTCGTGAGGCATAGGTAAAATGAAAGGGGGTAAGGCAGCCGGGATTGAGGGATAAAGATAGAAATGTTAAAAGCAGGTGGGGATATAGGTTTTGGAGTGGTTGGTGCAATTATTTAATAAATGTATGGAAGAGGGTTTAAGGTTTCCTAGGGATTGGCAGAGAGCTGCATAGTTCCTTTGTATAAGGCAAAGGGGGCAAAAGAAAGTGCAAAATTTTTAGGGGATAAGTCTGTTGAGTATATCTGGTAAAGTCAATGGTAGAGTTATTATTGAAAGAAATTTAAGAGTAAGACTGAGAATAGGATAGCAGATTTAAAAAAACAAGGAGGCTTTTGGAAAGGTAGGGGGTGTGTGGACCAGGTGTTTACAGTGAAATGTATAAGTGAACAGTATTTAGATAGGCTTTAAAAAGGTCTTTGTGGCATTTATGGATTTGGAAAAGGCATATGACAGGGTGGATGGGGGGGGCAATGGGGCAGATGTTGCAGGTGTTGGTGTAGAGGTGGTTACTGAAAGTAGTGAAGATTTTTTACGAGGTAGTGAGGCTCAAGTTGAGTAGTGGGGAAAGGGGGAAAATATTTCCCAGTAAAAGTGGGCCCTTTAGAAAAGGGGATGGTGATGTACCGTGGTTTTTAAATATATTTATAGAGGGGGTTTGAAAAGAAAAGAAAAACGAGGGTCTTGGAAAGAGGCCTGGAGTTAAAAGATAAAAAACCACTAAAATGGGAGTTGTCACAGTTTCCTTTTTTGATGACACTGTGCTCTTTTGGGGGATTTGAAAAGAAGTTTCAGAGATTGGGGGTGAATTTTTGGTAGGGTTGGGGAAAAGAAAAAATTAAGGTGGGTACAGGGAAAGGGGAAGGTTTTTGAGGATAAAAAAAGATTAGGTATGAAAGATTGGATATCAGATTGGAGGGAAGAGTATGGAGGAGGGGAAGTATTCAGATATTTTGGGAGTGGGGCGTTCAGCGGTGGGTTTGAAAGATGAGGTGAATCATAGAATTGATGAGGGGGAAAAGGGTGAGTGGTGCACTTTGGATCTGTGGAGACAAAGAAATTTTTCCTTTGGGGGCAAGAGGGGAAAGTATAGAGTATAGTTTTCCAACGCTCTTATAGGGGGTTTTAAGCATGGGATGAAAGTTGCGCGAGGGGGAAGGCTGGAGGCAGTGGGGATGTATGTCTGGGACAATGTGTGGTGTGAAATAATGCAGGAATTCGTAGTTTTGGGAAGATAGGAGGAGGTGCGGGATTACCAAAACGTTGTCCAGAGGGCTGAGGAAGGGTTTTTTGGGGGGGTTTTGGACATGAGAGAGAAAGGGGCGAAATAGAGTGACTTTAAAGTGTATCAGTCTGTAGTGGAAGGAAGGCGGGGTAGGGGTAGGCCTAGGAAAGGTTGGAGGGAGGGGGGTAAAGGAGGTTTTGTGTGCGAGGGGCTTGGACTTCCAGCAGGCATGCGTGAGCGTGTTTGATAGGAGTGAATGGAGACAAAATGGTTTTTAATACTTGACGTGCTGTTGGAGTGTGAGCAAAGTAACATTTATGAAGGGATTCAGGGAAACCGGCAGGCCGGACTTGAGTCCTGGAGATGGGAAGTACAGTGCCTGCACTCTGAAGGAGGGGTGTTTAATGTTGCAGTTTAAAAACTGTAGTGTAAAGTACCCTTCTGGCAAGACAGTGATGGAGTGAATGATGGTGAAAGTTTTTCTTTTTGGGCTACCCTGCCTTGGTGGGAATCGGCCGATGTGCTAATAATAATTATATATATATATATATATATATATTATATATATATATATATAATATATATATATATATATATATATATATAATATATATATATATATATATATATATATATTATATATACATATATATATATATATATATATATATATATATATATATATATATATATATATATATATATATATATATATATATATATATATATATATATATATATATATATATATATATATATATATATATATATATGTCAGTGATCTAAATCACTGTGAATCGGAATATATTCTCAACAGATACAAAGCCTTTATTAAAACACTGAATGCAACAGTGACTGATAATTACAAATGTCTACTAAGAAAAGTCACGAGTTTAAACCAGAGTAATGATCGTTTGTGCTTGAGTTGGATTGTGAGATGATTTTATTACTGATAGAGGCGTGTATAAGCAAAATAGCATTAATTGAAGCGATGTGTTAAGTGGAAGACCAGGATGATACTCACAAGAAGTACTCCACACTGTGAAGAAGGTGAAGATGGAGATGAGAAGTCGGGAGGAACATTGGAAGTGGGAGAGAAGGGATCAGATTACTTACCACAAGAAGCCAGGTAACCAGAGTTACAGATTTTAAACTAACCTAGATGGATGTTAGCAGTATTTTCCCAAGGATGTCTTGGTTGGACACAGTGCAGTTCACTGTTGAAGATATGTCAGTAATGAACTGCATGAGACAGAAATTCCAAGTATAACGTAGTGAGATACGACTCATAGTACACAGAACTTCAGGACTGCAGAATACCTGCAGAAATGCAGTTATTCTCATCTCTAGGTATTGTCCTCTCCAGGTATTCACCTCTCCAGGTAATGGGAGCGGATAACTATATGTGGTGAAATTTCTCTTCTCAAACATGAAAAAAAAATTTTTAAAGCTTTTGAAATTGGCCCAAATTTTAAAAGGCCCAATTTGGACCAGGGGCCCCCCGTACCATAACCTGGATCCTCCACCATGGGGCCCCAGGGCCACCCAGTACCAAACCCGGGATCCTCCACCTGGCCCAGAGGCCCCCAGTACAAAACCGGGATACTCCACCATGGCCCCGGGCCCCCATCCCAAAAACCTGGTCATTTTCACCATGGACCAGAGGCCAAGTAAAAAAAAATTATTAATAAAAAAAAAAAGGCCCAAAAAGACCATAACGGGATCATTCACCATGGCCAAGGCCCACCGTCCCAAAACGGATCACTCACCAGGGAAAACCAGGGGAAACACCAGTCCTAACCGGGACACTCCCCCTTTGGGACCAGGGACACCGTCCATAACCGGGAAACACTCCCCCAGGGACCAAACACAGTACCAAAGGGAAAACACCCACCTTTGGCAAACCAAACCACCATTTTCCATAATTTGGGATCATTTCTAAGGCCACCAGAGGCCCACCGCCAAAAACCCTGGATCACTCCACCATGGCCAGAGGCCACCGACCAAAATTTGGGATCACTTATATGGCCCCAAAAGGGCCCCCAGTACCAAACCGGGACACTCCCAGGGACCAGAGGCACCATTTCCTAACCCTGGATCACCCCCCACCAGGACCAGAGGCCACCAGTCCCAAAATTTGGTTCACTCACATGGACCAGGGGCCACCGACCATAACCTGAAATCCTCCCCCATGGCCAAGGCACCAGTACCTTATCCTAAATTTTGGGGGGGAAAATTTTTTTTAAATTTTTTGGGGGCCCATACCCCCTGGATCCTCCCCCATGGCCCAGAGGCCCCCCATACCAAAACCGGGAACT
This sequence comes from Cherax quadricarinatus, assembly GCF_026875155.1. NCBI lineage: Eukaryota > Metazoa > Arthropoda > Malacostraca > Decapoda > Parastacidae > Cherax > Cherax quadricarinatus. The sequence goes on from NC_069493.1 coordinate 13,673,793, forward strand.
CCACCATGGCCAGGGGCCACCAGTACCATAACCTGGATCACTTCCCACCAGGGGCCCCAGAGGCCCCTTCCCATAACCTGGATCACCCCCCATGGGCCCAGAGGACCCGTCCCAAAACCCTGGACACTCCACCAGGGGACAGACCCGCCCCACCCCCCCCCCCCGCCATACCAAAACCTGGTCACTCCACAAGGGGCCCAGGGACCCAGTACCAAAAACCGGGATCCTTCACCTGGGACCAGAGGCCGCCAGTACCAAACGGTCACTTCATCATGGGACCAGAGGCCCCATACCAAAACCCTGGATCACTTCCCCATGGGCCAGGGGGACACCTCCAAAACCCGGATCACTCTACCAGGCCAGGGCCGCCTACCATAACTGGGATCACTTCCCATGGGACCAGGGGCACCAGTACCAAAACCCTGGACCCTTTCATCATGGGCCCAGAGGCCACCGTCCCATAACATGGTCACTTCATCATGGGCCCAAGGCCCCCAGTCCTAACCTGGATCACTTCACCATGGGACAGGGGCCACCAGTACCATAGCCTGGATCACTTCTGGGACCGGGCCCCACCATCCCATGCCGGGATACTTCATGGGCCAGAGGCCCCAGTACCAAACCAAGATACTTCAGGGGACCAGAGGCCCCCCAGTACCAAACCGGGGACACTTCATGGGACCAGGGGCCCACCATACCATACCCTGGATCACTTCTGGGCCCAGGGGCCCCAGTACCATAACCTGGATCACTTCATGGGACCAGAGGACCCCAGTCCCCAAAACCGGGTCCTTTGGACCAAGGCACCATTTCCAAACCTGGATCATTTCCCTGGGCCCAGGGGCCCACGATACCAAACCTGGACACTTCATGGGACCGAGGCCACCAGTACCATAACCCAGATCACTTCAGGGGGCCAGGGGCCACAGTCCCAAACCTGGATCACTTCATGGGACCAGAGGCCCCCAGTACCAAAACCCTAGATCATTCAGGGGACCAGAGGCCACCAGTACCATAACCTAGACATTTCATGGGACCAAGAACACCAGTACCAAAACCTGGATCACTTCAGGGGGCCCAACCACCAGTCCAAACCGATCACTTCATGGGCCCAGGGGCCACCGTACCTAACCTGATCACTTCATGGGCCCAAAGAACACCAGTCCCATACCTGGATCATTTTGGGGCCCAAGGCTGAAAAACCCTCAACACTCACAAACATTCTGCCTCTATATGTCATACACAGTTAAACCCTTTCATGTGTGGCGGGAGAACGATTGGGAAACGATGACAATTTAATTGAGTTTAAAACAAAAATATGAGATTGGTAATATTACTGTGATAACTCAATGGATGACCGGGGTAAAAATTTTTTAAACATCGAAGACTGAAAGGTAATGTTTTTGGGACTTAAATTAGGGAAACCCTCTAAACTCTTTTTACAAAAAGAAAAAGGGAAAGAGAATCAGAGCCGCTAAACAAAATTTTTGAAGGAGGAATTTACACAAAATTCATCGTGTTCTAAAAATTTTTCAAATACGTTAAAGAAAAATGGCAGGGGGGGGGGGTGATTGGGGGGTTCCCGTGATAATGGCAGACCAAAAAAAGACAACAGGATATATTCAGGTTAAACTCAGTCTCCTGGTCCCAAAAAGAGGTAAAACAACACCAAGGTCTCCGGGGCGCCCCCAAAGATTCACTGTCAACACCTGACACGACGTACCCCCTCTGACAAATTTCATCACCCTAGCAAAAAAATACTTGGAAAATTTCATAAAACAAAATAAAAAGGCAAAAAAATCCCTGTGGGACTTTTGAAATAAAGTTTTGAGATGCCAATAGTTTCCAACCTAACAACGATTTTTACGTAGATAAAGGGTTCAGGAACCGAAAAGTTGGTAAATTAAAAACACGTCCCTTAAAACGAGATTCTACAACTTGCAAACCCCTTGTGCACAAACCTATTTCCACACTGGAAAATTGTGACACCACCTACGACTGCTGTACCTCTCCCCACAGTATAAAGTATTTCTTGACATACTGTTTTTTTTTAGGATTGATAGATGCCCAATCGACTCAAGGATGAGGAATGATTCCTAAATCTCCCCCTGTTCTTTCCCACCCCCCTTTGTATGGAGAGAAGCCTCTGTGTGGCGAAACTTTTCCCTATTAAAGTCCCCATTGTTGCACATTTTCTAATTTCCAAATGTTTAACATACCATCAGAAGATCAGTTGTGAACATTTACAAGTAAAGTTACCAGATATTTTAACTAGAAGACAAGCCCCTGCCCATTATCTTTGTTCATCAGCTGAACGCTAATTTTTAAGTAAATAGATAAAAACTTTTAGGAAAATTACTGAAACGGGTTAAAATAACACAAACTAACATGGCTTCCAAAAAATAAACATTATGCCTCAGTAAATCCTAAATTTATAATTTACATAAAAACTGCGTTAAAAAAAAGCGTCAGTAGATGAAAAAATTCCAAAAGGAAAACTTTCGTTTTGGGAAACGAGTAATTTTTTGTTCTCATAGCTGGTATTTTATTTTCTTTTTAAAACAGCTGATCGCCACAGACAGGAAAACTAAAAGTAAGTTTATTCAGGATGCACAAATACAGTTACATAGATTATCATAAAAGCAGCAATGTTTTGGGAAGTGGGATAACCAAAAAAATCAGACCAGGTTGTGTTAAAACAGAGAAGTTTTGGAGTGACTTCCCGTAAAGGTGTGGAGTTCCCCAACATGATTCTTGGTCCCTCAGTTTACAATGACTAAGTAATCTTCTGGTGGGATAGATCTAAGATTGAAAAATTGTGGCGTCACAAAATTGGAAAAAGTACAGCATCCAAAAAGAGTTTTTTTAGAGTTTTGTGATGATTGAGAAGCTAATGAGTAAAGGGAAACCTCGGAAGATGAATTTCAACCCTAAGTAAAGAAATTTGGGGTAAAAGAATTTTAAAATACCGTGACTAATGTTTAGTAAATCCATAAGTTGAAGAATAGATTTTATAGTGTTTAGAAGGAAAAACAAACCCAGGAAAAAAAAATGTCTTGGAGATATCTTAAAAATGATTTCAAAGCTTCAAACCAATGCCCATTAGTGAGCAAAAAACCTAAGTTAAAATTAGGTTTCATTGCTAAAAAATCGATACGGGGAATCAGACAGCTTATCAAGTCACGAAGGGGTGGGGGACTCGAACTCATGGAAAGTGAGACATAAAATCGAAATTTGGGGGTGACTCACTTGTCAACCCTTCAATCCCACCTGCTTTGTGTTGCTTTGTGTTTCGTGCCCTAAACAGTTTACTGACTCTTTATACCTTTCAAATTTAAAGAGGCACGAATTTCCCCCCCGTCTCCAAATATCATGTTTATTTTCCCACTACAATTCCTCGTCCAAATTTACGTTTTTTGCTTTCCCGTTTCGTAAGGTTAAGCCCGCATATTTATTTAGTTAATGGTGTAACAAACATAGCTTGGGGACAGTTTGGTAGGGTCAACGAGATGTTGTAGAGGTGTACGAGGGTTGTGAGGTTTTACTGAGGTTTGTAGAGGTCTACAGAGAGTTGTAGAGGTCTACAAGGTTTGAGAGGTTTTTTATGAGGGTTTAGGGGTTTACAGAGGTTACAAGATGTTGTGGGGGGTGTCAAGGTGTTTTGAGGTTTTACGATTTTTGTGGGGGTCCAGAGATGTTGGAGAGGTTTCTGAGGTGTTAAAGAGGCTAAGGGTTTTGGGAAGGTTTACTGGGGTGATGTAGGGGTCACAGAATTTTGCAGAGGTTGTACAGAGGTGTTGTAGAGGTCACAGAGATTTTTGCAGAGGTTTATGGGGTGTTGTGAGTATTGTAGAGAAACAAATGTCTAAGAGGGGGTTGTAGGGTCTAGCAAACTCAGACCTCTAGAAAAATTATCCCAAAGATTAATTAAATTTACCAGGAATAAGTAAAGATCCCGAACTTCAAATTTCCAAACAAAAGAAATGCGAACTAAATTTTGTCAAGACAGATTTAGTGGGGAAATAAAAATGGCGTAGACAAGGGGGAGTTTCGTTTTTCTTAATTACCGTCCCCTGTCGATCCTTTTACTTTAAATAAAGAATGAAAAAGCTACAAATTAATCCCTCACTTTAAAAAAGCCAAAAGGAATGTAGACAAAAAATCAGTCAAGTTTTAGGTCTTAGGGATAAAGACGCGACAGCTTGACAAAATTTGAGTTTAAAGATAGACTTCGACAAGAGCTGAATGATTTTTGTAACTCGAACTTTTATCAGACTGCCGGCAAAAACAAGATACTTCGAGTTTTAACCCCCGGGGGGTTAGCCAAACCGGGTAAAAACAAAAAATTTGTGGTCCTAATTTGTCCCCCCGGATCCCTCCACACCCGTCCACAACAACCCCCGGATGCCATCCACACCATCCACTAACACCCAGGAGCCATCCACACCAGTCCCCTAACACCCAGGATGCCCTCCACACCCGTCCACTAACACCCAGGGTGCCATCCCACCAGTCCCCTAACACCCAGGATGCCATCCCACCAGTCCCCAAAAACCCAGGATGCCATCCCACCAGTCCACTAACACCCAGGGTGCCCCCCACACCCGTCCATAACTCCCGGAGCCACCCACACCGTCCTTAACATCCAGGAGCCCCCACACCATCCATTAACACCAGGGTGCCATCCACACCAGTCCATTAACACCAGGATGCCCCCCAAACCCCGTCCAATTTAAAATCCCGGATGCCACCCACACCGCCATAACACCAGGATGCCACCCACACCAGTCCCCTAAACACCCAGGTTCCAACTTTCTGCCAGATGAACAGGACAAAAAGGTGAAGGAAAACGTCCCGTGTTTCTACCCCGCCGGGGTTTGAACCCCGGGCCCTCAGCTGTGAAACGAAAGCTTTAGCTACAGGGCCCGGCATCATGAAAAAAATTTGCCCCCCTATGTTGTAAACACGAAAAAAACAATAGTGTATTTAGAAAACAGCTGAAAAAAAAACATTTGAAGGTTGGTGAGTCTAGTCAGTGGGACCCCCCACCCAGGGGGGCCCCTGAACCCGAGGGGCCCCCCAAACCCTGGTGACCAACCCAACCCTGAGGGCCCCCCCAACCCTAAGTGGTACCCCCACCCCAACGACCCCCCAAACATCAGGTGGTACCCACACCCAGGCGGCCCCCACAAATCCAATTTATCCCCCTCCGGGGGGGCCCCCCAAATAAGGATGGCGACATGTTGCCCGGGGCGGGAAAAGGACCAGTAAAACCCAAAAACTTGGGGGGAATTTCGTATGTTTAAACTGTGTAATCAGTGAGCAACTATGGATTGAAAAGATGAGTGTAAATTTTTGGGGGTCCTGTGTAGAGTGAGTGACAGTGTGTGTGGTGAGTGAGTGACCGAGTGTGTAGAGGAGGAAACCCAGTGTGTATGGTGAGGACCGAGTGGTATGAGTGAGTGACCGAGTGATGTGTATGATGGGTGGGCCGAGTGTGTATGAGTGATGACCGAGTGTGATGAGTGAGTGACGAGGGGGTTTTGTGAGTGATGCCGAGTGAGGTGTTGGGGTGAGTGTCCGGTGTGGGAGAGGAGGGGACCCAGTAGTTGGTGATGACCGAATGGTGTGTTGAGTGAGTGACCGAGTGTGTATGAGTGAGTGACCGAGTGAGTATGAGTGAGTGACCGAGTGTGCATGAGTGAGTGACCGAGTGAGTGTGTATGAGTGAGTGTCCGAGTGTGTATGAGTGAGTGACCGAGTGTGCATGAGTGAGTGACCGAGTGAGTGTGTAGGTGAGTGACCCGGGTGTATGAGTAGTGACCCAGTTCATGAGTGAGTGCCCAGTGAGTGTGTTGGTTATGTCCCGGGGGGTTGAGTGAGTGACCGAGTGTGCATGGTGAGTGACCGAGTGAGTGTTAGAGTGAGTGGGGCCGGTGTGTAGATGAGTGACCGAGTGTGTGAGGGTACCCATGAGTGGTTTTTGATGAGTGTCCGAGTTGTATGAGTGAGTGCCCAGTGGTGTGTATGGTGAGTGACCGAGTGAGTGTGTATGAGTGGTGCCGGTGGGGTGTTATGAGGAGTGTCGAGTGAGTGGTTGAGTGAGTGACCGAGTGGTGGTATGAGTGAGTACCGAGTGAGTTGTATGAGTGAGTGACCGGTGAGTGTGATGAAGTGAGTGACCCCAGTGAGTGTGTATGAGTGAGTGACCGAGTGGGTGTATGAGTGAGTGCCGAGTGAGTGGCATGAGTGAGGACCCAGTAGTGGTGTATGATTGGGGTCCGAGGGGTTTAAAGGAGTGACCGAGTGATGTATGAGTGAGTGACCGAGTGAGTGTGTATGAGTGAGTGACCGAGTGAGTGTATATGAGTGAGTGACCGAGTGAGTGTATATGAGTGAGTGACCGAGTGAGTGTGAATGAGTGAGTGACCGAGTGAGTTTTTTGAGTGGTGTCCCAGTGGGGTTTTGAGGAGGCCCTGAGTGTATAGAGGAGTGACCGAGTGAGTGTAATTTTAGGATGACCGAGTAGTGAAAGAGTGGGTAACCGAGTGAGGTTTTATGAGGATGACCCAGTGAGTGTATATGAGTGAGTGACCGAGGGAGTGTGATGAGTGGGACCGAGTAGTGTAATGAGTGGTGACCGAGTGAGTGTATATGATGATGACCGAGTGTGAATGAGTGAGTGGGCCGGGGTGTGTTGAAGGGGTGCCGAGGTGTATGAGTGAGTAAACCCAGTGTGTATGAGTGAGGACCCAGGGGTGTTATAGTGAGTGACCGAGGAGTGTAATGAGTGAGTGACCGAGTGTTTATGATGGTACCCGGGGTGTATGAGTAGTGACCGAGTGAGTATAGTGAGGACCGGTGTGTTTTTATAGTGACCCAGTGGATGAGTGAGTGACCGAGTGTGTTGAAGTGAGTGACCGGGGTGTATGAGGAGGACCGAGTGGTATGATGAGTGACCGAGTGTGTTTGAGTTTTGGCCCAGTGAGTGTGTAAAGAGTGAGTGAAACCCGGGGTGTTGAGTGAGTGACCGATGTGTAGGTGAGTGCCCCGGGGGTTGGGGAGTGACCGAGTGGTATGAGTAGTGACCGGGGGTTTATGGGGGAGTGACGGTGTGTATAGTGAGTGACGAGTGTGTATAGTAGTGACCGATGAGGTGTAGAGTGAGTGACCGAGTGTGAAAGTAGTGACCGAGTGTGTATGAAAGGGGTGACCGAGTGTGTAGAGTGGTGACCGGTGAGTAGAGTGAGTGAAGGGGGTATGAGGGGTGACAGTGTGTTAGTGAGTGACCGAGTGTGTAGAGTGAGTGACCGATGTGTTGAGTGAGGGCCGAGTGTGTAGAGTGAGTGAGGGTGAGTGTGTAGAGTGGGGTGGGGGTGTGGAGAGTGGGCCCCGAGGGTTTTTATGAGTGACCGGTTTAGTGTGGGTTTAGTGGTGACCCGGTGATTATTTGGGTGAGTGACGAGGGGGTTGAGGAGTGACCGAGTGAGTTTGGGGAGGGGTGAAGTTTTACCCCTGTGGGGTTTTTGAGTGATGACCGAGTGAGTATGAATGGAGTGAAATTGAGTGTATATGAGGAGTGCCCCGGGAGAAGAGGAGTGACCCATGTATATGATGATGACCGATTTGTATGAGTGAGTGACCCAGTGAGTATGAGGTGGGGGCCGAGTGGTGTGTAGAGGGGACCGAGTGAGTTAATGGTGGTGCCGAGTAGTAAAAATGGTGACCGGTGAGGGTTTTTTGGGGAGTGACCGAGTGGGTTTTTATGAGGAGTGCCGAGTGAGTTAGTGAGTGACCGAGTGTGTTGATGAGTGACCGATTTGGTTTGGGATGGTGATTTACCCTGGTATGAGTGAGGACCGAGTGGGGGTTTTGAGTGAGTGACCGAGTGAGTGTGTAGATTTAGTGACCCAGTGAGTATGAGTGAGTGACCGAGTGTAAAATGGTAGGCCCCAGTGTGTTGAGTGATTTAAACCCCCGGGGGTATAGTGGTGCCGGGAGGTGTATGGGAGTGACCGAGTGGTATTGGGGGATGACCGAGTGTGTAGGTGAGTGACCGAAGTGAGTGGTTTTTGAGTGAGTGACCGAGGAGATGGTGAGGACCCGGGGTATTGAGTGGGGACCGAGTGAGGTTATGATGAGTGACAGTGAGGTGTTGATGAGTGACCGAGGGGTGTATGAGTGAGTGACGGTGAGTGTGTATGAGTGAGGACCGAGTGTTATGATTTAGTGCCCGGGGTGTTTAGTGAGTGACCGAGTGAGTGGAAGTTGGGACCGGTGAGTGTGTATTAGTGAGTGACCGAGTGGTGTGATGAGTGGTGCCCGGGTGATTTTGTATGATTAGTGACCGGTGGGTTTTTGGTGGTGGGCCGAGGAGTGTGTATGATGGGGTGACCGAGTGAGTGGTATGAGGAGTGACCCAGTGGTGTGTATAGGAGTGACCGAGTGTTATGAGTGAGTGACCGAGGTGTTGAGTGAGTGACCGAGTGATGTTTTAGTGAGTGACCCAGTGTGTAGAGGGTGCCGAAGGGGTTTTTATGGTGAGTGCCGTTGGGGTGTGTTTTGAGTGAGTTGGGCGAGGGATGTGTAGGTGAGTGACCGGGTGTTGAGTGAGTGACCGAGTGAGGTTTTTGAGGAGTGACCGAGTGTGTTGAGTGAGTGACCCAGTGAGTGGTATGAGTGATGAGTTGACTCACCTATTTCACTCCCCCATTTGTGGTTTCAGGGGTCGAGATAGTCCTGGCCCCTCCTCTTTGCTGATTGCTATAGGTCCTCTCTCCCTGCCCCCTGGCTTATCATACCTCGCCTTAAAATATGTATGGTTCCCGCCCCCCACTACGTCACTTTCTGGCTATTCCCTGGCCCAACTACCTATGACTAAAAAAATACTTCCTAAAAATCTCTTTGATTCATCTGGTCTTCAAATTCCAGTTGTGACCTTTTTGTTCTGTGTCCCCTTTTATAGAACACCCTCTTTGTCCACCTTGTCTATTCCGCGCAGTATTTTATATGTCGTTATCATGTCTTCCCTGACCCTCCTGTCCTCCAGTGTCGTCAGGCTGATTTCCCTCAACCTTTCTTCGTAGGACAATCCCCGTAGCTCTGGGACTAGTCTTGTTGCAAACCTTTGCACTTTCTCTAATTTCTTGACGTGCTTGACTAGGTGTGGATTCCAAACTGGTGCTGCATAATCCAGTATGGGCCTGACGTAAATGGTATACAGAGTCGTGAACGAATCCTTACTGAGGTATCGGAAAGCTATCCGTAGGTTTCCCAGGCGCCCGTATGCTGCAGCAGTTATCTGATTGATGTGCGCCTCAGGAGATATGCTCGGTGTTATACTCACCCCCAGATCTTTTTCCTTGAGTGAGGTTTGCAGTCTTTGGCCATCTAAACTACATTGTGTCTGTGGTCTTCTTTGCCATTCCCCAATCTTCATGACTTTGCATTTGGCAGGGTTAAACTCAAGGAGCCAGTTGCTGGACCAGGCTTGTAGCCTGTTCAGGTCTCTTTGTAGTCCTGCCTGATCATCATCCGATTTGATTCTTCTCATTAACTTCGCATCATCTGCAAACATGGACTCATCTGAGTCAATCCCTTCCGTTATATCGTTCACATATACCAATAACAGCACAGGTCCTAGGACTGACCCCTGTGGAACCCTGCTTGTCACAGGCGCCCACTCTGACACCTCGTCGCATACCCTGACTCGTTGTTGCCTCCCTGTCAAGTATTCTCTGATCCATTGCAGTGCTTTCCTGTTATGTGTGCCTGATCCTCTAGCTTTTGCAGTAACCTCTTGTGAGAAACTGTGTCGAAGGCCTTCTTGCAGTCCAAAAAAATGCAGTCGATCAACCCCTCTCTCTCTTGTCTTACTTCTGTCACCTTGTCATAAAACTCTAGTAGGTTTGTGACACAGGATTTTCCTTCCCTGAAACCGTGCTGGTTGTCAATTATACACTTGTTTCTTTCCAGGTGCTCCACCACTCTCCTCCTGATGATCTTCTCCATGACCTTGCATACTATACACGTTAGTGATACAGGTCTGTAGTTTAGTGCCTCATGTCTGTCTCCCTTTTTAAAAATTGAGACTACATTTGCCATCTTCCATACCTCAGGGAGTTGCCCAGTTTAAATGATGTGTTGAAGATCTTTGTTAATGGCACACACAATATCTCTGCTCCCTCTTCAAGGACCCACGGAGAGATGTTGTCTGGTCCCACCGCCTTTGAGGTGTCAAGTTCGCATAGCAGCTTCTTCACCTCCTTCTTGGTTATATGTACCTCATCCAGCACTTGCTGGTGTACCCCCCTGTTCTGATTTCCTGGAGTCCTACTGGTTTCCACTGTAAATACTTCTTTATATCTCGTGTTGAGCTCCTGACATACCTCTCGGTCGTTTCTTGTGAATTCCCCATCACCCTTCCTCAGTCTGATTACCTGGTCCTTGACTGTTGTTTTCCTCCTGATGTGGCTGTACAACAGCTTCAAATCAGTCTTGACTATCGAAGCTATGTAATTTTCATATTGTCCCTGAGCCTCCCTTCTTATCTGTGCATACTCGTTTCTAGCTCTTTGGCTAATCTCTTTATTTTCCAAGTTCTCTGTCTTCTGTACCTTTTCCATTCTCTAGTACACCTAGTTTTTGCCTCCCTACACCTTTGGGTGAACCAAGGACTCGTTCTGTTCTTTCCATTATTTCTGTTTCCCTTGGGAACAAACCTCTCCTCTGCCTCCTTGCATTTTGTTGCCACATAGTCCATCATTTCTTGTACTGGTTTTCCTGTCAGTTCCCTCTCCCACTGAATGTCTTGAAGGAAGTTCCTCATGCCTGAGTAGTTCCCCCTTTTGTAGTTTGGTTTCTCCCACCCTATTCCTGCTACTCTCTCCACTTGGAGCTCAACTATGTAGTCGAAGCACAGAACCACATGATCACTAGCTCCAAGGGGCCTTTCATACTTGATATTCTCGATGTCCGAACTACTCAAGGTGAATACAAGGTCCAGTCTTGCTGATTCATCCTCCCCTCTCTCTCTGGTAGTGTCTCTAACATGTTGATGCATGAGGTTTTCCAGTACCACATCCATCATCTTGGCTCTCCATGCTTCGGGACCCCAATGGGGCTCCAGGTTTTCCCAGTCAATCTCCTTGTGATTGAAATCACCCATAACTAGTAACTTTTCTCCCCCCATGTGTGCTCTCCTGGCCACCTCGGCTAGTGTGTCGACCATTGCTCTGTTGCTCTCATCGTGTTCTTCTCTTGGCCTCCTGCAGTTCTGTGGTGGGTTGTACATTACTGCAATTATCACCTTATGTCCCTCAGACTGGTTTGTTCCTACTAAGTAGTCCCTTTCGCCCGTGCCATCCATTCCTTCCATTTTCTCAAAACCCCCCTCGTTTTTAATGAGCAGTGCAACTCCTCCCCCTCTCCTCCCTCTGTCTTTCCTGAGGATTTGATATCCGGATGGAAAGAATCTTTCCTCCGTAAGCCATGAGTGTCGTATGAGGCGACTAAAATGCCGGGAGCAATGGGCTAGTAACCCCTTCTCCTGTATACATTTACTAAAAAAGAGAAGAAGAAAAACTTTATAAAACTGGGATGCTTAAATGTGCGTGGATGTAGTGCGGATGACAAGAAACAGATGATTGCTGATGTTATGAATGAAAAGAAGTTGGATGTCCTGGCTCTAAGCGAAACAAAGCTGAAGGGGGTAGGAGAGTTTCAGTGGGGGGAAATAAATGGGATTAAATCTGGAGTATCTGAGAGAGTTACAGCAAAGGAAGGGGTAGCAGTAATGTTAAATGATCAGTTATGGAAGGAGAAAAGAGAATATGAATGTGTAAATTCAAGAATTATGTGGATTAAAGTAAAGGTTGGATGCGAGAAGTGGGTCATAATAAGCGTGTATGCACCTGGAGAAGAGAGGAATGCAGAGGAGAGAGAGAGATTTTGGGAGATGTTAAGTGAATGTATAGGAGCCTTTGAACCAAGTGAGAGAGTAATTGTGGTAGGGGACCTGAATGCTAAAGTAGGAAAAACTTTTAGAGAGGGTGTGGTAGGTAAGTTTGGGGTGCCAGGTGTAAATGATAATGGGAGCCCTTTGATTGAACTTTGTATAGAAAGGGGTTTAGTTATAGGTAATACATATTTTAAGGAAAAGAGGATAAATAAGTATACAAGATATGATGTAGGGCGAAATGACAGTAGTTTGTTGGATTATGTATTGGTAGATAAAAGACTGTTGAGTAGACTTCAGGATGTACATGTTTATAGAGGGGCCACAGATATATCAGATCACTTTCTAGTTGTAGCTACACTGAGAGTAAAAGGTAGATGGGATACAAGGAGAATAGAAGCTTCAGGGAAGAGAGAGGTGAAGGTTTATAAACTAAAAGAGGGGGCAGTTAGGGTAAGATATAAACAGCTATTGGAGGATAGATGGGCTAATTAGAGCATAGGCAATGGGGTCGAAGAGGTATGGGGTAGGTTTAAAAATGTAGTGTTAGAGTGTTCAGCAGAAGTTTGTGGTTACAGGAAAGTGGGTGCAGGAGGGAAGAGGAGCGATTGGTGGAATGATGATGTAAAGAGAGTAGTAAGGGAGAAAAAGTTAGCATATGAGAAGTTTTTACAAAGTAGAAGTGATGCAAGGAGGGAAGAGTATATGGAGAAAAAGAGAGAGGTTAAGAGAGTGGTGAAGCAATGTAAAAAGAGAGCAAATGAGAGAGTGGGTGTTGCGGCCCCATGCCAAACTAGCGGTTAAATAGTTAACCTGCCGGCCGGCAGTACCACTGGGTACGTCATCAAACCCAATGTGGGGACTGCTGAGCCGGCCTTAAAGCAGTAAGTGCCTGAGCGCCTCCCGGTACACACCTAAGCAGTAGGTACCTGACCACCTAAGGGTACAGGTCTACTGGCTTTAGAAACATTATGTACCTGAGCGCCTCACTGCACGCACCTAAGCAGTAGGTACCTGACCACCTAAGGGTACACGTCTACTGGCTTCCGCAACAGTAAGTTCCTGAGTGCCTCACGGTGCACATCTAAGCAGTAGGTACCTGACCACCTAAGGGTACAGTCTACTGACTTTAGTAACAGTATGTACCTGAGCGCCTCAGGATACGCACCTAAGCAGTAGGTACCTGAACACCTAAGGGTACACGTCTACTGGCTTCAGCAACATGAAGTACCTGAACTCCTCAGGGTACACATCTACGTAGTAGGTACCTGACCACCTAATCGTACCTATCTACTGGCGTTAGAAGAACCGCTCACCGCAGCTCATTGAGTCTGTTGGCCTCAGTTACTTGACGGCCGCATTCAGTGAGCTTGCAGCATGGTGTTCGGCTAGCGGTGTGTCAACCGGCTTTGGAAAGGATTTACTGGACTACCGGTGATGTCTGTGGACTCACCGTCTACGTTGATCAACTGTGGGCTGGAATCATCAGATGCTGTTTGGTGGGACATTACATGAAGAAAAGGTTGGAGTGTTACACTGAACTGGGCCAGGACCGTAGTGTGACACTTAGGAACGTATGATGGAGTGGAACACTGAGATATGCACAGGACCGTAGTGGAACACTGAGATGAAAAGGGTGTCGTGGGACACTGAAGATGGCCTGGTTGTAGTGTACACTGAATAGTGTCATGTGACTGGTCTCGTGTCTTGAGAAGCAGTTGATTGTAATTTATTATTATACAAATGTTATTTATAATTTATTATTTTAGCATAGAGATATATATATAGTGACACAGTAGTGTCAAGAGTTGTACCCTGTGTAGGGTTATGAATTATTTATTATTTTAGTAAAATGCTGATTATAATTTATTATAGTAACATGTACATATTATATATCATAGTTCAAATACCTCTAGACCAAAGATAGTTGATTTTTAGTTGATTATAGATTAATTGATTTTAATGTGTGTATTTATGTATCCCGAACTCTGTATTACAAAAGGAGTAAATCTTAATAACATCTTCCTTACAAAATTACTTTTTTGTAATATATGGGGGCCTGTCCGGGATGATAATGATTATCTAGAATGATTTCTGGATGATCATATCCGGGATGACGGTTCGGGATACATATTACATTGATCTTTGTGTTTCGGTCCTTTTGTGGTGGGGGTGTTGCGGCCCCATGCCAAACTAGCGGTTAAATAGTTAACCTGCCGGCCGGCAGTACCACTGGGTACGTCATCAAACCCAATGTGGGGACTGCTGAGCCGGCCTTAGAGCAGTAAGTGCCTGAGCGCCTCCCGGTACGCACCTAAGCAGTAGGTACCTGACCACCTAAGGGTACACGTTTACTGGCTTTAGAAACATTATGTACCTGAGCGCCTCACTGCACGCACCTAAGCAGTAGGTACCTGACCACCTAAGGGTACACGTCTACTGGCTTCCGCAACAGTAAGTTCCTGAGTGCCTCACGGTGCACATCTAAGCAGTAGGTACCTGACCACCTAAGGGTACAGTCTACTGGCTTTAGTAACAGTATGTACCTGAGCGCCTCAGGATACGCACCTAAGCAGTAGGTACCTGAACACCTAAGGGTACACGTCTACTGGCTTCAGCAACATTAAGTACCTGAACTCCTCAGGGTACACATCTACGTAGTAGGTACCTGACCACCTAATCGTACCTATCTACTGGCGTTAGAAGAACCGCTCACCGCAGCTCACTGAGTCTGTTGGCCTCAGTTACTTGACGGCCGCATTCAGTGAGCTTGCAGCATGGTGTTCGGCTAGCTGTGTGTCAACCGGCTTTGGAAAGGATTTACTGGACTACTGGTGATGTCTGTGGACTCACCGTCTACGCTGATCAACTGTGGGCCGGAATCATCAGATGCTGTTTGGTGGGACATTACATGAAGAAAAGGTTGGAGTGTTACACTGAACTGGGCCAGGACCGTAGTGTGACACTTAGGAACGTATGATGAGTGGAACACTGAGATATGCACAGGACCGTAGTGGAACACTGAGATGAAAAGGGTGTCGTGGGACACTGAAGATGGCCTGGTTGTAGTGTACACTGAATAGTGTCATGTGACTGGTCTCGTGTCGTGAGAAGCAGTTGATTGTAATTTATTATTATACAAATGTTATTTATAATTTATTATTTTAGCATAGAGAGATATATATATATAGTGACACAGTAGTGTCAAGAGTTGTACCCTGTGTAGGGTTATGAATTATTTATTATTTTAGTAAAATGCTGATTATAATTTATTATAGTAACATGTACATATTATATATCATAGTTCAAATACCTCTAGACCAAAGATAGTTGATTTTTAGTTGATTAAAGATTAATTGATTTTAATGTGTGTATTTATGTATCCCGAACTCTTTATTACAAAAGGAGTAAATCTTAATACCATCTTTTAAAAATTACTTTTTTTGTAATAGTGGGTGAGATGTTATCAACAAATTTTGTTGAAAATAAGAAAAAGTTTTTGATTGAGATTAACATGTTAAGAAAGCCTAGAGAACAAATGGATTTGTCAGTTAAAAATAGGAGAGGAGAGTTATTAAATGGAGAGTTAGAGGTATTGGGAAGATGGAGGGAATATTTTGAGGAATTGTTAAATGTTGATGAAGATAGGGAAGCTGTGATTTCGTGTATAGGGCAAGGAGGAATAACATCTTGTAGGAGTGAGGAAGAGCCAGTTGTGAGTGTGGGGGAAGTTCGTGAGGCAGTAGGTAAAATGAAAGGGGGTAAGGCAGCCGGGATTGATGGGATAAAGATAGAAATGTTAAAAGCAGGTGGGGATATAGTTTTGGAGTGGTTGGTGCAATTATTCAATAAATGTATGGAAGAGGGTAAGGTACCTAGTGATTGGCAGAGAGCATGCATAGTTCCTTTGTATAAAGGCAAAGGGGATAAAAGAGAGTGCAAAAATTATAGGGGGATAAGTCTGTTGAGTGTACCTGGTAAAGTGTATGGTAGAGTTATAATTGAAAGAATTAAGAGTAAGACGGAGAATAGGATAGCAGATGAACAAGGAGGCTTTAGGAAAGGTAGGGGGTGTGTGGACCAGGTGTTTACAGTGAAACATATAAGTGAACAGTATTTAGATAAGGCTAAAGAGGTCTTTGTGGCATTTATGGATTTGGAAAAGGCGTATGACAGGGTGGATAGGGGGGCAATGTGGCAGATGTTGCAAGTGTATGGTGTAGGAGGTAGGTTACTGAAAGCAGTGAAGAGTTTTTACGAGGATAGTGAGGCTCAAGTTAGAGTATGTAGGAAAGAGGGAAATTTTTTCCCAGTAAAAGTAGGCCTTAGACAAGGATGTGTGATGTCACCGTGGTTGTTTAATATATTTATAGATGGGGTTGTAAGAGAAGTAAATGCGAGGGTCTTGGCAAGAGGCGTGGAGTTAAAAGATAAAGAATCACACACAAAGTGGGAGTTGTCACAGCTGTTCTTTGCTGATGACTCTGTGTTTTTGGGAAATTCTGAAGAGAAGCTGCAGAGATTGGTGGATGAATTTGGTAGGGTGTGCAAAAGAAGAAAATTAAAGGTGAATACAGGAAAGAGTAAGGTTATGAGGATAACAAAAAGATTAGGTGATGAAAGATTGAATATCAGATTGGAGGGAGAGAGTATGGAGGAGGTGAACGTATTCAGATATTTGGGAGTGGACGTGTCAGCTGATGGTCTATGAAAGATGAGGTGAATCATAGAATTGATGATGGAAAAAGAGTGAGTGGTGCACTTAGGAGTCTGTGGAGACAAAGAACTTTGTCCTTAGAGGCAAAGAGGGGAATGTATGAGAGTATAGTTTTACCAACGCTCTTATATGGGTGTGAAGCGTGGGTGATGAATGTTGCAGCGAGGAGAAGGCTGGAGGCAGTGGAGATGTCATGTCTGAGGGCAATGTGTGGTGTGAATATAATGCAGAGAATTCGTAGTTTGGAAGTTAGGAGGAGGTGCAGGATTACCAAAACTGTTGTCCACAGGGCTGAGGAAGGGTTGTTGAGGTGGTTCGGACATGTAGAGAGAATGGAGCGAAACAGAATGACTTCAAGAGTGTATCAGTCTGTAGTGGAAGGAAGGCGGGGTAGGGGTTGGCCTAGGAAGGGTTGGAGGGAGGGGGTAAAGGAGGTTGTGTGTGCGAGGGGCTTGGACTTCCAGCAGGCATGCGTGAGTGTGTTTGATAGGAGTGAATGGAGACAAATGGTTTTTAATACTTGACGTGCTGTTGGAGTGTGAGCAAAGTAACATTTATGAAGGGATTCAGGGAAACCGGCAGGCCGGACTTGAGTCCTGGAGATGGAAAGTACAGTGCCTGCACTCTGAAGGAGGGGTGTTAATGTTGCAGTTTAAAAACTGTAGTGTAAAGCACCCTTCTGGCAAGACAGTGATGGAGTGAATGATGGTGAAAGTTTTTCTTTTTCGGGCCACCCGGCCTTGGTGGGAATCGGCCAGTGTGATAATAAAAAAAAAAAAAAAAACTTCAACTTCTTTTCTAAGACTGTAGTCTGGGAGGTGTATTTTGTTGGTTAAGTGGGAGACCTGATAAGGAACTATGGGTGGTTGCTGTGGGGGTGGAGTTTGTAATGCAGTGGGAGGGGGCATTGAATGTGGCATGGGTGTTTTGGTTTAGAGTGTTTGGTTGCACTGGGGTTGACCTGGTTGGGAGGCTCCTATAGGAAGTTGTGAGGGAGGCTTATTTGATCTTCTTCCTGGGTCTGGGATCTCCTGTCAGTCTTTTCCATCCTCTCTCTTTCCCCCTTATACCTTTGTACCATCTCTCTCAGTTTCTGCCTTTCTTCTTGTGTTCTGTCTTGGTCGAGATACACCTTCCTGTATGCTGGAATGTCCCTTAATCGTGTTTTCTCCGGCAGGATCCTGTTCCGAGTCGATTCTGCCTTGTAGGTCACTTTCACGGGCCGGGTTTTTTTTTTTTTTAAAACCCCCCCTTTTTTCCCCAAAATTTTTTTTCAGCTGGGTATGTCGTTTTCCTTTTGCTTTCAGATGTTTTAAAAATTGCTTTTTTTCCCTTGTTTTCTTGCTTCTTGTTTCCCCTTCAAATTTCCCTGGACCCCCATACAAAAAGGGGGACCTCCCCTTTCATTCTCCCATTGCTTATCCCTGCGCCCCCCCTCTTTTAATTTGATTTCCTTCATTGAAGCTTTCCTTTCTTCATTTTCCCTAGTTTAATGTGTAGAGTGGGTGATGGGGTTAAAAGTGGGGTGAGTGTATATGAGTAAAGGGAGTGTGTATGAGTGGGGTGAGTGTGTATGAGGAGGGGGTTTGTATGAGGATGTGAGTGTGTTTAAGTGAGTGGTGTGTATGAGTGATGAGTGTGAAATGAGTGAGTAATTTAGTGTTTTATAAAGTGAGTGGGTGAGTGTGTTTGTGTGAGTGGTATGAGTGAGTGAAGGGGTGTGTATGAGGGGAGTGAGTGATTTGTGCTGAGTAAGTGAATGATGAGTGTCCCTGAATGAGTGAGTTAGTGTGTAGGAGTTATGTGGGGTTTTATGAGTGAGTGAGTGTTGATGAGTGAGTGTGTATGAGTGAATGAGTGGGGAAATTTGTGTATAAAATGAGTGTGAAAGAGTAAAGTGTGCATGAGTGAGGATTTGTGTGTTTATGAGTGGTGTGAAAGAGTGAAGGAGTGAGGGAGGTGTATAAAGTGGGAGTTTATGAGGGGATTTGAGGAGTAAAAATGAGTGAGAAAGGGAGAGTGTATGAGTGAGTATGCGTGAGGAAAAGTGATGGTTGGTGTATGAGGAGTTTTTGTGTGTTTGAGTGATTTGGTGTGCATGGGGGAGCGTTTTATGAGTGAGGAGTGTGTATGAGTGAGTTATGAGTGAGTAAAAGGTGTATGAGTGATTTTTTTTAGTGAGTGATTTTGTGGGGTGAGTGTTGGGGGAATGAGTGTGTTTAGTGAGTGATAAAGTGTGTTTTGAATGATTGAGTGTGTATGGTGGGTGAGTGGTGTGTATGAGTGAGTGAGTGAGTGTGTATAAAAGTGAGTGAGGTGAGTGTGTATGAGTAAAGTGAGTGAGTGGGTATGATTAGTGAGTGAGTGAGTGTGTATGAGTGAGTGTGTATGAGGGGTGTATGGTGAGTGAGTGAGTGTGTTTGAGTGTTACGAGTGATTTGAGGGTGTATGAGCAAGTGTGAATGAGTGAGTGAGTGAGTGAGGTTTTATGGGGAGTATCACCATTTGTGGTTGCGGGGTGGGTTTTCCACATTTCCGGGCCCCGCCTCTTCGCTGATTGCTACTGGGGTTCTCTCTCTCCCTCCCCCAGAGTTTAAATCATCCCTCCCCTTTAAAAAAATATGTATGGTTCCCGCCCCCCTCTAGGGCATTTTTCTAGGCTATTCCAGGGCCTAACTACTCTAGACTGAAGAAATATTTCCCTAACTTTCCCTTTGATTCATCTGAGTCTTCAATTTCCCATTGGGGCCTCTTTGTGTCTGGTCCCGTTCGGGGAACCCCCCGTCTTTGTCCCCCTTTTTTTTCCGCCCCAGTATTTTAATTTTTGTTTTCATGCCCCCCTGACCCTCCTGGCCCCCATTTGTCGTCAGGGGGATTTCCCCTAAAACCTTTCTTCGAAAGGACAATCCCTTTTGCTCTGGGACTAGTCTTGTTGCAAACCTTTGCATTTTCTCTAATTTCTTGAGTGTTGACTAGGTGGGGGTTTAAAAATGGTGCTGCTACCCCGTTTGGGCCGGGACAAAAATTGGTATACAGATTTCTTAAACGTTTCCTTACTGAGGTATGGGAAAAGCTACCCGTGGGTTTCCCAGGCGCCCGTTTGCTGAAACCCAGTTATCTGATTGATGGGGCCCCTAGGAGATTTGGCTGGGTTGTTATACTCACCCCCAGATCTTTTTCCTTGATGGGGGTTTAAAAGTTTTTGGGTCATCTAACTCATTGGGGTCGCGGTCTTTTTTTTCCCCTTTCCCAAAAATCTTCATAAACTTTTTTTTGGGCCCGGGGTTTAAAATTTTCAAGGACCCGGGTTCCCGGGGGCCCAAGGCTTGCCCAGGTCTCTTGTACCCTGTGATCCCACCCGATTTGATTTTCTCATTAACTTCGCATTTTTTGCAAAAAAGGGAAAATTCTGATTTTAAACCCCTTCCCCTTTTAGGTCGTTCAATTAACCAAAAACACACAGGTCCTGGGGATGCCCCCTGTGGGACCCCGTTGTCACGGCCCCCCCTTTTGGCACTCGTCCGCATCGGGATTTCGTTTTTTCCCTCCCGGTCGGGTTTTTCTCTGACCATTGCAGTGTTTCCCTGTTATGTGTGCCTGACCCTCTAGTTTTTGTTTTAACTTTGTGGGGAAACCTGTGTCAAACCCTTCTTGCAGTCCAAAAATGCGTCGACCCAAACCCCTCTTCTTTGTCTTATTCTGCCCCTTTGTCAAAAAAACTCTAGTAGGTTTGTGAAAGGTTTTTCCTTCCCCTGAAACCTTTTTTGCTTTTTTTGGTGAATTTACCCCTTGTTTTTTTCCCAGGTGCCCCACCACTCCCCTCCTGATGATTTTCCTGCCCCTTGGGCATATTAACTTTAGTGATTCAGGTCTGTAGTTTAGTCCCTCATGCTGTCCCCCTTTTTTTAAAAATTTGGGACTAATTTCCCATCTTCCAAAACCCTCAGGGAGTTGCCCATTTTTAAATTTTTTTTTAAAGATCTTTTTAATGGCACACACAATACTCTTACTCCCTTAAAGGGGAATGGGAGATGTTGTCGGGTCCACCCTTTAAAGGTGTCAAGTTTCCAAGCAGTTTTCCCCTTTTCTTTTTTGGGGTTTATTTTACAAACCCAGCACTTGTGGGGGTCCCCCCCTGTTCTGTTTCCCTGGATCCTACGGGTTTTTCCACTGAAAATACTTCTTTAAATTTTTGTTGAGCTCCTAAATTTACCTTTTGGTCGTTTCTTGTAAATTTCCCCCATCCCCCTTCCCAGTTTTTAAAATGGCCCTTGACTGTTTTTTTTCCCCCCTCATGGGGTGCAAACAGCTTGGGTCAGTTTTGGGACTTCGAAGTTTATGTCATTTTCATATTGTTTTTTCCCCTCCCTTCTTATCGGGTGCATTTTGTTTCTAGCTTTTGGCTAATTCTTTTTTTTTCCATATTTCTCTGTCTTTGTATTTTTTTCCATTCTTATTTCCCATAGTTTTTGCCCCCCTTCCCCTTTTTGGGTGAAAAAAAGGATCGTTTGTTTTTTAAATTATTTCTTTTTCCCCTTTGGTTTCAAACCTCCCCTTGCCCCTTTTGATTTTGTTGAAAACAAAAGCCCAAACTTTTTTTGGTACTTTTTTTCCCTTTTCTTTTTCCCCTTCCCAAATGAATGTTTTTGAAGGAAGTTCCCCCATGCCTGAGTATTTCCCCCCTTTTGAATTTTGGGGTTTTTCTCCCACCCAAATTCCCTGCTACTCTCTCACTTTGGGAGCTCAAATATGAAGTGGGAAGCACAGAAACCAAATGGTCATAGCCCAGGGGCCTTTCAAAAATGATTTTTCTCGTGTCCGAAATACTCAATTTAAAATAAAAGGGTCCAGTTTTGCTGGTTCATCCTCCCCTCTCTTTTGGGTTTGTGTCTTTTACATGTTGATGCTGGGGTTTTTTCCAGTACCACATCCATCTTCTTGGTCTCCATTTTTGGGCCCCCAAGGGGCTCCAGGTTTCCCCCAGTAAATCCCCTTTGTGATTGAAATCCCCCAAAAAAAAAAACCCTTTTCCCCCCCATGTGTGCTTCCTGGCCCCCTCGGCTAGTGTTTTTTCGACCATTTTTTCTGTTGCCCCTCGGGTTTATTTTTTTCCTTGGCTCGCTTTTTTGGGTGGTGGATTGAAACTTTTCTGCAATTTTCACCTTATGCCCCTCGGGACTGGTTTGTTTACTAAGAAGCCCCTTTCCCCCGTCCCCACCCTTCCCTTCCTTTTTCTCAAAACCCCCCTATTTTTTAATGAGCAGTGAAAAAATCCTCCCCCTTCCCCCCTCTGTTTTTTCCTGAGGATTGATACCCAAGATGGAAAAAAAAGGGGAATTGTTTATTCTGGTGAGTTTTGTTTTTTGTGAGTGCAAATTATGTTGGGGAGTCTCCTTATTCTTTGTCCCACTCCCCCAAAATTTTTTTGAAATTCCCAACTGCTTTTTGTTACCACACCTTCAACTTTTTTTCAAAGGGATTTAATCTGGGGGTGTTTTGGGGGGTTTGGGGGAAGTGGGGGGGGAAATTTTAAGGAAACTAGGGGTTTTGGGTTGCTGGGGGGGGTGGAGTTTGTAATGCAGTGGGAGGGGGCATTGAATGGGGGCCATGGGTTTTTGGTTTAAGTTTTGGGTTTTGAGGGGGGGTTAAACCTTTTTGGGAGGCTTCTATAGAAATTTTGTGTTTGGAGGCTTATTTGATCTTTTTCCCGGGGTTTTGGGATCTCCTGTCTTCTTTTAAATCCCCCCCTTTCCCCCCTTATCCCTTTTTGTCCCAAAACGCTCTCAGTTTTCCCCTTTCTTTTGGGTTCTGTCGTGGTCAAATTTTAACCTTTGTATGCCGGAATGCCCCTTTAAATCGTTTTTTCTCCTCCCAGGATCCTGTTCCGAGTCGATTCTGCCTTGTAGGTCACTTTCAGGGTGGGGTTCTTTTTTTTCCCAAACCCCCCAATTTCCCCAAAAATTTTTTCCCGTGGGTCATGTGTTTTTCCCCTATTGCTTTCATGATGCTTTCAATTGCTTTTTTTTCTCCTTTTTTTTCTTGTTTCATATTTTTTCCCCTTAAAATTTCCCTGGGCCCTTTCAAAAAAGACTGACCAAAACCCTTTCTTTTCTCCCTTTGCAAACCCCTGTGTATCCTCTTTTTAAATTTTGGGTTTTCCCTCCACTGCAGTGTGTATGAGTGAGTGAGGGGTTATGAGTAAGTGAGTGTGTATTGCATGAGTATGTTTTTTTTTCCCAAATGCTTAAAAGCTTCAGTGTTCAGTACCGGGAATTCATCATCAATTTTAAATTTCGTGTTTTCAGTCCCAAAAAGCATCATCAATGTTAATTTAGTGTTAGTACCTGAAGTCTTTCATCAATGTTAATTTTCAGTGTGTTCAGTACCGGGGTCATTTTCAATTTTTAATTTTTCCCCGTTTCAGTACCTGAAAGTATATCAATTTTCCCTCAGTTTTCAGTCCCTGAATTTAAATCATTAATTTAAAATTTCAGTCCTCGTTTTGGGAAGTCATAAATCAATCTTAACTTCAGTGTTCAGTCCCTGAAGCCCATCATCAATGTTAACTTCATTTGTGTTCAGTCCCTGAACCCTTCAAAAATTTTAAACTCAGTGTTTTTATGAAACCTAAAGTTTTAAAACAATTTTAACTTCAGGGTTTTTCGTACCTAAAGGGTCTTCATAAATGTTTTTTTTCAGTGTTCAGTCCCTAAAAGTATCATAAAATGTTAATTTCAGTGTTCGGACCTGAAGTACAAAAATTTTTAAAATTGGTGTGTTTTTCCCTGAAGTCTCATCAATTTTAAACTTCAGTGGGGTTAAGTACCGGGAAGTTTTTCAACAATTTTTTAAACTTCAGTGTTTTCCCGTACCTAAAAGTCATTAAATTTGTTAATTTCGGGGTTTTCCCAGTACCTGAAGTCTTTAATCAATTTTAAATTTCGTGTGTTTGTCCCGGGGGGGTCTTAAAAAATTATCTTCATTTGTGTTCAGTATGAATTTCATCATCAATGTTAATTTCAGTTTTTCCGTACCTAAAATTTTCCTTCATAAATGTTAATTTAAAGTTTTCAGTACCTGAAGTCTCACCCAATGTTAAAATTCAGGTGTTATGTCCCTTTGAACTTCATCAAGGGTTAACTTCGTGTTTCAGTACCTGAAGTTTTTCAAACAATGTTAACTTCAGTGTTCAGTCCCCAAAAGTATATCAATTTTAAACTTCGTGTTCGTCCCTAAAAGTCATCAACAATGTTAACTTCAGTGTTCAGAAACCTAAAGTCTTTAATAAATTTTAAATTTCATGTTCTTTCCTAAAGGTCATATAAATTGTTAACTTCGTGTTCGTCCCTAAAGTAAATAAATCAATTTTAAACTTAAGTGTTCATTTAACCTGAAGCCTCATCAATGTTAATTTCCCGTGCCCAGTACCTAAAAGTCATCTTCAATTTTTAAATTCAGTTTTCAGTCCCTGAAGTCATCATAAAATTTTTAAAAACTTCGTGTTCAGTACCTGAATTTCATCTTTCAAGTTAATTCAGTGTTTCAGTACCTGAATTCTCAATCAATGTTAATTTCAGTTTTTCAGTACCTGAAGCCCTTCATCAATGTTAATTCAGGGGTTCGTCCCTTTGAAGTAATCATAAATGTTAACTTCAGTTTTTCAGTCCCCGGAATTTCATCTTTCAATGAAAAATTTCGGGTTTTCATTTACCTGAAGTCATCATCAATGTTAACTTCAGTGTTCAGAATAAAAGTCATCATAAAATGTTCTTCATTTGTTCAGTACCTAAAAAGTCTTCATCAATGTTAACTTCGTTTTCCCAGCCCTGAAGTCACATCAATGTTAATTTCCGGTTTTTCGGGTACCGAATTTCATCATAAATGTTAACTTCGGGTTTTTCCAGTACCTGAAGTCTTAAATCAATGTTAATTTCCCGGGTGTTCATTTCCCTAAAGTCTCATCAATTTTTAACTTCAGTTTTCCCAGTACCTGAATTTCATCATAAAATGTTAACTTCATTTGGTTAAAGTACTGAAGTCATCATCAATTTTTAATTTTCAGTGTTCGTCCCTTTAAAAGTTTTCTTTCAAAAAAATTCTTTAAGAAAAAAAATCTAAAAAACAACGTCTCTCCCGATTCATAAACTTTTTCTCAAAAAAAAAACTGCCTTTTAAATTGTCCAGTAAATAAGGAATTTAAAAGCCAGTTCAGATTGACCCTTAAAATTTTTTGAGAAATTTAGGGTTTTAAAACTATCGGGTATCGCCGAAAAACGGGGAATTGTATCGATAAAAATTTATGGTATCGTCCCCCTGGCAAGTAAGGAAAACTCTCTTGGTTTTTTGGTATTTATTCTCCTCGATCCCTCAGCTTTTTTCAAAAGTTTTTTCTGAATCCCATTTGTGGGTTTTTGGTTGGCGATGTTTGTATTTTCCGCATCCGCACCCGCACCCGCATCTGCTTCCCCATCTTCGTCCCCATCCGGGATCCCCGCAATTTCTTAAATCCCCTCCTTTAGCCCCCCAAAATTAGTAAGACATCGTTTTAAAATTCCCCATGCAGGATATCAAATTTTTTAACGGGGTCAGATGGTGTAGTAGAGTGATGGTTGGGGGGAAAAGGGTGGTGCAGTAGATCATGGTGTGGAAAAAGATGGTGCAGTAGCAATCATGTGTGGAAAAAGATGGTGTAGTAGAAACATGGTGTGGAACAGATGGTGCAGTAGCATCATGGGGGGGAAAAGATGGTGCGTAGGATCATGGTGGGGAACAAAATTTGGGGTTAGGGTCATGGTGTGGAACAGATGGTGCAGTAGATCCTGGTGGGAAAAAAAGGGTTTTCCCGTAGCATCATGGTTTTGGAACCCGATGGTGCCCGTGGCATCATGGGGGTGGAAAAAGGTGGGGCAGGGGAAACATCATGGTGTGGAACAGATGGTGTAGTAAACATAATTTGGGGTGGAAAAAGATGGTTGCAGTAGCATCATGGTTTTGGAAACGATTTGGTGCGTGTATGGGTGGAAAAGATGGTTTCAGTAGTTTATGGTGTGGGAAAAGATGGTTTCAGTAGCAATTTTATAGGTGGAACGATGGTTTCCAGTAGCTTCTTTGGGGGGGAACAGATGGTGCAAATTTGCATAAAGGTGTGGAACAGATGGGGCAGGGAACATCATGGTGTTTGGGAAAAGTGGTGCAGTTGCTTTATGGGGTGGAACCCGATGGTTTCAGTAACTCATGGGGTGGGAAAAGATGGTGCAGTAGCATCATGGTGTTTGGAAAAGTGGTGCAGTTTGCTCATGGTGTGGAAAAAGTGGTTTGTAGCATCGGTGTGGAACAGATGGGGCAGTAACAACATGGTGTGGGACAGAGGGTGTAGTATCTTTATTTGGTGTGGGACCGGGTGGGGTTGTAGCATAAAAGTGTGGAACAGATGGGCAGTAGAAACTGGGGGTGGAAAAAAATGGGATGTAGGTTTATGGTGTGGAAACAGATGTGAGTAGCATCTTTGGGGTGGGAAAAAAGAAAGGTGCAAAAGAAATTTTGTGTGGAAAAGATGGTTGGGAGTAGCATCATGGTGTGAAACAGATGGTATATTGGGTCATGGTGTGGGGAAAAAGTTGGTTTTAGTGGATCTTGGTGTGGGAACAGATGGTTTCCCGTAGCTCTTGGTGTGGAAAAGATGGTTTCAAATAGCATCTTGTGGGGAAAGATGGTGCAGTAGCATCATGGTGTGGAAAAAGATGGTGCAGTACCCCTCATTGAGAACAGATGGTGCGTTGCATCCCTGGGGGTGGAAAAAGATGGTGTAGTAGCATCATGGTGTGGAACAAAGGTTTTAAAAAGCATTTATGGTGTTTGGAAAAAGATGGTTGTAGGGAGCATCCAAAGGGGTGGGAAAAGATGGTGCAGTAGCATCATGGTGTTTTGAACAGATGGTGCAGTAGATCATGGTGTGGAACAGATGGTGTAGTTTCATCAAAGGGGTGGAAAAAAAATGGTGCAGTAGATTTTTAGGGGTGGAAAAAGTGGTGAAGTACATTTTGGTGTGGAAAAAAAAATGGTGTGTAGGGATAAGGTGTTTGGAAAAAGATGGTTTCAGTTGAAACATGGGGTGGAAAAAGATGGGTGTAGTAGCATCAAGGTGTGGAAAAAGATGGTGCAGTAAACATCATGGTTTTGGAACAGATGGGTTTTAGTACCTTATGGGGGGAACAGTGGTGTTTGTGCATCTGGTGTGGAACAGATGGTTTTAGTTTGCATCATAGTGTGGGAACAGATGGTGCAGTTACATAGTGTGGAACAGATGGGTTGTTTCCATATTTGGGGTGGAAAAGATGGTGCAGTAGCATCATGGTGTGGAACAGATGGTGTAGTAGCATCATGGTGTGGAACAGATGGTGTAGTAGCATCATGGTGTGGAACAGATGGTGCAGTAGCATCATAGTGTGGAACAGATGGTGTAGTAGCATCATGGTGTGGAACAGATGGTGTAGTTGGGATCTTTGGGGTGGGAAAAAGATGGTGTTGTAACATCATTTGGGGGGAAAAAGATGGGGTTGTAACATCAAGGTGTTGGGAAAAGATGGGTTTTTTAGTAGCATCATGGTGTGGAAACCCGATGGTTTTTAAATAAAAATCATGGTGTGGTCAGGGTGGTGAGGGAAATCATTTGGGGTGGAACAGATGGGGAGTAGCTTTATTGGGGTGGAACAGGGTGGTGTAGGAAAAATCAATTTGGGGTGGGGAAAAGATGGTTTTAGTTGCTTTTGGTGTGGGGAAAAAAAAATGGTGCAGTGCATCATGGGGTGGAAAAAAGATGGTTTTTAGTAAAAATCATGGGGGTGGAACAGATGGTTTTTGTGCATCATGGTGTGGAAACAGATGGGTGGTTTAAATCATGGTGTTTGGGAAAAAATGGTGCCGTAAAAATCATGGTTTTGGAACAGATGGTGCAGTAGCATAAAGGTGTGGACAGATGGTGTTGGACCTTTTTGGTGTGGAACAGATTTGGGGTAGTAGCATCATGGTGTGGAACAGGTTTGGGGCAGTGCATCATAGTGTGGAACAGTTTGGGGCAGTAGCATTTATTTGTGTTTGGGAAAGATGGGGCAGGTTTGCATATGGTTTTGGAAAAAGATGGGGGCAGTAGCAAACTGTGTGGAAAAAGATGGTGAGTTCCCTCATTTGGGGGTGGAACAGATGGAGTAGTAAAATCATGGTTTTGGAAAAAAGATGGTGAAATAGATCTTTGTGTGGAACAGATGGGGGGAGTTGCATCATAGTGTGGAAAGATGGGTGCCCGTAGATCATGGTGTGGAACAAGGGTGGTTTTAGTAGAAAACATGGGGTGGAACAGGGTGGTTTTTAAATAGCTTTTGGTGTGGAACAGATGGGGGCAGTAGCATCATAGGTGGAACAAGGGGGGTGCAGTAGCTTTATAGTGTGGAAACAGATGGTGCATTAGGGATCCAAAGGTGTGGAACAAAATGGGGGAGTGCATCATGGGGTGGAACAGTTTGGGGTAGTAAAAATCTGGTTGGAACAGATGGTGTTGTAACCATCATGGGGTTTGGAAACAGATGGTGTTTTTACCCCTTTATTTGGGGTGGGAAAAAATGGTGTTTTTACCCTAAAGGTGTGGAACAGATGGTGGGGTACCATCATGGTGTGAAGTAGATGGTGTTGTACCCCATAGTATGGAAAAATGGGTAGTAGGTGATACACAAAAAAACCCGCACATAAAAAAAGAGAAGCTACGACACGTTTTGGTCCGTTGGACCCTTGACTTTTCAATTTGGGCCCCAAATCGGAACCCCAAACGTGTCGTAAGCTTCTCTTTTTTTTGGCGGGTTATTTGGTATCGGGCCCGTCACGGTATTGTGCCTTTTTTTTATTTTTTTAGTAGAGTGATGTTGGGGGTTTAGCCCGTATTTCAGTTTCCCCCGGGGTGGGGGTGGGCGGCGGGCGGGGGGATTTGGGGGGCAGGTGTTTTTTTGGGGGGTGGGTCGCGAGCAGTGGGAAAGGCCTAGAGGGAGGAATGCAGTGGGCGGGAAAAAAACATTTTTTCCCGCGGCCCCCTGCTCACTGTTTTGTGGAAGGAAATAGTGCCTCTCCCTCCCGTTTTAGCCCGTTTAAAGCGCAACACAAACACGCACACACACAAAACACATAAAACACACCCACACACCCCACAGACACACACACGCCAAAAACACAACCCCACACACACAACCCAAAACACAAAACAAAATTCCCCACACACCCCACCACACCCCACACACAACACACCCCACACACACACACCCCCCACACACACACACACACACAACCCCTGTCCAACCCTTTTATTTCCATGGTAATAAAGTGGGAGGGAGGATTTTCCTTTAAATTTTCCTTTCTAAGGGGGGGGAGTGGGGATTGGTGATCAAACACCGATGGAATTTTTTTGAGTGGGGTGAGGGGACGCGGGGGAAGAAAGTGATTTCATTTGCGGGAACGCTTCACTCTGGAGGTCCCAAAGGGGGATAATTTTCAAAGGGGTGTATAACCCCCACAGAACAGCAGGAGGCCCCAAAGGGAAGAGTATGACGAGAGCAAAAAGGGGATGGTTGACACACTGGCTTTCAGTGGGCCCGAAGAGCTCATACATGTAGGGCAAAACTTGTTATGGGGGGACTTTTTCCAAAAGGAGATTCCCAATGGGAAAAACTTGGGCCACTGGGGGCCAAATACATTTGGGGGGCTAAGATGATGGAGGTGGTACTGGAAAAAATTATTTTACCCAAAACGTAAGGGGGCATACAAAGGGGAAAGGGGGAGGATGAAACCCGCAAGACGGGGTTAGTATTCACCTGAGTTGTGCAGATAAATTTAGGACATCACCCAGAAAGCCCCCCTTTGGGGGCCCGCGAAACATGTGGGTTTTTAGCTTCGAATAACGTAGAGCTACAAAATGGGGGGGGGGGAAACAGGAAGGCCCGGAGTGAAACCAAACTACAGGAAAGGGGGACTACACGGAATGAAAGGGAAATTCCTGAATGAGGGGTTTAGTGGGAAAAGAGAAATTTGGGAGGGGGAAAACCGTTAAAGAGAGGGTTTGGGAATTTTAGTCAAAAATGGCAAGGAGGCGAGGAGAGGTTTTTACCCCAAAGGGGAACCGGAATAAAAGGAAAAAAACCAGGGTGAGCCATGGTTCACCAAAGATGCCCAAAGGGGGCAAAAAAACCCCAAATGTGCTAAAGGGGAAAAAAAGAAATATAGAAGGGGAAAGGACCCAGGGGAATAAAGGGGAGCAGTTTTTTGAGCCCGAAACTAATATGCACAGATTTAAAAAGGGAAAGGCCCAAAAGTAAAATGAAAAAGACATAGCAGCAAAGCCAAATCTTTACCCGAAAATGTTATACAGAACTTTAGGAAAAGGAAAAAAAAACCGTAAAAAACCCGGTAATAAAGGGTAAGGAAGGGAAAAGGGGGAGAGACAAAAAAGGGAAAAGACGTGAAGTATGTGAGGAATCAACAAGAGGTTTTTAAAAAAGTGTTTTTCCCGAGGAGAAAGGGAAAGGGGGTTTCCCGAAAAAAACGGAGAGGTGGGGTTTCACCACCTGTGTGGACACAGTACACACAACGAGGAAGGGAAATGAAGAGGGTTTGAGTGGGGCTAGATATCTCAAAAGGGAACGGGGGGCCCGATAAAAATCTCTCCATGGGGCCCCGAGAGGGGGGAAACAGGGCGCTATGTGTACCCCTAACCAAAAATATTAATAATCTAAACGAAACAGGGGAATTTCCTTGAGGGGATGGAAAAAAGCAAATGTGGTAAACCAAACTTTAAAAAAAGGGGAAGACATGAAGCACTAAACTACAGACCAGTGTTTACTGACATGGGATAGTATGCAAAATCATGGGAAAAAATTGGGCAGGGAAGAATGGTGGAACATCTAGAAGGAAAATTTGGGGTTTTCTCACCAGCAGAAAAATGGTTTCAGAGACGGGAAAACCCGTGTACAAAAAACTGGAGTTTTTAGACATGGGGGGACAGCAGTAAGAGAAAAGGGGGAGGGGTGGGTTGGGTTTCATTTTCTTAGAAATGCAAGAAGGGGTTTTTTACACAGTACCACACAAAAGGGTTAGTGCAAAAAAAATGGAGGACCAAGCAGGAAAAACAGGGGAAAGGGACTTTCAATGGATTTAGGGAAAAACTTGTCAGGAAGACAGCAAAAGAGTAAAAGGAAAGAGGCGGGGGTGTAGGTGGGCCCTGTGCCCGTGGGGTCCCCCAGGGGGTTTAGTCCAGGCCCCCCGTGCTGTTTCTGGTATTTTTGAACGACCCTGAAAGGAAGGAAATAAACTCCGGGGGTGTCCCTGTTTTCAGATGACGTGAAGTTGGGTGAGAAGGTTTTATTCGATTTGAAAAAACCAGGGCAGAAATACAAAGGGATCTGGACAGGGGTGCAGGGCCTGGTCCCGCAAAATGGGCTCTGGGTTCAAACCCCCCAAGTGCAAAAAATCATTAGGATTGGGGGGAAAAAAAAGGGAAAAAAAGACGCAGATGGGGGTTTCAGTCTAGGGGGGGCAGGCTACAAACATCACTCAAAAGGAAAAAAGATCTTGGGGGTGGTATAACACCAGGCACATTTTTGAAGGGGCACATCAAACCCAAAAAACGGGTGCCGCATATGGGGGGCCCAGCAAAACCCCAAAGCATTCCGACATTTTTTTAAGGAATCGTTTAGGACCCTTTACACCCTGTAGTTAGGCCCCTATTGGAGTATGCGGCACCCGTTTGGACCCCCACCTAGCCAAGCATGTAAAGAAAAATAAAAAAAGAAAGTGCAAAGGTTTGCAAAAGATGTCCCGAGGGTAAGAGGAAGGGCCTTCGGGGAGGGTTAAGGGAAATCAACCCGACGACATGGAGGGCAGGGGGAGGGTAGGGGGGGCATGATAAAGACATACAAAATACTGAGGGGAATTGACAAGGGGGACAAAGACAGGATGTTCCAGGATTGGACACAGTAACAAGGGGCACAGTTGGAAGCTGAAGACACAGATGAATAGGGGGATGTTAGGAAGTATTTCTTCAGCCACAGAGTAGCAGTAAGTGGAATAGTTTGGGAAGCGATATAGTGGAGTCGGGATCCATACATAGCTTTAAGCAGAGTATGATAAAGTCACGGTTCGGGGAGATGACCTAGTAGCGACCATGAAGAGGCGGGGCCGGAGCTTGGACTCGACCCTCCCCAACCCAACTAGGTGAGTACAACTAGGTGAGTACACACACTGGAGGCCCAAACAGGGAAAACAGGGAAGGCACTACAAGGGATCAGGGAATATTGTGGAAAGACGCAGCGATAGGGTACTGGCGAGTGTCAGAGTGGGGACCTTACCACGGGGGGCCCGCAGGGGGCAGTCCTAGGACCGTGCTGTTTTGGTATTTGTGAACGACTGACGGAAGGAAAAGACTTGAGGTTTTTCCCCGTTTGCAGTGACTGAATTGATGAGAAAATTCACTCGTCGAAGACCAGGCAGAATACAAAGGGGTCTGGAAGGGCGACCTGGGCCGCAATTGGCTCCTGGAGTTCAAAACCCCCCAAGTGCAAAATCTGAAGTTTGGGGAAGGGAAAAAAAGGCGAGACGGAGTAAGTCTAAGGGGTTTAGAGATACAAACCCCACTCAAGGAAAAAAATCTTGGGGTGAGTATAACACCCCGGCACATCTCCTGAAAGGGGGACATCAACCAAATAACTGCTGCAGCATATGGGCGCCCAGCAAAAATTAAACAGCTTTCCGGGGAAACTTAATAGGAATCATTCAGGACCCGTACCCGTGTAGTTAGGCCCCTATTGGGTATGCCCCGGGACCAGTTTGGAACCCCCACCTAGCCAAAACGTGAAGAAACTAGAGAAAAGTGCAAAAAGGGTTTTCAAAAGACTAGTCCCAGGCTAAGAGGTATGTCCTACGAGGAGAGGTTAAGGAAATCAACCTGACGACACTGGAGGAAGGAAAGATAGGGGGGCATGATAACGCATACAAAATACTGAGGGGGAATTGACAAAGGGGACGAAGGGCAGGATGTTTCCCGAGATTTGGGCACAGAAAAAAGGGACACGTTTGGGAAATGAAGCACAGAGAATCACGGGTGTTAGGGAAATTTTCTTCAGCCACAGATTGTCATAATGGAATAGTTTGGGAAGCGTTGTAGGGAGGGAGGATCCTACATAGCTTTAACAGAGGGAGTAAAACTCACGGCTGGGGAGTGACCCGTAGCGATCAGTGAAAGGGGGGGGCCAGGAGCTCGGGCTCGACCCCGCAACCTCAACTGGTGATAAACTAGGTTTGGGACACACACACAAATACACACACACACACACACTACACTCACAACACATACACACACCTCACACAACCACACACACTACCAAAAACAAACACAAACCCCACCAATTCACCCCCACACACACACACACACACACAACACACACACACAACACACACACACACACACACAGAGTATAGGCAAGTGGCCAAAACTGCAAACCTCACTCAAGGGGAAAGATCTTGGGGGGAGAAACACCGAGCATGTCTCCGGAAGCACACATCAATCAGATAATCTGCAGCAATGGGGCCCGGCAAAAACCCGAGAACAGCATTTCCCACACCTTAGTAAGGGTCATTCAAGACACTGTACACCGTGTTGTCAGGCCCATATGGAGTATGCAGCAACCTGTTTGGAACCCGCACTTGATAAAGCACGTCAAGGGAAAATAAAAGAAAGTACAAAGGTTTGCAACAAGGTTAGTTCCAGAGCTAAGGGAATGTCCTATGAAGAAAGATTTAAAGGGGAAAACGGCCTGACGAAAATGGAGGACAGGAGGGTCAGGGGAGACATGATAACGACATATAAAATACTGCGTGGAATAGACAAGGTGGACAAGGACAGGATGTTCCAGGGAGGGGACACAGAAACAAGAGGCCACAATTGGAAGTTGAAGACACAAATGAGTCAGAGAGATTTGTAGGAAGTATTTCTTCAGTCATAGAGTTGTAGGGGAGTGGAATAGCCTAGAAAAAAAAAGACGTAAGTGGAGGCAGGAACCCTACACAGTTTTAAGAAAGAGGTTTGATTTAAAGCTCTGGAGCGGGGGGGGAAGAGAGAGGGTCTAGTAGCAGCCGGTGAAGAGGCGGGGCCAGGAGCTAGGACTCGACCCCCGCAACCACAAATAGGTGAGTACAAATAGGTGAGTACACACACACACTCACACACACACACAACACACACACACACACACAAAACACACACACACACACACACACACACACACACACACACATACACACCACACATACACATACACATGTACCAACACATAAGGGACACTACCAGAGAGAAAGGAAAGATGAACCAGCAAGACTGGACCTAGTATTCACATTGAGTAGTGCAGACACTGAGGCCATCACATACGAAATACCCCCTCGGAGCCAGTGACCTTGTGGTTCTGAACTTCGAATACATAGTAGAGTTACAAGTGGAGAGGGAAGCAGGAAGGGCAGGATGAATGAAACCAAACTACAAGAGATGGGACTACATAGACATGAAGAATTTCCTGAATGGGGTTTAGTGGGAAAGTGAACTGGCAGGGAAATCAGTAAAAGAGATGATGGAATATGTGACAAAAATATGAAAGGAAACTGAGGATAGGTTTGTACCCAAGTGTAACAGACATACCGAGAAAGCCAGGATGAGCCCATGGTTCACCGTAAGGTGGGTGTAGAAAGACCAAAATTTAATGTGCTAGAGAATGGAAGAAGTATAGAAGGCAAAGTACATAGGAAAATTAGGAGAGCAGTCCTAGAGCCAGAAATGAATATGCACAGGTAAGAAGGGAGGCCCAACGACAGAATGAAAATCACATAGCAGCAACAGCTAAATCTGACCAGAAGCTGTTGTACAGCCACATCAGGAGGAAAACAACAGTCAAAGTCCAGGTAATCACGCTGAGGAAGGAAGGAGGAGAGATCACAAGAAACAACCGTGAAATATGTGAACAGCTCAACATGAGAATCAAAGAAATGCTCACAGAGGAGTCAGAAAGGACTCCAGAAAGACGGAGAGGTCGGGTACACCACCAAGTGTTGGACACAATACATACAACCAAAGAAGAAGTGAAGAGGCTACTATGTGAGCTAGATACCTCAAAGGCGATGGGGTCGGATAACATCTCTCAATGGGTCCTGAGAGAGGGAGCAGAGGCACTGTGTGTACCACTAACAAACAGTCTTCAACATACCTATCGAAAATGGGCGACTACCTGAGGCATGGAAAACAGCAAATGAGCAAAAAAGGAGACAGACACAATGCATTAAACTACAGACCAGTGTCAGTGATATGTATAATAGGCAAAGTCAATGAGAAGATTATCAGAAGAGTGATTGAGTGCCAAGAAAGGAATGAGCATATCAACGACAGCCAGCACGATTTCAGGGACAGCAAATCCTGTGTCACATTCCTGCTGGAATTCTATGATAGGGTGACAACACTAAGACTAGAGAGAGAAGGGTGGGTAGATTGCATTTTCTTGGACTGTAAGAAGGCATTAGACACAGTTCCACACAAGAGATTAGTGCAAAAGCTGGAAGACCAGGCAGGGATAACTGGGAAGGCACTGGAATGGATTAGGGAATACCTGTCAGAAAGATAACAACGAGTCAACGTACGTGGCAAGGTGTCAGAGTGGGCGCCTTTGACAAGCAGGGTTCCACAGGGGTCAGTCCTTGACAGGTGCTGTTTCTGGTATTTGTGGACGACATGACAGAAGGAATAGACTCAGAAATGCCCATGTTTGCAGATAATGGGAAGACGATGAGAAGAATTCAATCGGACGAGGACCAGGCAGAACTACAAAGGGATCATGACAGGCTGCAGGCTTGGTCTAGGAACTGTCTCCTGGAATTCAACCTCACCAAGTGCAAAGTCATGAAAATTGGGGAAGGGCAAAGAAGACCGCAGACGGAGTACAGTCTAGGGGGCCAGAGACTACAAACCTCACTCAAGGAAAAAGATCTTGGGGTGAGTATAACACCAGGCACATCTCCTGAAGCGCACATCAACCAAATAACTGCTGCAGCATATGGGCGCCTAGCAAACCTCAGAACAGCATTCCGACATCTTAATAAGGGATCATTCAGGACCCTGTACACCGTGTACGTTAGGCCCATATTGGAGTATGCGGCACCAGTTTGGAACCCACACCTAGCCAAGCATGTAAAGAAACTAGAGAAAGTGCAAAGGTTTGCAACAAGACTAGTCCCAGAGCTAAGAGGTATGTCCTACGAGGAGAGGTTAAGGGAAATCAACCTGACGACACTGGAGGACAGGAGAGATAGGGGGGACATGATAACGACATACAAAATACTGAGAGGAATTGACAAGGTGGACAAAGACAGGATGTTCCAAAGATTGGACACAGTAACAAGGTGTGGAGAAATTTTCTCCAGGAGGGGGGTATCAGCCCCCTTCAGCCCTTTCAGTCCCTTTCAGCCCTGAGGGGCCCAGCCCTCTCAAAAGGGGCAAATATATTGTCTACTGCTACAGCGAGTAATTGATCCCAGATGCAGTACCAGTATACGACCTGTGGTCAAGCGACCGCCGCTCCGTGTGGTCCAGTGTTGCAGAGTGTATTTTAATAAGAGACAGTCCATCTCTTACCTTAGCAGGACAATTAAGGAAAATCCTACTCCCACTTTATTACCATGGTAAAGATAGTGGACATTGTTGTCTATGCTTAAGACAGCAAGAATCAAACATTCTGCTTTGCTTCATCGAGGAAGTGGCAAGGAAGCAAAAGTACTAGGTCAGCTTTTCCTTTGTGCTGGGGGCAGTGACGGCGTGGGGCGTTGTGGCGTCTTCAGATTACCTTTGACTCTACTGAGAGTGACACTGACGCCAGGATAACCAACAAAGAACACTGATCTGTGCGTTAGTGTGAACAAAGTGTCTCATAAAACAATAAACATTTAAGAGAAGTGTGATCAGCTTCTTTAGTGATAAGATTGTGAACAATAAAGACAAATCTTGTGGAACATAGTGTACCAGTGTGCATATTCCTAGACTATGGAAGACGTGGACATCCAAGGACACTTCAGCTTCTATCAAGTCACCGATATCTGTCGAAGGTGTGAAGAACACCATAGCTCACGCTACAAGAGCAAGGTAGGTTACGAATTTCTTGTAGTATGGGGGACTGCGCAGTCCCCCGTACTACAAGAAGTTTGTAATCAACCAATAGTCGGCAGTAAGGGGCGGACTTTTGAGTCCACACAAGTAAGTTTGTCAGCAATCAGTGAATGAAATATGCTGACATAACACCCCTAGGGGTAATTTATAATCTTACAAATTATAATTCATTTCAGCCCGTTGAGGAATGACTTCGACAGCTTCTCAAGACCTCGTCTGCAGGGGCAGCTGTGCAGGCGATGAGTTGTCTTTCTAAGTTAGTTTTCCCTATATTTAAATTTAAAAATAAGCTTAACTGGTAATCCCATTTCTCAACACAAGGGGACAGAGTTGGAAGTTGAAGACACAGATGAATCACAGGGATGTTAGGAAGTATTTCTTCAGCCACAGAGTAGTCAGTAAGTGGAATAGTTTGGGAAGCGATGTAGTGGAGGCAGGATCCATACATAGCTTTAAGCAGAGGTATGATAAAGCTCACGGTTCAGGGAGAGTGACCAAGTAGTGACCAGTGAAGAGGCGGGGCCAGGAGCTCAGACTCGACCCCTGCAACCTCAACTAGGTGAGTACACACACACACACACACACACACACACACACACACACACACACACACACACACACACACACGCACACGCACACCACATAGCTATGAGACAATTCCTTCATGAATGTAGTGGTTAAGCGAGCTAGAGGGAAAGAGAGTAAACGAAATGTTGGAACATGAGACCACACAATGAAAGGAGGAAATAGAGAAGTTCAAACCAAAGGGCAACAGAAACAAGTATGCAAGAGGATGGAAAAAATATAGACGGCAAAGGACACAGGAAAAGAGGGAGTACAGTTAAAGAGCCAGAAAATAATTATGCATGTAAAAGGAGAGAATCCCAGCATCAATACGAGAAAGACATAGCATCAAAAGCCAGATCTGACCCAACGTTGTTGTACAGCCTCATCAGGAGTAAAACTACAGTGAAGGACCAGGTAGTCAGGTTGAGGAAGGATGAGGACCTCACAGAGAACGACCAGGAAATATGTGAAAAGCTCAGCTCAAGATTCAGGGAGGTGTTCACAGTGGAGACAAAGAGGGTCCCAGACAGGTGAGGAGGTAGGGTGCACCAGCGAGTGCTGGACACACTGCACACAACCGAGGATGAGGTGAAGAAACTGCTAGGGGAACTAGATACCTCGAAGGCGGTGGGCCCAGATAATATCTCTCCTTGGGTGCTGAGAAAGGGAGCAGATGCATTGTGTGTGCACCTCTAGCAACAATCTTAACTAAATCTACTAAAACAGGGCAACTGCTTGAAGTGTGGTAGACACCAAATATGGTCCCGATTTTTAAGAAAGGAGACAGACAGGTTGCACTAAACTACACACCAGTGTCACTGACATGTATATAAAGTTATGGAGAAAACTGTCAGGAAAAGTGTGGTGGAGTACCATGAATAGCATGGCCTAATACATGAAAACCAGCACGGCTGTAGGGAATGGAAATCCTGCATTACGAACCTACTGGAGTTCTATGGCAGGGTAACAAAAGTAAGGCAGTAGAGAGGGGTGGGTAGACTGCATCTTCTTGGACTATAAACAGGATTTCGACACTGTTCCACAAAAGAGATTGGTTGAAAAACGAGAGGAGTAGGCAGTAATAGCAGGGAAAGCACTGCAGTGGATCATGGAATACCTGACAGGAAGGAAACAACGTGTGTCGGTCCGAGACGAGGTGTCAGAGTGGGTGCATGCGTCAGGTGGGGTTCCACAAGGGTCAGTGCTAGGTCCAGTGCTGTTTTATGTACATGTATTTCTTGTACATGTACTTGCAGTAATAAAGATATAATAATATAATAATATAATAATAATTATAATATAATTATAAAAATTATTATATGACAGACGAGATAGTCAGAAGTGTGCCTGTTTGTTGACGATGTGAAGTTAATGAGAAGAAGACTCACGAAATCGTAATGACACGATTGCAAACAAACCATACCACGAGTGGGAATAGAACCCACGGTCAGAGAGTCTCAAAACTCCAGCCCGTCGTGTTAGCCACTGGACCAGCTAGCCACAATATGATTCGTCAAACTAGGTATATTTCTGCTCCATAGGAAGGTTAGCATAGGCCACCACTGTGACCACAAATGCAAGTTTTTACAGACGAATCTCCAGCTAGCGTGGCCGTGACGAACTCTAGCTCAAGTCCCCTCACTGCCGTCAACATGACTTACGAAATCGTAATGACTCGATTGCAAACAAACCATACCACGGGCTGACCAGTGGCTAACGCGACGGTCTGGAGTTTTGAGACTCTGACCGCGGGTTCTATCCCGCCCGTGGTATGGTTTTAATGAGAAGAATACAAGCAGAAGATAAGGTAAGTCTACAAGTGAATTTGGAAAGGCTGCAAGCCTGGTCTGACAAATGGCTCCTGGAGTTTAACCCCAGCAACTGCTAAGTTATGAAGATAGAGGAAGGAGAAAGGAGACCGCAGACGGCGTACAACCTAAGAGGTTAAAATGACTCACGAAACCATAATGACACGATTGCAAACAAACCATACCACGGGTGGGGATAGAACCCGCGGTCAGAGAGTCTCAAAACTCTAGACCTTCGCTTTAGCCACTGGACCAGCTAACTTCAATAAGATTCGTCCAACTAGGTATATTTCTACACCATAGGAAGGTTAGCACAGGCACCACTGTGTCCACAAATGCAAGTTTTTACTGACGAATCTCCAGCTAGCGTGGCCGTGACGAACTCTAGCTCAAGTCCCTTCACTGCCGTCAACATGACTCACGAAATCGTAATGACACGATTGCAAACAAACCATACCACGGGCTGACCAGTGGCTAACGCGACGGTCTGGAGTTTTGATACTCTCTGATCGCGGGTTCTATCCCCGCCCGTGGTATGGTTTAAGAGGTCAAAGCCTGCAAAACTCACTCAAGGAAAAGAATCTTGGGGTAAGCATCATACCGAGCACATCTCCTGAGGTATACATAAACTAAATAACTGCTGCAGCACATGGGTTCCTGGCAAACCTGAGAATAGCATTTCGACATTCACGACACTGTACACTGTGTACATCAGGCCCATACTGAAGTATGCAGCACCAGTATGGAACCCACATCAGGTCAAACACGTCAAGAAGTTAGAGAAAGTGCAAAGTTTTGCAACAAGACTAGGCCCAGAACTGAGGGATGTGTCCTACGAGAAGAGGATAACAGACCTCAACCAAACAACGCTGGAAGACAGGAAGGATAGGTGGGACATGTTAATAACATATAAAATACTGAGTGGAATTGACAAGGTGAATAGGGACAGAAGATATCAGAGATGTGACACAGAAACAAAGGGTCACAACTGGAATTTGAAAGCTCAGATGAGTCACAGGGACGTTAGAAAGTATTTCTTCAGCCATAGAGTTATCAGAAAGTGGAACAATCTGGGGTGTGATGTAGTGGAGGCAGGATTCATTCATAGCTTTAAGACGAGGTATGATAAAGTTCATGGAGCAGAGAGTGAACCTAGTAACGAATAGTGAAGATACGGAGCCAGCAGCTATGACTTGACCCCTGCAACCACAAATAGGTGAGTACACACACAAACAAACACACCCACACACAACACACGCAGGTGCGCTTAAATACGATTACTTATATTATATATATCATACTAAGCAATATGTGAAGATTACTTAAGATAATCCCCAAGAAAAAGGTCAAAGTGATTTGTATCCATTGGTATCCTTGCAATATCTTAGGAGATATTCTAGGAATAAGGTAAAGTAAGTTGTACAAGAATGGTATACAATACCGACAAGGTGAAATTAAGACACATGTGCAACATCTGGGTATCTTTATTGTAGACGTTTCGCCCTCCAGTGGCTTTATCAATACAAATTCCAGGACATAACTGAAGACAGTAGGACTATGTACAGAAGATGTACGTGTACTTAATGAAAGTTAAGACACATGTGCAACATCTGGATATCTTTATTGTAGTAGACGTTTCGCCATCCAGTGGCTTTATCAATACAGATTCTAGGACATAATAGGAAGACAGTAGAACTATATACAAAAGATGAGGTAATCAGTCCCTCGGCCTTGGAGTTAGTGTTCACAGCATCGTGGTGGAGGAGAGTCTGGAGCAAAGGCAAGAAGACTGGCGCTTTTTATAGGCGTCAGTGAATGGGACGGGCAGCAGACGAGGTCAGTCACTGGTAGGCGGGATTCCCCAGTGGAAGTAGGTC
Source organism: Cherax quadricarinatus (assembly GCF_026875155.1). Lineage (NCBI taxonomy): Eukaryota > Metazoa > Arthropoda > Malacostraca > Decapoda > Parastacidae > Cherax > Cherax quadricarinatus. The sequence goes on from NC_069493.1 coordinate 13,714,945, forward strand.
CTTCCCAAAGAGATGGGTTAGTTGCAGCAGCCGTGAAGAAGGTCTTGTAGATGTCCTCTGAACCAAGATTCCATGATGTTGCAGTGTCTGACAAGTTGTGCAAAGAAAGGTATAAAATAGCACAACGTGTACTTAATCTTCACGACTACCACAACTACTACTACAACTAACCCATCTCTTTGGGAAGGACCTACTTCCACTGGGGAATCCTACCTACCAGTGACTATGTCCTCGTCTGCTACCCGTCCCATTTCCACCTGACGTTACTATATAAGCGTCAGGCTCCTTGCTTCTGCCTCAGGTTTTAGACAAGACAGTCGACTGGCTTCTGCACTGGAAAGACGTACCTGCTCCTGGTTGGGAGGATCAGACCTCGACACTCAGCAACTAGAACAGACAAGAGAAGAGGAACTCTTCATCCTGCTCCAGGACTTGGGCGTCGCTGGCTGCCTGCCCCTGGGCAGACAGTTGGCCTCTGCACTCTTGTAGCTGGGTGAAGTCTTCCCTACTCTATCCCTGCGATCCCCGTTGGGGAGGGGAACTTTTACCAGCGTCGTCTTCACCTTCATGCACGATGAGCTACGCAAATCGTGTCAAGATCAAGCCAACAAGTGGTACCGTTGATGATTCAACGAAGATTGCTCTTGCAACTGTTGTTCAAGGAACACTGCAAGTTAAATTCAACGCTATTTTGTCTCTGAAAGAAGCATTCATTGTTGTGTGTCACGATGATGCTGAAGCAGAGAAGCTACTCACTACAGAAGCCACCACTACACTTACCACTCAAGGGTTTACTGTTACGTCATCTCCTGCCCTCAGGGCCAGGAAATCAGTATTCCTTAAAAAACTGGACAAGATTCTGACGTCTCAAACACCAGCAGAACTCAAGACATCCATCGAAACGCAAAATACTTGGGCTACTGTTGACAGCATCACAAAAATCCCGAATGCATCGTCCATGCTCAAGGTCACCTTCACCGACGTTAACATGGCTGCCACTGCACTGACTGAAGGTCTTGCTGTTTACTACTACTATATCAGTCCTGCCTACATTGAAGCAGAGAGATACCACTATATCCAACACTGCTGGAACTATTATTCTTACCATCACACCACCAAAGCATGTCCAGTAAAAGACAAGAAGTTCTGCACTACATGTGGTAGTGAGGGACACACCAGTTCCTGTACCGCTGCTACTCCACCACAACCAGCGTGCTTAAACTGTAAGAGTAACGACCACCATACACTGGCAGCAAAATGTCCTACACGAAAGGATATTGTGAACAAAACACAAGAAGCAGCAAAGAAAAAACCTACTAGCAACACACCAACGTATGCAGCAATTGCAAAGATACAAGCTAACACTACAAAATTACTTCAAGCTACTACTCAGCCCGCCTCCACCATCATCACTCCTCCAGCATGTGACGTAACCAAGATCCACTACTGTCTACTATACGCTCACATGCAGAACATGGCTGTACCTGGATCTTTTAACTCTATCATCAACGAGTTATTTGCACTATCATTTATATTCCCAGTATCTCCACCTTCGGAAGAAATACTAAAATTCACCAAGGATCTAATCACCACTTCTGCGCCAGCAGCTCCAACACCACCAACAACATCCAATGAGAAGTCTCCATCGCCTCCACTCCTCGAAGAAACCGACCAATCAGAAGCCTTTCCACCAGAAACATCTTCCCATTCGTCCATTGAAGATGAAGATGTAAATGTACATTCACCAGCACCAAAAATACCATCCCAAGACCCAAGATATGATACTGTACCAGAAGAAGAACAATACCATTATGCTAGATGGTACAACGTATCTTTCTGTACCACAGTAAATTATCCTCAGGACATGGAGCCAGCTGAACTAAAATCTCACCTCATCAACAAGACAGTCAAGTATGTCGTTGGACCTTCTAAAGAAGCTGATCCCGTAAATCTTTCAACCATTATGGCAAATCTTGACCTTTGGTGTAAAACTCCTCAATATGAACACTCCTTAACTCGCCTCATGATAATTCCTCTCCAACGCTTTAAACATCTCAGAAATGGAACTTGCCTCTCCAAGGACGCTTTCTTCGTCAAAAAACGCCACAATTCCAAGTAACCACCAAGCCATTATGAAATGACCAATCAACGTTGACCCCCTCCCTTGTCGCCTGCAGCCACCAATCACCATCAAGAAGCAGAAATCTTCCATCCAGCAAGTTGCAGTCAGCTCCTGCAGTTCCTGTTGTCTACATCGTCTTTCATCATCGTCATTCAGGCTTAGCAGTTGGGTTTAGTCCTGACTCTTCTCTCTTCGACTCAAGACATTCCTCTCCCCGTCTATTCTTCGCACTGTCCCCACTTGCTCCTCGCCCCTCGTGGGTACTTACCTGTGAGTCCGATCCCGATCCTGATCTGCCTCAGTATCTCCACGACTACGGTGCTCTTCGCACCTACTGCTAGGTTGAGGGACTGATTACATCTTCTTCTGTACATAGCTCTCCTGTCTTCAGTTATGTCCTGGAATTTGTATTGATAAAGCCACTGGAGGGCGAAACGTCTACAATAAAGATACCCAGATGTTGCACATGTGTCTCAATTTCATCAAGGAAAACTAAGTTTATATTATCATTAAAGACAGGATCAGTGTTAGGTACATGAATGTTAACTATACTAGAAATCATCCAACTCCCTTTTCGTAGCTTCATTCATTAGGTACCTCATAACTCTCTTCCCGAACTGGTTCATGCAATGAGAGGCTTTGACATGTGCAGGTAGTCTGTTCCACTCCATTATTGCTGTACAATAAAAGGTGTTTGTAGCCTGAAGACGCTGTTGTGGGGCACTGCAAAGTTGTGTTCCCTACACATAGTACTCTACAAGTTCTGGTTTCCAGTCTTGACAAACTTGGCAGTAAGATATTCTGGACTCTGTCAGCAAATTTATAAACTTTAACTTCAGCACAATAAGTTGTTGTAATTCATCCAGGTCTACATGTTATCTTGTTCCAGGTTCAGTTGTTGTAATTCATCCAGGTCTACATGTTCTCTTGTACCAGGTTCAGTTGTTGTAATTCATCCAGGTCTACATGTTCTCTTGTACCAGGTTCAGTTGTTGTAATTCATCCAGGTCTACATGTTCTCCTGTACCAGGTTCAGTGGTCAGTCGCAGTCAGTCAGTGGTCAGTCGTCACGTGAGGTCACAGACCCTGAGCTGCTCTGGATATTAGCGTGGACGGTTACAAAGCATGGCTTGCTTCTGCAGTGTTTTAAAAATTGAGGTTGGAGAGTTGAAGGAGGAGGTCTTGCTTCTCCAGGAGGAGATTAGGAGGCTGAAGGTCCACCTCAATGGGTCTGGGAGAGAGTGTGAGGTGGCTGGAGTTGTGGGGAATGAGGCTTCTAGCAGTGAGGTGCAGTCTGTCTCTCGCTGTGAGGAGGCTGTAGTTGGGGAGGTAGCAACGGCTACCAGCAGTGAGGAGGCTGTAGTTGGGGAGGTAGCAACGGCTACCAGCAGTGAGGTGCAGTCCAGCACCTGCTACAAGTGGCGAGTGGTTCACAGTAATGGGAGGCGCATCAGAGTAAGGAAAGTTAAGAGTGAAGATCTGAAGGTAGGAAATCGCTTCTCTGTTCTTCAGGATGAATGTACTTCAGTGGCCAGTGAAGGTAAGGGTACTACTGCCCCTGCTAATGGAGGTAAGCGCATTCTTGTGGTTGGTGACTCTCAGGTAAGATATATTGACCGTGCTTTTTGTAATAGGAATAAGAAGATGAGAGATAGAGTGTGCTTCCCTGGAGCTGGTGTTGGGGACATTGTCAACAGGCTGGATAATATCATGTCAGGTAATGGGAACAAGCCCATTATCTGTCTCAGTGCTGGTGGAAATGATATTGGGAAGGGTAGGAGAGAAGAGCTGCTAGATAAGTACAGGTCAGCTATAGATTTCATTAAGTCTAAGGGAGGGATCCCAATCATATGTAGCATCTTGCCTAGAAGGGGAGTAGGAAATGAATGGTTGTCTAGGGCAATTGGTGTAAATTGCTGGCTAGAGAGATACTGCAAGGAACTTGCAATCCCATTCATTGACAACTGGAACAACTTTTATGGCAAACATGATATGTATGCAAGGGATGGGGTACATCTCTCTGGGGCTGGGGTGGTAGCACTTGCAGACTCGATTGAGAAGGCCATTGGTGAAATGCCTATGATTTTAAACTGATGGAAGATAGAGGTATGGGTGTGTGTGGGAAACAAGCAGGTTGCAACACTTGGGTTGGAAACAGTAAATGCATAAAAGGCATTCAGCAAGAAGTTATAAATAAAGACAATAGATCAGGTCAGCAAACAAAGGGGGACAGCAGAGGGCAGCAAGGGACTAGCTCCCTTAAGGTTTACTATACTAATAGCAGGAGTGTAAGAAATAAGATAGATGAGCTAAGATTAATTGCAAGTGCAGGAAACATAGATATTATTGCTATAACAGAGACCTGGCTCAATCTGAAAGATAGAGAAATGCCCTCTGAATGTCACATACAAGGCTATAAATTATTCCACACTGACAGGGTCAACAGGAAAGGTGGTGGAGTAGCGATGTATGTCAGAGACAATTTAAATTGTTGTGTTAGACAAGATATTAAATTAGAAGCGTCAGCCACTGAATCTGTTTGGTTACAGCTTCTCGAGGGCCGAGAAAAACTAATTTTGGGTGTGATTTACAGGGCCCCAAATCTTGATAGGGAGTGCAGTAAACTTCTATGGGACGAAATTCGTAAGGCATCTACATACGAAAATGTTGTGCTAATGGGAGATTTCAACTATAGACAGATTGACTGGAGCAATTTGACAGGAAATTTAGAGTCAGGTGACTTTCTTGATACGATCCAGGATGTTTTTTAAAACAGTTTGTGACAGAGCCAACTAGGGGAAATAACCTCCTTGACTTGGTTCTTGCCAGTAGGGAAACACTAATTAATAATCTTGAGGTTAATGATGAGCTTGGGGAAAGTGATCACAAATCACTCAGTTTTAATATATCATGGAATTTCCCTAATAATGGCAATCAAGTCTCCGTCCCTGACTTTCGCTTGGCTGATTTCATAGGACTGAAAAATTACTTAGGTGGGCTGAACTGGAATGACCTGACTAAGGGTCAGGTAGGTGGTGATGGTTGCCGATATGATGCTTTCCAGGGCATAGTTCTAGCTGCTCAGTCAAATTATGTTCCAAATAGGGAAATCAGATCAAACAAAAATGATCCTAAATGGATGAACAATAGATTAAAATATCTGATTGGTCAAAAGAGAGGCATATATAGGCAAATCAAAAGAGGAGAGGGGCAATTAAGAAATCGATATATTCAGTTAAAGAGAGAAATAAAAAAGGGAATTAGAAAAGCAAAAAGAGATTATGAGGTTAAAATTGCAAGAGAATCGAAGACTAACCCAAAAGGATTCTTTCAGGTATACAGAAGTAAGATCAGGGACAAGATAGGCCCACTCAAAAGTTCCTCGGGTCAGCTCACTGACAGTGATAAGGAAATGTGTAGAATTTTTAACACATACTTCCTCTCAGTTTTTACACAGGAGGATACCAGCGATATTCCAGTAATGTAAAATTATGTAGAACAGGACGATAATAAACTGTGCACTATTAGGGTCACAAGTGACATGGTCCTTAGG
>NC_069493.1:13721119-13812072 GCF_026875155.1 Cherax quadricarinatus
TTTTAAAAATAAAAATTTTAAACCCCTAAATTTTTAAAAAAAAATTTATTAATTTTTTAAAAAAAATTTTATTAATTATTTAAAAATTAAATATTAAAATTTTAAAAAAATTTTAAAAATATTTTAAAAAATTTAAAAACCCAAATTTTAAAAAAAATTTTAAAAAAAAACCCATTAATTTATTTAAAATTAAATTTAAAAAATTTTCCCCCCAAAACCCCCATAAAACCCTATTTTTAAAAATTAAAAATTTTTAAATTTTAAAAAAAAATTTTAAAAATTTTTTAAAAATTTAAAAAAAAAATTTAATTTTTAAAAAAAAAAATTTAAAAAATTTTATAAAAAAAAAAATTAAAAAAAATTTTAAAACCATAACCAAATTAAAAATTTTAAAATAAAAAAATTAAATTTTTAAAAAATTCCCCCCTTTTTCCCCCCCCCCCCCCCCCCAAAAAAATACCCTTTATTTTTTAAAATTAATATTATTAAAATTTTTAAATTAATCATTATTTTTAAAAATTTTAAAAATTAATTAAAATTTTAAAAAATTAAATATTATTTTTAAAATTAAATAAAAAAATTTTTAAAAAATTTTCCCCAAAATTACCCTTTTTTTTTAAAAAATTTTTAAAAAAATTTAAAATCCCCCTTTTTTTAAAAAAAATTAAATATTAAAAAAAATTTTTTAAAAAAATTTTAACCCAACCCCCTTTAAAAACATTAACCTTTTTTTAAAAAATTTTAAAATAACCCTTATTTTAAAAAATCTAAAAATAAAAATTTTTTAAAATAAATAATTTTAAATTTTAAAATTAATATTAATTTTTTTTAAAAAATAAAATTCCCAAATTATTTAAAAACCCCAAAAAACCCCCCCCCTTTTTAAAAATAATTTTCCCCCCTTAATTAAAAATTAAAAATATTTTTTTTAAAATTTAAAAACCCCCCCAAAAAACCCTTATTTTAAAAAATTTAAAAAATAAATTAAATTTTAAAAAAATATTACCCTTAAATTTTAAATTTTAAAATCATAAATTTATTTTAAAAAAAGAACTCCCCCCCCTTTTTTAAAAAATTTAAAATATTAATTATTTAAAAAATCTTATTAATTAAAAAAAAAATATTTTTTTTTTTAAAAATTTAAAAACCCCAAAAAATTTTAAATTCCCAAAATAAAAAAAAAAATTTAAAAAAAAAAATTTTAATTAAATTTTAAAAAAAAATTTTTTTAAAAAAAAATAAATTTATTTTAAAATAAAATTTATTTTTTTAAAAAAAAAATTCCCCCTTTAAAATTTAAAAAATTTTAAATTTTTTTTTAAAATTAAAAATTTTATTAAAATTTTAAAATAAAAAATTTTAAAAAATTATTTAAAAAAAAAAATAATTTAAATTTAAAAAAAAAAACATTAAAAAATTTTAAAATTTAAAATATTATTATTTAAAAAATTTAACCCCCTCCCTTTTTTTTCCCAAAAAAAATTAAAAAATTATTTTCCCCATTTCCCCAAAAAAAATTATTTTTAAAAAAATAAAAATATTATTCCCATTTTAAAAACCCCCCCCTACCTAATTAAATTTAAACCCCCCAAACCATACCTAAAACCCCATTTAAAAAAAACCCCCCAAAATTCATTCCCCTCCCCCAAAATAAAAATTAATACCAAAACCCACAAAAAAACCCTCCCCCCCCCATTTTAACCACCCCAAATATTATCTCCCCATCTCTACCCCCCCCCAAAACCTCCCCACCCTCCCCCATCTCTCCCCACCATCCCACCTACCCACCCCCCACCTTCTACCCCCCCCTTTCCCAACACCCCCCTCTCCCACCTTTAAACCCCCCCACTCCCCCCTTCCCCCCCCCCCCCCAAAACCCCACATCCCCCAACCTCCCCTCCCCCCTTTTAAAACCCCCCCCCAAACCCCCTCCCCCCACTTCCCCCAACCCCCCCAACCCCTCCCCCCCCTTTTCACCACTCCCCCCCCAAACCCAAAACCTTTCTACCCACACACTCAACCTCCCCCCCCCCTTTCCTTTTCCCCAAAATTTTCCCCAACCATACCCCCCCCCTTTCCCCTTTTAAAAACCTTAACCTCACCTCCCCCCCCAAAATTTTAACCAAAATCTAAACCTCATCTAACCCCCCCCCCAAAATTTCACCAAAAATTTACCCCCCAAAATTTCCCCCCACCCTATCTAACCTCCCCTTTTAAACCCTTTTCCCCCCCCCCTACACCCCCTACCCACCCCCCAAACCCCTCCCCCTAACCCCCTTTTCCCAAAAAACATTCCCAAACCTCATCCCACCCTATCCCTTTTCCCACACCCCCAACATCCCCCCCCCCTTTTCCCCCCAAAAACCCCCCCAAATCCCCCCCTTCCCACTCTCCCCCCCCCAAAACCCACCCCATTTTTTAAAATTAACATTTTCCCCCCCTTTTTTTTCCCAAAAAAACCCCCCCCCCTTTTTTTAAAAAACCCCATAAAAATAAAAAATAACCCCCCTTTTTAAACCCCCATTTTAAAACCTTTAAAACCAAACCCCTACCCCCCCCCCCCCCCCCCCCTTTTCCCCCCCTATTTTCCCCCTAACCCCCTTTTAAAAAACCCCCCAAAAAAAACCCCCCCCCCCCCCCAAAAAACCCCATTATTTAAAAAAAATCACCCAAAAAATTTCCCCCTTTAAAAAATTTTCCCCCTTTTTTCCCCCCAAATTCCCCCCCCCCCCCAAAAAAAAACCCCCAAAAAATTTTTCCCCCCCAATTTTAACCCCCCAAAAAATTTTTTAAAAAATTAAAACCCCCCCCTTTTTTAAAAAAAAAAACCAATTTTCCCCTTTCCCCCCCCCAACACTTTAAACCCCTTTTTCCCCAAAAAAAAAATTTTTCCCAAAAAAAACCCCCCAAAAAATTTTTTTTCCCCCATCCCCCCCCCAATAAAATTATACCCCCAAAACCCCCCCCCTAACCCCCATTTCCCCCCCCAAACCCCAAAAAAAAATATTTTAAAAACCCCCCCTTTAATTAAACCCCCCCCCCCCTTTCCCCTCCTCCTTTTCGCCAAACCCTTTACTTTTTGTTGCCCTGCAGGCCTAAATTTTTTGGGTTGGTTTTTTCTGTAAAAGTTAAGCGGGTTAAGCGTTTTTTAATTTAATTTATAATTTTTTTCTTTTGCAATGGGACCCCTTCTTGTTTCTTAAAAGAGATCCCAAAATTTAATTTTGGGGAAATTTTCCCCCGGCTGGGGCGGTTTGGGGAATACTCTTTGGGGGACCGAGTTTGGGGGGCAACCCCTGGGTTTGGGGAAACCGGGAGGGGAAACCCCGGGTTGGGAAGAGTTAACCCCCTTTGGGAAAAGGGGGGCAATCCCTCGGCGGAACGAGATGTGGGGAAATCCCTGGGTCTGGAACGGTTTGGGGGGCACCCCGGGGGGAAAAAGGGGGGAAAATCCCTCGGTTGGGACCGGGGATGGCAAAAATGGCCAAAACCTTAGCCCTTCGGAGACCCCTCCCCCTCCCCCTAACCTTTGTTTGTAGATAGATAATAAAATAAAAAATTCCCAACATACATACATCATACATACATACAACATACAACATACTACATAAAAAATGGGGTGCCGAATATTTAAAACTGTTTTAGGTGAATTTTTAAAAAAGTCCTTTCTGTATTTTTTTTTTTTTGTTCAAAGTATTTTTTTTTCATTATGTTAAGAAAAATTAATAATTTTGAAAAAAAAAACCTTGGAAATTTCCCTACCTGGTTTTTACAAGGCTTTAAATTTTAGTCTTAAATATATATTTTTTTAAATAAAAAAAAAATTTTTAAAACAAAAAATTTTTAAAATATTTTTTTTTTAGGTTCAAAATACTTTGGAAAATTTCCATGCGAAAATTTTTTTGCTTTTTTATGGGCAAGAAAGCGTTTTATTTAAGTCAAATCAAATTTACGATTCGGCACGACATGTTGTTGTTTGTAACCCTATTTGGGGTTGTAGGGGTCGATACTCAGCTCCTGGCCCCCCCCTTTCACTTTTTTCACTATATGTCCACTCTCCCTCCTCCGTGAGTCTTGTGCAGTCTTATCTTTTCCAAAGGGGGGTAACCGTCCGTGGGAGTAGGGGGGTAACAACAACCACCCAGGGGGGTATACCTCCCGGGTAGTGGGTTGGGGAGACAACAACCACCCAGGAGGTACTACGTCCCCGTGGGAGTAGGTTTAAAGACAACAACCCCCCAGGGGGGTACTACCGTCCTTGGAGTAGTTGGTAACAACAACCCCCCAGGGGAGGGGACTACCTCCGTGGGAGAGGTTGGTAGAAAAAACCCCCAGGGGGGGTACTACCGTCTGGGTAGTAAGGGGTTGGAAAAAACAACCACCCAGGGGGTAACCGTCCTGTGGTAGTGGGTTGGGAAAACAACAACCCCCAGGGAGGGACTCTGTCCGTGGTAGTGGGTTTATAGACAACAACCCCCAGGGAGGTATACCGTCCCCGTGGTAGTATTTTGGTAGACAACAACCACCCCGGGGGACACCCCCGTTAGTAGGTTGGTAACAACAACCCACCCCGGGGGGTACTCGCCTGTGGGATAGGTTGGAGCAAAAACCACCCAGGAGGTACTACCGTCCTGTGGGTTTGTAGGTTGGGAGACAGCAACCCCCAGGGAGGAAACCCTCCCCGTGGAAATAGGGGTTGGTAGAAACAACCACCCAGGGGGTACTACCTTCCCCCGTGGTATAGGTTGGTGACATCAACCACCCCGGGGGGTACTACCTTCCTTTTGGGAGTAGGTTGGGAGACAGCAACCACCCAGGGGGGGCCACACCCTCCTGTGTAGTAGGGGTTGGTAACAAAAACCCCCCAGGAGGGACAACCGTCCTTGATAGGTTTAGACATCAAACCCCCAGGGGGGTACTACCGTCCGTGGTGTGGTTGGGAACAGAACCACCCAGGGAGGTACTACCGTCCCGTGGTAGAAAGGGGTAGAAACAACCCCCCAGGGAGGGACTACCGTCCTGTTAGAGGTTGGAGACATCAACCCCCCCAGGGAGGGGCACCCTCCCCGTTGGGAGTGGTTGGTAACAGCAACCCCCAGGTGGTACTACCCTCTGTGGACAGGTTGGTAGACAGCAACCACCCAGGAAGGTACTACCGTCCTTTGGGGTTTGTAGGGGTTAGACATCAACCCCCCAGGGAGGTACTACCGTCCTGTGGTAGTAGGTTGGTAGCAACAAACCCCCCAGGGAGGACTACCTCCGTGGTAGTAGTTTGGGACAAAAAACCCCCAGGGAGGTTTCTCCGTCCGTGGTATAGGTGGTAGACAACAACCCCCCGGGAGGTACTACCGTCCCGGGTAGTAGTTTTGGGAGACAACAACCACCCAGGGAGGTACACCCTCCCGTGGTAGTAGGTTGGTAACAAAAAACCACCCGGGAAAGGACTACCGTCCTGTGGTAGTAGGATGTGACAACAACCACCCAGGGAGGACTCCATCCTTTGGGAGTAGGTTGAGCAACAACCCCCCAGGGGGGTACTACAGCCTGTGGGATAGGTTGGGAACCCACCACCCAGGAGGGACTACCGCCTGGGTAGTAGGTTGGGAGACAACAACCACCCCGGGAGGACTACCACCTGTGTGTGGTTGGTAGACAACACCACCCAGGGAGGTACTACCCTCCCGTGGTAGTAGTTGGTAACAAAAAACCACCCCCGGGGGGTACTACCGTCCTGTGGGAGTAGGTTGGTAACAGCAACCACCCCCGGGGGGTACTACGCCTGTGTAGTAGGGTTTGGGAGACAACAAAACCCCCCAGGGGGGTAAAACCGCCGTGGTATAGGTTGGTAGACAACAAACCCCCCAGGGAGGTACTACCGTCCTGTGGGATATGTTGGTAACAACAACCACCCAGGGGGACTACATCCTGTGGTAGTAGGTTGGTAGAAAACAACCACCCAGGGAGGGACTACCGTCCGTGGGAGTAGGTTTTAACAACAACCACCCAGGGGGGTACACCGCCGTGTAGTATGTTGGTAACAAAAAACCACCCAGGAGGTAACCGTCCGTGGTGAGTTTGGGAGACAAAAAACCCCCCAGGGGGGGTAATACCGTCCTGTGGGAGTATGTTGGTAGACAACAACCCCCCAGGGAGGGATACAGCCCGTGGTGTAGGTTGGTAGACAACAACCACCCAGGGGGGTCTACCCTCCTGTGGGGTTTGGGTTTGGAGACAACAACCCCCCAGGGGGGTACTACCGTCCTGGAGATGTTGGAGACAACAACCACCCCGGAGGTATACCGTTTCCCGGGTATAGGTTTGGGAGACAACAACCACCCGGAGGTACACCGTCCTTGGTAGTAGGGTTTTAACAAAACCACCCAGGGAGGACTACCCCCTTTTGTGGTAGTAGGTTGGTAGACAACAAAACCCCCCAGGGAGGTATACCCTCCGTGGGAGTAGGTTGGGAGACAACAACCACCCGGGAGGTAACCGTCCGTGGTAGAGTTGGGGAAAAACAAACCCCCCAGGGGGGTACTACCGTCCTGTGGTTAGTTTGGTAGACAGCAACCACCCAGGGAGGACTACCGCCCCGTGGTAGTAGGTTGGTAGACAAAAACCACCCAGGGAGGGACTACCGTCCCGTGGGAGTAGGTTGTAGACACAACCACCCGGGAGGTACTACCCTTGGTGTAGATGGTAACAACAACCACCCAGGGAGGTACTACCGTCCCGTGGTATAGGTTTTGGGACAGTAACCACCCAGGGGTACTACGGGCCGTGGTAGTATTGGTAGACAGCAACCACCCAGGGAGGGACTACCCTCCCGTGGTATAGGTTGGTAACAGCAACCACCCGGGATACTACCGTCCCGTGGTGTAGGGTTTGGGAAAACAACCACCCAGGAGGTGTACCGCCTGTGGGAGTAGGTTGGGAGACAGCAACCCCCCCGGGAGGTACTACCGTCCGGGTAGTGGTGGTAGACAGCAACCACCCAGGGAAATCTACCGTCCTGTGGTAGTAGGTTGGTAGACAGCAACCACCCAGGGAGGGATACCGTCCTGTGTAGTAGGTTGGGAACACAACCACCCCGGGGAATACTACCGCCTGTGGTAGTAGGGTTGGGAGAAGCAACCACCCAGGGGGTACTACCGTCCGTGTAGTAGGTTGGTAGACAGCAAACCCCCCCGGGGGGGGTACTACCGTCCTGTGTGTAGGGGGTAGACAGCAAACCCCCCGGGAGGGGACTACCGTCCTGTGGTAGTAGGTTGGTAACAACAACCCCCCCGGGAGGGACTACCGTCCTCTGGTGTAGGTTGGGAGACAACAACCACCCAGGGGGGTACAACCTCCTGGGTATTTTGGGTTTGGAAACCCAAACCCCCCAGGGAGGTACTTTCCGCCTTTAGTAGGTTTGGAGACAAAAACCACCCAGGGAGGGACACGTTCCCCCTGGGTAGGTTGGTAAAACAAAACCACCAGGGGGGTACTACCGTTCGTGGTGAGGTTGGTAGACAAAAAAAACCCCGGGAGGTACTACCGTCCTTGGTAGTAGGTTTGGGAGACAAAACCACCCCGGAGGGACTACCTCCCGTGGAGTAGGTTTTTAGAAAAAACAACCACCCAGGGGGGTACACCGTCCGTGGGAGTACTGGTAGACAGCAACCACACAGGGGGGTACTACTGTCCCGGGTAGTTGGGAGACAGCCCCCGGGGGGGGGGGGGCCACCCCCCAGGGAGGTACTCCGTCCTGGGGGGGGGATAGGTTTGGAGAACACAACACCCAGAGGTAACCCCTGTGGGTAGGTGGTAACGCAACACCCAGGAGGACTACCTCCTTGGAGTAGATGGTGACAGCAACCACCAGGGAGGGACACCGTCCCCTGTGGTGTAGGATGGTAGACACAACCCCCAGGAGGGACTACCGTCCTGTGGTAGTAGGTGGTAACACACCACCCAGGGAGGTACAAAACCCTCCTGTGGGAGTAGGGTAGACAGCAACCACCCAGGGGGGTAAATCCGTCCCGTGGTAAGTGGTAGCAGCAACCCCCAGGGAGGTACTACCTCCTGTGGGTAAAGGTGGTAGACAGCACCACCCGGGAGGGGATACCTCCCGTGGTAGTAGGGTTTGGGAACAGCATCCACCCAGGGGGGACTACCCCCTGGGTAGTAGGGTTTTAACGCAAAACCCCCCAGGGGTACTACCGCCCGGGAAATAGGGGTAGACAGCAACCACCCAGGGGAGTACTACCGTCCGGGTGAGGGTGGTAGAAAGCAACCCCAGGGAGGTACTACCGTCCCGTGGGAGTAGGATGGTAGACAGCAACCACCCCGGAGGTACTACCTCCGTTAGTAGGATGGTAACAGCCCCCACCCAGGGGGGACTACCTCTGTGGTAGTAGGTTTTTAGACCCAACAACCACCCAGGGATTTACTACCGTCCGTGGTAGTAGGTTGGAAAACAACAACCACCCAGGAGGGACTACCATCCTGTGGTATAGGTTGGAGACAGCAACCACCCAGGCAGGTTTTTAAAACCCTCCTGTGGTATAGGTTGGTAACAGCAACCCCCAGGGAGGACTACCACCTGTGGGAGTAGGTTGTAGACGCAACCACCCAGGGAGGTACTACCCCTGTGGTAGTAGGTGGTAGACAGCAACCACCCAGGGAGGACTACCATTCTGGGTATAGGTTGGTAACAGCAACCACCAGGGAGGTACTACCACCCTTTGTTTAGGTTTGGGAGACAGCAACCACCCAGGGAGGTACTACCATCCTTGGGGAGTAGGTTGGTAGACACAACCCCCCGGGAGGTACTACCGTCCTGTGGTAGTAGGTTTGGGAGACACAACCACCCCGGGGGGTACTACCTCCTGTGGGGTAGGTGGGAGACAAAACCACACAGGGGGGTACTACCATCCGTGGTATTTGGTTGGTAGACAGCAACCACACAGGGAGGGATACCCTCCTGTGATAGAGGTTGGGGACATAACCACCCAGGAGGTATACCGCCCGTGGGAGAGGGTTGGTTTAAAACCCAAACCCCCGGGGGGTACTATCGCCGTGGAGTAGGTTTGGGAGAAGCAAAAACCCCCCAGGAGGTACTACCCCCTGTGGTATAGGTTGTAGCAGCAACCCCCCAGGGGTTTACCGTCCCGTGGAGTAGTTGGTAACGCACCACCCAGGGAGGTACATCGCCTGTGTAGTAGGTTTGGGAGACGCAACCACCCCGGGAGGTACTACCCTCCTGGGAAATAGGTTGGGAGACAAACACCCCCCAGGGGGGTCTACCTCCTGGGAGTAGGGTGGTAGACAGCAACCACCCGGGGGTACTAAACCCTCCTGAGCATAGGCTGGTAGACAACAACCACCCCGGGAAATACCCTCCTTGGTACAGTTGGCCCCGCCCCGGGTCCCCCTGCCTCGGGCCACCCGCCTCGGTGGGCCCCACCCTGCCCCGGTGGCCCCCCCCTGCCCCGGGGTCCACCCTGCCTCGGTGGTCCCCCCTGCCCGGTGGTCCACCCCGCCCCCGGTGGTCCCCCTGCCCGGTGGTCCACCCTGCCTCGGGGGTCCACCCCTGCCTCGGGGGCCACCCTGCCTCGGTGGCCACCCTGCCTCTATGGTCCCCCCTGCCCCGGGGGGGTCCACCCTGCCTCGGTGGAACCCTGCCCCGGTGGTCCACCCCGCCCGGTGGTCCACCCTGCCCGGTGGTCCACCCGCCCGGGGGCCCCCGCCTCGGGGTCCACCCGCCTCGGTGGTCCACCCTGTTCGGTGGTCCACCCTGCTCGGGGGCCACCCGCCTCGGTGGTCCACCCTTCCTCGGTGGGGCACCCTGCCCGGGGGTCCACCCTGCCTCGGTGGGCCCCCTGCCCCGGGGGTCCACCCTGCCCCCGGTGGTCCACCCTGCCCCCGGTGGGCACCCTGCCTCGGGGGTCCACCCTGCCTCGGTGGGACACCCTGCCCCGGTGGGGCCCCCCTGCCTCGGGGTCCACCCGCCTCGGTGGTCCACCCTGCCTCGGTGGTCCACCCTGCCTCGGTGGTCCACCCTGCCTCGGTGGTCCACCCTGCCTCGGTGGTCCACCCTGCCTCGGTGGTCCACCCCCTCGGTGGTCCACCCTCCCGGGTCCACCCTGCCTCGGTGGTCCACCTTTCCCCCGGTGGTCCAAACCCCCCCTCGGTGGTCCACCCTGCCTCGGTGGTCCACCCTGCCTCGGTGGGACACTACCGGTGTGTTTAAAGAAGGAAGATATAACTATATATAGTTGTTGTGGTCGAGTCTTAGCTCCAGACTTGTGGCTCAAGTTACTGCTAGACAGATCCACTACGTCCTTGTCATGTGAGCAAGAAGGAACAACGTCTACCACATCCTCCTTCAAATTATACCAGAACAAGTTCTGATATTCCGTCTATCATTTGTTATTATTCACTTTGCTGTCATTATAGTGCGTCTAGATGAATGGTTCAGGGAACCGATACGTTGGTAAATTAAATTCATGTGCAACACTTGGGTATTTTTATTGAGGTAATGTTTTGCCCCCAGAGGGTTCACATCCTTCAAGTGGAATGGGGAAGAACAGGAGGAGTTTAGGGAATCAGCCCCCAAAAATTGATCGAGTGGTCAGCCATCATATTGGAAAAGGGTAAGAATGTGCGAAAAGTGGCTTAATACTGAGGGAGGAGAGGTACATCAGTCGTGGTGGATCACTTTGTCCAGTGGGAATAGGTCATCTACATTCCTGTCTGACTCAGCAACATCTTTGGGTCTTAATACTTGGGGAAATTTTTCACTTGCCTAACCGTTGGCACGACCTGGCACGACCCTTGGGGACGACCTACTTCCCCACGGACAAATGTACACCACCACACTGGTACCTCTCCCGCCTACAGTATATAAGCTCTTTTTCGCACAATTTCTGTACCTTTCCAATATGAGGACTACCACATCGACTCAATATTTAGGGACTGATTTCCCAAAACCCCCCTGTTCTCACCATTCTCCTTTGGAGGTGACGAAGCCACTGTGTGGCGAAACGTTTTCCTCATAAAGTACCCATTGTTCAATGTGTCTAATTAATCCAGCACCTTCAGTTCCCGTCCCTTTTTCATCTTAAACTCATTTTTCCAGCTGGAGTCTGGTCTGGGTGACGCTCCTGAGCTCCCACAAGATCCTTCAACCTGTGTTCTCACAGTGTTTTTTCCAGCATCACAGGTGTGGGATCCTTGCTTCCTCTGCATCCTCAATGATTAAATGTCCCAAAATAGCTTTGAAGACTCGTTTAAAATTTTTCGGGTACTTTTAAAATTTGTTTTAAAGAGCACTGTCTGCAGTGTTGTGAGCAGTGTAAAACACTAAATATGTTATTTTAAGAGAATAAACACTATTCTTTTCAAGTAGTGTTCAGTATTATGATATCTGTTTACAGTGAACTCTTGCAGTATATAAACACTGAATGGTACAAATCTCTCTATATATACAGACAGCTGTGAATGACTCACGAAATCGTAGTGACACGATTGCAAACGAACCATACGACACTGACTGCGGGTTTTTAACCCCACCCGTGGTGTGGTTTAGCCGCGAATGTCTTATTAAATTACTTATGTTTCACTGTCTTTAACAACTACTGTACCACCATCACACTTCTGACAGTAAAGAGAGAGAGCGCTTTTATCAGTTCGAAACTGGTCGGGCATCATTCCTGAAACTCTCCTGACGGAATATCTCTGTATCATTCCTTGTATATACACTGAGAGATGCCCATCTCTTAATGAACCTACTCTGGTAGATGCACATACACACACACACACACACACACACACACACACACACACACACACACACACACACACACACACACACACACACACACACACACACACACACACACACACACACACACACACACACACACACACACACACAAGGAATACACCAACAAGTGTTGGACGACATACATACAGATGAGGAGGAGGTGAAGAAACTGCTAAGGGACATCGATACCTCAAAGGCAATGGGACCGGACAACATCTCTCCGTGGGTCCTTAGAGAGGGAGCAGATATGTTGTGCGTGCCACTTACCACAATCTTCAACACGTCCCTGGAAACTGGGCAACTACCTGAGGTATGGAAGACGGCAAATGTAGTTCCCATTTTTAAAAAAAGAGACAGAAAAGAGGCACTGAACTATTGACGTGTACAGTATGCAAAATTATGGAGAAGATTATCAGGAGGAGAGTGGTGGAGCACCTGGAACGTAACAGGAGTATAAATGCCAACCAGCACGGATTCACAGAAGGCAAATCCTGTGTCACAAACCTTCTGGAGTTTTATGATAAAATAACAGAAGTAAGATAAGAGAGAGAGGGGTGGGCTGATTGCATCTTCTTGGACTGCAAGAAGGCCTTTGACACAGTTCCTCACAAGAGATTAGTGCAGAAGCTAGAGCATAAGGCGCATATAACAGGAAGGGCACTGCAATGGATCAGAGAATACCTGACAGGGAGGCAATAACGAGTCATGGTACGTAATGATGTATCACAGTGGGCACCTGTGACGAGCGGGGTCCCACAGGGGTCGGTCCTAGGACCAGTGCTATTTTTGGTATATGTGAACGACATGACGGAAGGGTTAGACTCAGAAGTGTCCCTGTTTGCAGATGATGTGAAGTTAATGAGAAGAATTAAATCTGATGAGGACCAGGCAGGACTTCAAAGAGACCTGGACAGACTGGACACCTGGTCCAGCAAATGGCTTCTCGAATTTAATCCTGCCAAATGCAAAGTCATGAAGATAGGGGAAGGGCACAGAAGACCACAGACAGAGTATAGGCTAGGTGGCCAAAGACTGCAAACCTCACTCAAGGAGAAAGATCTTGGGGTGAGTATAACACCGAGCATGTCTCCGGAAGCACACATCAATCAGATAACTGCTGCAGCATATGGGCGCCTGGCAAACCTGAGAACAGCATTCCGATACCTTAGTAAGGAATCATTCAAGACACTGTACACCGTGTATGTCAGGCCCATACTGGAGTATGCAGCACCTGTTTGGAACCCGCACTTGATAAAGCACGTCAAGAAACTAGAGAAAGTACAAACGTTTGCGACAAGGTTAGTTCCAGAGCTAAGGGGAATGTCCTATGAAGAAAGATTAAGGGAAATCGGCCTGACGACACTGGAGGACAGGAGGGTCAGGGGAGACATGATAACGACATATAAAATACTGCGTGGAATAGACAAGGTGGACAAAGACAGGATGTTCCAGGGAGGGGACACAGAAACAAGAGGCCACAATTGGAAGTTGAAGACACAAATGAGTCAGAGAGATAGTAGGAAGTATTTCTTCAGTCATAGAGTTGTAAGGCAGTGGAATAGCCTAGAAAATGACGTAGTGGAGGCAGGAACCATACACAGTTTTAAGACGAGGTTTGATAAAGCTCATGGAGCGGGGAGAGAGAGGGCCTAGTAGCAACCGGTGAAGAGGCGGGGCCAGGAGCTAGGACTCGACCCCTGCAACCACAAATAGGTGAGTACAACTAGGTGAGTACACACACACACACACACACACACACAGAAGAGTGGTGGAACACCTGGAAAGGAACGATCTCATCAACAGCAGCCAACATGCTTTCAGGGATGGGAAATCCTGTGTCACAAACCTACTGGAGTTTTATGACATGGTGACAGCAGTAAGACAAGAGAGAGAGAGAGAGACGTGGGAAGATTGAATTTTCTTGGACTGTAAGAGGCGTTTGACACAGTTCGACACAAGAGACTAGTGTAAAAGCTGGAGGACCAGGCAGAGATAACAAGGAAGGCCCTGCAGTGGATCAGGGAATAACTCTCAGGAAGACAACAGAGAGTCATGGTACGTGGTGAGGTGTCAGAGTGGGCGATTGTGACGAGCGGGGTTCCACATGGGTCAGTCCTAGGACCGGTGCTCTTTCTGGTATTTGTGAACGGCATAAAGGAAGGAAAAGACTCCAAAGTGTCCCTGTTTGCAGATGATGTGAAGCTGATGAGACGAATTCAGTCGGACGAGGACCAGGCAGAACTACAAAGGAATGTGGACAGGCTGCAGGCCTGCTACAGCAACTGGCTCATGGAGTTCACAGAGGGTCACCAAATAGAGCGTATGAACACGTGAAAGACCTGAGAATAAATATGTCAGCTGACCTTTGTTTTAAAGACCATAACAAGACAAAGATCAAGACAGCCAGGAAGATGACTGGGTGGGTATTGAGAAGTTTTAAAACAAAGGAAATAATGCCGATGATGACACACTTCAAATCGCTAGTGCTCCCTCACTTAGAATATTGCTCAGTGTTGACGGCCCCGTTCAGGGCAGGAGAAATATCGGAGCTGGAACAAATACAGAGATCGTTTAAGGCTCACATTGAACCAGTAAAGCACCTAAACTACTGGGAACGCTTGCAAGTCTTGAACATGTACTCAATGGAGAGGAGGAGAGAGAGGTACATGATGATATATACCTGGAAAGTCCTCGAGGGCTTGGTCCCAAATCTGTACACTGCCATAAGATATGGGAGAGATATGGGAGGAAGTGTAAAATAAACCCAGTGAGGAGCAGGGGTGCGGTGGGGACAATAAGGGAACACTGTATCAACATCCGGGGTCCCAGACTATTCAACATCTTACCAGAAGATATCAGAAACACTGCTGGAACAAGTATCTTCACCAGGTGCAAGATCAACCAGGCTGCGATGGACATGTGGGGCAGCAACAGCCAGGTTAACCAGGCAAGCACCAGACGAGCCTGGCCCATGGCCGGGCTCGGAGAGTAGATAAACTCTTGAAACTCTTCAAAGGTATATCATAGGTATATCAAAGGCACTAAGTGCAAAATCATGAAGATTGGTGAAGGGCAAAGAAGACTGCAGACGGAATAAAGTCCAGGGGGCCAGAGATTACAAACCTCAATCATGAAAAAGGATCTTGGGGTGAGTATAACACCGAGCACATCTCCTGAAGCGCACATTAACCAAATAACTGCTGCAGCATATGGGCGCCTAGCAAACCTCAGAACAGCATTCCGACATCTTAATAAGGAATCATTCAGGACCCTGTACACCATGTACGTTAGGCCCATATTGGAGTATGCGGCACCAGTTTGGAACCCACACCTAGCCAAGCACGTAAAGAAACTAGAGAAAGTGCAAAGGTATGCAACAAGACTAGTGCCAGAGCTAAGAGGTATATCTTACGAGGAGAGGTTAAGGGAAATCAACCTGACGACACTGGAGGACAGGAGAGATAGGGGGGACATGACATCGACTTACAAAATACTGAGAGGAATCGACAAGGTGGACAGAGACAGGATGTTCCAGAGATTGGACACAGTAACAAGGGGACACAGTTGGAAGTTGAAGACTCAGATGAATGACAGGGATGTTAGGAAGTATTTATTCAGCCACGGAGTTGTCGGGAAATGGAATAGTCTGGGAAGTGATGTAGTGGAGGTAGGATCCATACATAGCTTTAAGTAGAGGTATGATATACCTTATGTAGCAAGAAGTGACCAAGTAGTGTAGACAGCCTGTACTGTCAGAACACACAGCCTAGCCGTCTGCGCTGACTAGTTCATATTTCGCGGCATTTAGGTGCTGCCCTCTGTAGGCTCACCCAGGTCAGTGGGAGGCTCAGCCCAGCCGCTCTCACTCCTAGGCCGACCGACTTGACAGACACAAGTGCTCCCCCTCCACGGACTGGCTTGCGGTCACTCCCTCACACTGCCCGTTGTGTACTCACTCCTACCCAATTAAAGCCAAACTAGTCCACGGCCGTATCGTTGCTACCTACGCTACCTTCATCGGCACTAAACCGCTGTTCAGCAGTAAGAACAGTAATAACAGTAGCTACCAAGGAAGAGGCGGGTCCAGGAGCTGCGAATCAACCCCTGCAACCACAACTAGGTAAGTACACACACACATATTATGTAGTATATATATATATATATATATATATATATATATATATATATATATATATATATATATATATATATATTTCTTTCAACACACCGGTAGTGTCCCACCGAGGCAGGGTGGACCACCGAGGCAGGGTGGACCACCGAGGCAGGGTGGACCACCGAGGCAGGGTGGGACCACCGAGGCAGGGTGGGACCACCGAGGCAGGGTGGACCACCGAGGCAGGGTGGGACCACCGAGGCAGGGTGGACCACCGAGGCAAGGTGGACCACCGAGGCAGGGTGGACCACCGAGGCAGGGTGGGACCACCGAGGCAGGGTGGGACCACCGAGGCAGGGTGGACCACCGAGGCAGGGTGGGACCACCGAGGCAGGGTGGACCACCGAGGCAAGGTGGACCACCGAGGCAGGGTGGACCACCGAGGCAGGGTGGACCACCGAGGCAGGGTGGGACCACCGAGGCAGGGTGGACCACCGAGGCAGGGTGGACCACCGAGGCAGGGTGGACCACCGAGGCAGGGTGGACCACCGAGGCAGGGTGGGACCACCGAGGCAGGGTGGACCACCGAGGCAGGGTGGACCACCGAGGCAGGGTGGACCACCGAGGCAGGGTGGAGAAGAGGTTACTAGCACCTTGCTCCCGGCATTTTAGTCGCCTCTTACAACACACATGGCTTACGGAGGAAGAATTCTGTTCCACTTCTCCATGGAGATAAGAGGAAACAAACAAGAACAAGAACTAGAAAGAAAATAGAAGAAAACCCAGATGGGTGTGTATATATATACTTGTACATGTATGTGTAGTGTGACCTAAGTGTAAGTAGCAGTACCAAGATGTACCTGAAATTTTGCATGTTTATGAGACAGATAAAAGACACCAGCAATCCTACCATCATGTAAAACAATTACAGGATGGTAGTACCTCCCTGGGTGGTTGCTGTCTACCAACCTACTACCACAGGACGGTAGTACCTCACTGGGTGGTTGCTGTCTACCAACCTACTACCACAGGACGGTAGTACCTCCCTGGGTGGTTGCTGTCTACCAACCTACTACCACAGGACGGTAGTACCTCCCTGGGTGGTTGTTGTCTACCAACCTACTACCACAGGACGGTAGTACCTCCCTGGGTGGTTGTTGTCTACCAACCTACTACCACAGGACGGTAGTACCTCCCTGGGTGGTTGTTGTCTACCAACTTACTACCACAGGACGGTAGTACCTCCCTGGGTGGTTGTTGTCTACCAACCTACTACCACAGGACGGTAGTACCTCCCTGGGTGGTTGCTGTCTACCAACCTACTACCACAGGACGGTAGTACCTCCCTGGGTGGTTGTTGTCTACCAACCTACTACCACAGGACGGTAGTACCTCCCTGGGTGGTTGTTGTCTACCAACTTACTACCACAGGACGGTAGTACCTCCCTGGGAGGTTGTTGTCTACCAACCTACTACCACAGGACGGTAGTACCTCCCTGGGTGGTTGCTGTCTACCAACCTACTACCACAGGACGGTAGTACCTCCTGGGTGGTTGTTGTCTACCAACCTACTACCACAGGACGGTAGTACCTCCCTGGGTGGTTGCTGTCTATCAACCTACTACCACAGGACAGTAGTACCTCCCTGGGTGGTTGTTGTCTACCAACCTACTACCACAGGACGGTAGTACCTCCCTGGGTGGTTGTTGCTACCAACCTACTACCACAGGACGGTAGTACCTCCCTGGGTGGTTGCTGTCTACCAACCTACTACCACAGGATGGTAGTACCTCCCTGGGTGGTTGTTGTCTACCAACCTACTACCACAGGACGGTAGTACCTCCCTGGGTGGTTGTTGTCTACCAACCTACTACCACAGGACGGTAGTACCTCCCTGGGTGGTTGTTGTCTACCAACCTACTACCACAGGACGGTAGTACCTCCCTGGGTGGTTGCTGTCTACCAACCTACTACCACAGGATGGTAGTACCTCCCTGGGCGGTTGTTTGTCTACCAACCTACTACCACAGGACGGTAGTACCTCCCTGGGTGGTTGTTGTCTACCAACCTACTACCACAGGACGGTAGTACCTCCCTGGGTGGCTGTTGTCTACCAACCTACTACCACAGGACGGTAGTACCTCCCTGGGTGGTTGCTGTCTACCAACCTACTACCACAGGATGGTAGTACCTCCCTGGGTGGTTGTTGTCTACCAACCTACATACCACAGGACGGTAGTACCTCCCTGGGTGGTTGCTGTCTACCAACCTACTACCACAGGATGGTAGTACCTCCCTGGGTGGTTGTTGTCTACCAACCTACTACCACAGGACGGTAGTACCTCCCTGGGCGGTTGCTGTCTACCAACCTACTACCACAGGACGGTAGTACCTCCCTGGGTGGTTGCTGTCTACCAACCTACTACCACAGGATGGTAGTACCTCCCTGGTTGGATGTTGTCTACGAACCTACTACCACAGGACGGTAGTACCTCCCTGGGCGGTTGCTGTCTACCAACCTACTACCACAGGACGGTAGTACCTCCCTGGGTGGTTGCTGTCTACCAACCTACTACCACAGGATGGTAGTACCTCCCTGGGTGGTTGTTGTCTACCAACCTACTACCACAGGACGGTAGTACCTCCCTGGGCGGTTGCTGTCTACCAACCTACTACCACAGGACGGTAGTACCTCCCTGGTGTGTTGCTGTCTACCAACCTACTACCACAGGACGGTAGTACCTCCCTGGGTGGTTGCTGTCTACCAACCTACTACCACAGGATGGTAGTACTTCCCTGGGTGGTTGTTGTCTACCAACCTACTACCACAGGACGGTAGTACCTCCCTGGGCGGTTGCTGTCTACCAACCTACTACCACAGGACGGTAGTACCTCCCTGGGTGGTTGCTGTCTACCAACCTACTACCACAGGATGGTAGTACCTCCCTGGTTGGATGTTGTCTACCAACCTACTACCACAGGACGGTAGTACCTCCCTGGGTGGTTGTTGTCTACCAACCTACTACCACAGGACGGTAGTACCTCCCTGGGTGGTTGCTGTCTACCAACCTACTACCACAGGATGGTAGTACCTCCCTGGTTGGATGTTGTCTACCAACCTACTACCACAGGACGGTAGTACCTCCCTGGGTGGTTGTTGTCTACCAACCTACTACCACAGGACGGTAGTACCTCCCTGGGTGGTTGCTGTCTACCAACCTACTACCACAGGATGGTAGTACCTCCCTGGTTGGATGGTGTCTACCAACCTACTACCACAGGACGGTAGTACCTCCCTGGGCGGTTGCTGTCTACCAACCTACTACCACAGGACGGTAGTACCTCCCTGGGCGGTTGCTGTCTACCAACCTACTACCACAGGACGGTAGTACCTCCCTGGGTGGTTGCTGTCTACCAACCTACTACCACAGGATGGTAGTACCTCCCTGGGTGGTTGCTGTCTACCAACCTACTACCACAGGACGGTAGTACCTCCCTGGGTGGTTGCTGTCTACCAACCTACTACCACAGGACGGTAGTACCTCCCTGGGTGGTTGCTGTCTACCAACCTACTACCACAGGATGGCAGTACCTCCCTGGTTGGATGTTGTCTACCAACCTACTACCACAGGACGGTAGTACCTCCCTGGGTGGTTGTTGTCTACCAACCTACTACCACAGGACGGTAGTACCTCCCTGGGTGGTTGCTGTCTACCAACCTACTACCACAGGATGGTAGTACCTCCCTGGTTGGATGTTGTCTACCAACCTACTACCACAGGACGGTAGTACCTCCCTGGGTGGTTGTTGTCTACCAACCTACTACCACAGGACGTAGTACCTCCCTGGGTGGTTGCTGTCTACCAACCTACTACCACAGGATGGTAGTACCTCGCTGGTTGGATGTTGTCTACCAACCTACTACCACAGGACGGTAGTACCTCCCTGGGCGGTTGCTGTCTGCCAACCTACTACCACAGGACGGTAGTACCTCCCTGGGTGGTTGCTGTCTACCAACCTACTACCACAGGACGGTAGTACCTCCCTGGGCGGTTGCTGTATACCAACCTACTACCACAGGACGGTAGTACCTCCCTGGGCGGTTGCTGTCTACCAACCTACTACCACAGGACGGTAGTACCTCCCTGGGGCGGTTGCTGTCTACCAACCTACTACCACAGGATGGTAGTACCTTCCCTGGGTGGTTGTTGTCTACCAACCTACTACCACAGGACGGTAGTACCTCCCTGGGCGGTTGCTGTCTACCAACCTACTACCACAGGACGGTAGTACCTCCCTGGGTGGTTGCTGTCTACCAACCTACTACCACAGGATGGTAGTACCTCCCTGGTTGGATGTTGTCTACAACCTACTACCACAGGACGGTATTACCTCCCTGGGCGGTTGCTGTCTACCAACCTACTACCACAGGACGGTAGTACCTCCCTGGGTGGTTGCTGTCTACCAACCTACTACCACAGGATGGTAGTACCTCCCTGGGTTGGTTGTTGTCTACCAACATACTACCACAGGACGGTAGTACCTCCCTGGGGGTTGTTGTCTACCAACCTACTACCACAGGACGGTAGTACCTCCCTGGGTGGTTGCTGTCTACCAACCTACTACCACAGGACGGTAGTACCTCCCTGGTTGGATTTTTGTCTACCAACCTACTACCACAGGAGGTAGTACCTTCCCTGGGGGTTGTTGTCTACCAACCTACTACCACAGGACGGTAGTACCTCCCTGGGCGGTTGCTGTCTACCAACCTACTACCACAGGACGGTAGTACCTCCCTGGGTGGTTGCTGTCTACCAACCTACTACCACAGGATGGTAGTACCTCCCTGGGGTTGGGCTGTGCTACCAACCTACTACCACAGGACGGTAGTACCTCCCTGGGTGGTTGCTGTCTACCAACCTACTACCACAGGACGGTAGTACCTCCCTGGGTGGTTGTTGTCTACCAACCTACTACCACAGGACGGTAGTACCTCCCTGGGTGGATGTTGTCTACCAACCTACTACCACAGGACGGTAGTACCTCCCTGGGTGGTTGCTTTTCTACCAACCTACTACCACAGGAGGTAGTACCTCCCTGGGTTGGATGTTGTCTACCAACCTACTACCACAGGAGGTAGTACCTCCCTGGTTGGATGTTGTCTACCAACCTACTACCACAGGACGGTAGTACCTCCCTGGGTGGTTGCTGTCTACCAACCTACTACCACAGGATGGTAGTACCTCCCTGGGCGGTTGCTGTCTACCAAACCCACTACCACAGGACGGTAGTACCTCCCTGGGTGGTTGCTGTCTACCAACCTACTACCACAGGACGGTAGTACCTCCCTGGGCGGTTGCTGTCTACCAACCTACTACCACAGGACGGTAGTACCTCCCTGGGTGGTTGCTGTCTACCAACCTACTACCACAGGATGGTAGTACCTCCCTGGTTGGTTGTTGTCTACCAACCTACTACCACAGGACGGTAGTACCTCCCTGGGTGGTTGCTGTCTACCAACCTACTACCACAGGACGGTAGTACCTCCCTGGGTGGTTGCTGTCTACCAACCTACTACCACAGGATGGCTAGTACCTCCCTGGTTGGATGTTGTCTACCAACCTACTACCACAGGACGGTAGTACCTCCCTGGGTGGTTTTGTTCTACCAACCTACTACCACAGGACGGTAGTACCTCCCTGGGTGGTTGCTGTCTACCAACCTACTACCACAGGATGGTAGTACCTCCTGGTTGGATGGTGTCTACCAACCTACTACCACAGGACGGTAGTACCTCCCTGGGCGGTTGCTGTCTACCAACCTACTACCACAGGACGGTAGTACCTTCCTGGGCGGTTGCTGTCTACCAACCTACTACCACAGGACGGTAGTACCTCCCTGGTGGTTACTATCTACCAACCTACTACCACAGGACGGTAGTACCTCCCTGGTCGGTTGCTGTCTACCAACCTACTACCACAGGACGGTAGTACCTCCCTGGGCTGTTGCTGTCTACCAACCTACTACCACAGGACGGTAGTACCTCCCTGGGTGGTTGTTGTCTACCAACCTACTACCACAGGAGGCAGTACCTCCCTGGTTGGATTGCTGTCTACCAACCTACTACCACAGGACGGTAGTACCTCCCTGGGTGGTTGCTTGTCTACCAACCTACTACCACAGGATGGTAGTACCTCCCTGGTTGGATGTTGTCTACAACCTACTACCACAGGACGGTATACCTCCCTGGTGGATGCTGTCTACCAACCTACTACCACAGGACGGTAGTACCTCCCTGGGTGGTTGCTTTTCTACCAACCTACTACCACAGGACGGGAGTACCTCCCTGGGTGGTTGTGTCTACCAACCTACTACCACAGGATGGTAGTACCTCCTGGTTGATGTTGTCTACCAACCTACTACCACAGGACGGTAGTACCTCCCTGGGTGGTTGCTGTCTACCAACCTACTACCACAGGACGGTAGTACCTCCCTGGGCGGTTGCTGTCTACCAACCTACTACCACAGGACGGTAGTACCTCCCTGGGTGGTTATGTCTACCAACCTACTACCACAGGACGGTAGTACCTCCCTGGGCGGTTGCTGTCTACCAACCTACTACCACAGGACGGTAGTACCTCCCTGGGGGTTGCTGTCTACCAACCTACTACCACAGGATGGTAGTACCTCCCTGGTGGATGTTGTCTACCAACCTACTACCACAGGACGGTAGTACCTCCCTGGGCGGTTGCTGTCTACCAACCTACTACCACAGGACGGTAGTACCTCCCTGGGTGGTTGCTGTCTACCAACCTACTACCACAGGATGGTAGTACCTCCCTGGTTGGATGTTGTCTACCAACCTACTACCACAGGACGGTATTACCTCCCTGGGCGGTTGCTGTCTACCAACCTACTACCACAGGACGGTAGTACCTCCCTGGGTGGTTGCTGTCTACCAACCTACTACCACAGGATGGTAGTACCTCCCTGGGTTGGATTGTTGTCTACCAACCTACTACCACAGGACGGTAGTACCTCCCTGGGCGGTTGCTGTCTACCAACCTACTACCACAGGACGGTAGTACCTCCCTGGGTGGTTGCTGTCTACCAACCTACTACCCCAGGACGGTAGTACCTCCCTGGGTGGTTGCTGTCTACCAACCTACTACCACAGGATGGTAGTACCTTCCCTGGGTGGTTGCTGTCTACCAACCTACTACCACAGGACGGTAGTACCTCCCTGGGCGGTTGCTGTCTACCAACCTACTACCACAGGACGGTAGTACCTCCCTGGGTGGTTGCTGTCTACCAACCTACTACCACAGGATGGTAGTACCTCCCTGGTTGGATGTTGTCTACCAACCTACTACCACAGGACGGTAGTACCTCCCTGGGTGGTTGTTGTCTACCAACCTACTACCACAGGACGGTAGTACCTCCCAGGGTGGTTGCTGTCTACCAACCTACTACCACAGGACGGTAGTACCTCCCTGGGTGGATGTTGTCTACCAACCTACTACCACAGGACGGTAGTACCTCCCTGGGTGGTTGTTGTCTACCAACCTACTACCACAGGACGGTAGTACCTCCCTGGGTGGTTGCTGTCTACCAACCTACTACCACAGGATGGTAGTACCTCCCTGGTTGGATGTTGTCTACCAACCTACTACACACAGGACGTAGTACCTCCCTGGGCGGTTGCTGTCTACCAACCTACTACCACAGGACGGTAGTACCTCCCGGGCGTTGCTGTCTACCAACCTACTACCACAGGACGGTAGTACCTCCCTGGGTGGTTGCTGTCTACCAACCTACTACCACAGGACGGTAGTACCTCCCTGGGTGGTTGCTGTCTACCAACCTACTACCACAGGACGGTAGTACCTCTCTGGGTGGTTACTGTCTACCAACCTACTACCACAGGACGGTAGTACCTCCCTGGGGGTTGCTGTCTACCAACCTACTACCACAGGATCGGTAGTACCTCCCTGGGGTATGTCTGTCTACCACCTACTACCACAGGACGGTAGTACTACCCTGGGTGGTTGTTGTCTACCAACCTACTACCACAGGACGGTAGTACTACCCTGGGTGGTTGTTGTCTACCAACCTACTACCTAGGACATGGTATAACTCTGGTATGATTATGTATAAACAATATACAAGGAGTAGTACTATATGGTTGTATTTTGTCTACAACCTATATGAGTGACGGTATGTACGTCTGGGTGTGTTGTGTTATGTCCATGTATAGCAAGGATGGTATGTATGTTTGGTTGATGTTGTCTAACTACTAACAGGACTGGTAGTACCTGTGGGTGTGGTTGTGTTACACTTTACATGGACGGTTAGTACCTCCCGGTTTTCCCGATTGTAGTCCACTTACTACCACAGGACGGTAATATCTGGGCGGCTCTGATCCACACTGAACCACACCACCAGGACCGGTAGTACTTCCCGGGCGGTTGCTGTCTACTCAAACACTTATCAACCCACCAAAAACGACGGTAGTACCTGGTTCTGGGCGGTTACCGTGTCTAACCCCCAAACCCACTGACACCCGTGACGGTCCAGGTATCAAGCCGCATTGGCGTTTGCTGGCTCACGCAATCCTTACGAGCCACAGGGCTGGTAGTACCGACCTAGGGCGTTGCTGGTTTCCAAGCTTAACTGCCAGGATGGTAGTCCCTATAGCTGGGAAGCGTTGTATGTCTCGCCTACTACACATTGGACGGTCTCTTACCCCGGCTTTTGTTTTCTACCACCTACTTTTCATTGGGGAATTTATTATATAATATACTATATTTATATATATATATATATTTATAATTATATATATTATATTTTATGTATATATATATTTTGCTGGTTAGAATACGTGTGTGTGGTATGGTGTGTGTTTATGGTGTGTGTATAGTGTGTGTGTATGTGTGTGTGTGTATGTTTGTGTGTGTATGTTTGTGTGTGTATGTGTGTGTGTGTGTGTGTGTGTGTGTGTGTGTGTGTGTGTGTGTGTGTATGTGTGTGTGTGTGTGTGTACCTCTGAATGTATATATGCAAACAGATGTGTATGTCTCACTGTACACACACAGAGAGGCGTGTAATATATATATTGGTCGAGACTCTGATCCACGAGCTTGAACACACCACCCTGGTAGCCTGTCAAAATTCGCGACGCCCTAATTCACTAAACCGTCAATATCACATGTATCAGACGCCCACACTAATAGACGACTGTTGTATGTATTACCTGGAGTTTACCTGGAGAGAGTTCCGGGGGTCAACACCCCCGCTGCAGGGCCTGTGACCAGGCCTCCTGGTGGATCAGAGCCTGATCAATTAGGCTGTTACTGCTGGCTGCACGCAATCCAGTGTACGAGCCACAGCCCGGCTGGTCAGTTACCGACTTTAGGTGCTTGTCCGGTGCCAGCTTGAAGACTGCCAGGGGTCTATTGGTGATCCCCCCTTATGTATGCTGGGAAGCAGTTGAACAGTCTCGGGCCCCTGACACTTATTGTATGGTCTCTTAACGTGCTAGTGACACCCCTGCTTTTCATTGGGGGGATGTTGCATCATCTGCCAAGTCTTTTGCTTTCGTAGTGAGTGATTTTCGTGTGCAAGTTCGGTACTAGTCCCTCTAGGATTTTCCAGGTGTATATAATCATGTATCTCTCCTGCCTGCGTTCCAGGGAATACAGTTTTAGGAGCCTCAAGCGCTCCCAGTAATTGAGGTGTTTTATCTCCGTTATGCGTGCCGTGAAAGTTTCTGTACATTTTCTAGGTCGGCAATTTCACCTGCATTGAAAGGTGCTGCTAGTGTGCAGCAATATTCCAGCCTAGATAGAACAAGTGACCTGAAGAGTGTCATCATGGGCTTGGCCTCCCTAGTTTTGAAGGTTCTCATTATCCATCCTGTCATTTTTCTAGCAGATGCGATTGATACAATGTTATGGTCCTTGAAGGTGAGATCCTCCGACATAATCACTCCCAGGTCTTTGACGTTGGTGTTTCGCTCTATTTTGTGGCCAGAATTTGTTTTGTACTCTGATGAAGTTTTAATTTCCTCATGTTTACCATATCTGAGTAATTGAAATTTCTCATCGTTGAACTTCATATTGTTTTCTGCAGCCCACTGAAAGATTTGGTTGATGTCTGCCTGGAGCCTTGCAGTGTCTGCAATGGAAGACACTGTCATGCAGATTCGGGTGTCATCTGCAAAGGAAGACACGGTGCTGTGGCTGACATCCTTGTCTATGTCAGATATGAGGATGAGAAACAAGATGGGAGCGAGTACTGTGCCTTGTGGAACAGAGCTTTTCACCGTAGCCGCCTCGGACTTTACTCTGTTGACTACTACTCTTTGTGTTCTGTTTGTGAGGAAATTATAGATCCATCGACCGACTTTTCCTGTTATTCCTTTAGCACGCATTTTGTGCGCTATTACGCCATGGTCAAACTTGTCAAAGGCTTTTGCAAAGTCTGTATATATTACATCTGCATTCTTTTTGTCTTCTAGTGCATCTTGGACCTTGTCATAGTGATCCAATAGTTGAGACAGACAGGAGCGACCTGTTCTAAACCCATGTTGCCCTGGGTTTGGAACTGATGGGTTTCTAGATGGGTGGTGATCTTGCTTCTTAGGACCCTTTCAAAGATTTTTATGATATGGGATGTTAGTGCTATTGGTCTGTAGTTCTTTGCTGTTGCTTTACTGCCCCCTTTGTGGAGTGGGGCTATGTCTGTTGTTTTTAGTAACTGTGGGACGACCCCCGTGTCCATGCTCCCTCTCCATAGGATGGAAAAGGCTCGTGATAGGGGCTTCTTGCAGTTCTTGATGAACACAGAGTTCCATGAGTCTGGCCCTGGGGCAGAGTGCATGGGCATGTCATTTATCGCCTGTTCGAAGTCATTTGGCGTCAGGATAACATCAGATAGGCTTGTGTTAACCAAATTTTGTGGCTCTCTCATAAAAAG
Source organism: Cherax quadricarinatus (assembly GCF_026875155.1). Taxonomy (NCBI): domain Eukaryota; kingdom Metazoa; phylum Arthropoda; class Malacostraca; order Decapoda; family Parastacidae; genus Cherax; species Cherax quadricarinatus. The sequence continues at coordinate 13,748,023 of NC_069493.1, forward strand.
TTCATTTTGATCTTCGACTCTCAGTCTGGTTAGTGGCTTGCTAAAAACTGAGTCATATTGGGACTTGAGTAGCTCACTCATTTCCTTGCTGTCATCTGTGTAGGACCCATCTTGTTTAAGTAGGGGCCCAATACTGGACGTTGTTCTCGACTTTGATTTGACATAGGAGAAGAAATACTTTGGGCTTAGTTCTATTTCATTTATGGCTTTTAGTTCTTCCCGCGATTCCTGACTCCTATAAGATTTCTTTAGCTTAAGTTTGATGTTTGCTATTTCTCTGACCAGTGACTCCCTACGCATTTCAGATATATTGACCTCTTTTAGCCGCACTGTTATTCTTTTCCGTCGCCTGTAAAGGGAGCGCCTGTCTCTTTCTATTTTACATCTACTCCTCCTTTTTCTTAGAGGAATAAGCCGTGTGCATACATCGAGTGCCACCGAGTTAATCTGTTCTAGGCATAAGTTGGGGTCTGTGTTGCTTAGTATATCTTCCCAGCTTATATCGGTTAGGACTTCGTTTACTTAGTCCCACTTTATGTTCTTGTTATTGAAGTTGAATTTGGTGAATGTTCCCTCGTGACTAATCTCATTATGTCGGTCTGGGGCTCCACGCATACATGTCTGAACCTCGATTATGTTGTGATCTGAGTATATTGTTTTTGATATGGTGACATTGCGTATCAGATCATCATTGTTAGTGAAGATGAGGTCTAGTGTATTCTCCAGTCTAGTAGGCTCTATTATTTGTTGGTTTAAATTGAATTTTGTGCAGAGATTTAAAAGCTCGCGTGAGTGTGAGTTTTCATCAGAGCTGCCTCCTGGTGTTATTACTGCAACAATATTATTTGCTATATTCCTCCATTTTAGGTGCCTTAAGTTGAAATCCCCCAGGAGCAAGATGTTGGGTGCAGGAGCTGGAAGATTTTCTAGACAGTGGTCAATTTTTAACAGCTGTTCCTGGAATTGCTGGGACGTTGCATCCGGAGGCTTGTAGACTACCACAATGACTAGGTTTTGGTTCTCGACCTTTACTGCTAAAACTTCCACTACATCATTTGAGGCATTAAGCAGTTCTGTGCAAACAAGTGACTCTGCAATGTACAGGCCAACCCCCCCTTTTGCCTGTTCACTCTGTCACATCTGTATAGGTTGTAATCTGGGATCCATATTTCGTTGTCCAAGTGATCCTTTATGTGGGTCTCTGTGAAAGCCACGAACATTGCATTTGCCTCTGCAAGCAGTCCACGGATGAAAGGTATTTTGTTGTTCGTTGCTTTCTTTAGACCCTGTATATTTGCAAAGAAGAATGTCATCGGACTGGTGGTATTGTTGGTACTGGGGGGGGATTTTTTTCCGGCATTAGTATCTGTATCTGTTGGTTTGGAGTGGAGGCCATCGACTGTGGTTACACTCCAGGAATGACTGGATTTGGTGTATGATTTCTGCCATTTCCTGCCAGTTTTTTTTCCTTCCTGGCACTAAAAAACCTCTCCCTCTTGAGTGGCTGTGGCTCCCAGGTTTTCCCCATGGCCTGGATGTTTTGTATCTTTTTGTCCCCTTTAGATGGTGTGCCTGGCAATTTAAGTTATAGCACAGTCTTTCCTGTACTGAAGAGGGACACATTTCAGGGTGAAAAAGCTTACAGGAAGGGAGTTTGCATTTTCCTGTTGTCATATGGGCATGGCATTTTCTAGTGTGGTCAAAGTTGCACGTCCCATCAGTTTTTCCAGATTTCCCATGTCTACAGATACCAAGTGCATAGTATGTGCACAGGCTTGGTTTCCGTTTACCTTGGGTGTCTGTGACTGTATTCCCTGTTGGTGCATGTTTCCCTGTCTCTTTCCTATCCTCACTAGCACTAACAATGGAGCTCTCACCAGTTGTTTTTGGTAATATATCCTCACTAATGCTAGTGGAGTCCCGTTGTTTGCTATCTCCTGTGTATGTGACACTGGTGGTTCACTGGATTAGGGCTTCTCAACTTTTGGTAGACTACCAAGATGGCTTGTTGAGGGTCCAGGATTCGAGTCTTGGCACATGCAGTTGTTATTTGCTTGAACCTTCTTGTTCGTGGATATATATATATATATATATATATATATATATATAATATATATATATATATATATATATATATATATATATATATATATATATATATATATATATATATATATATATATGCAAAACAACCACTCTGAAAGAATAGAGAAATTCCAAGCGTTTTCGTGACTACTCACATTATCAAGGAAGTTCCTTGATAATGTGAGTAGTCACGAAAGCGCTTGGAATTTCTCTATTCTTTCAGAGTGGTTGTTTTGCATATTCTGAAATCACCGTTTACTGTGATCTTATTGCATATATATATATATATATATATATATATAATATAATATATATATATATATATATATATATATATATAAATATATATAAATATTATATATATATATATATATATATATATATATATATATATATATATATATATAATATATATATATATATATATATATATGTATGTATGTTATGTATATATATCCACGAAGAAGAAGGTTCAAGCAAATAACAACTGCATGTGCCAAGACTCGAATCCTAGACCCTCAACAAGCCATCTTGGTAGTCTACCAAAAGTTGAGAAGCCCTAATCCAGTGAACCATCAGTGTCACATACAACAGTCGTCTATTAGTGTGGGCGTCTGATACATGTGATATTAATGGTTTAGTGGATTAGGGCGTCTCGAATTTTGACAGGCTACCATGGTGGTGTGTTGAAGCTCGTGGATTAGAGTCTCGACCAATATATATATTACACGCCTCTCTGTGTATGTACAGTGAGACATACACATCTGTTTGCATATATACATTCAGAGATACACATCTCTCTATATACTGAGATAGAATCAACCAATATGTACTGAATGCTATGCGCCTGTCATTGTACAGACATCAAGAAATATTCATTCTACAAAGTATATACTTAGAGAGATACCCAAATATCAGTTGAAGAATGAGACACATACTGCCCAAGTGCCTCATTCTTCAAGTAAACCATTTACATCAAAATTATCAGTGTAAACATACTGAGAAATACACGAATGTTAGTGATCATTTAGAGTGAGACGCACAACTCAGTGTATATACACTGAGGTCGAACATGGGATCGGGTAAGCTGTAATTATCTTGATAAATGAGCCTCTCATGTCTCTTTATTCTGGGTTGTTGTCTGCTGACCTGGACCTGAATTAGACAGGTGTCTGCTTTATCAACTTCTCGGTTTTCTGCAGTGTTAAGTAACAGTTATCACTTTAATGATCAGTCGGTCAACATTCCTGAGTCTCTCTCTCTCTCTCGCTCTCTCTATCTCTCTCTCTCTCTCTCTCTCTCTCTCTCTCTCTCTCTCTCTCTCTCCTCTCTCTCTCTTTACAAAGGGTTTGACAAGGTTAAGTTAAGGATCTCTAACTTTATTGACAAGGTCAGAGCTCTTACCTACATCAGCTCATTTGAAAGCATTTTTAGTGTTATGAGACATACAATAGAGAACAGGATGAAGTTGGAGCCATCTGTGGGCCAGCTGTGAGCCATCTGTGGGCCAGCATTTTCATTTGATCAACTGACTTTATCTCGGTGACATCATAATGCTGTACGAATGTGTTCCAGACTCGAGTCATCCTGGGGATAAATGATCTCAAATGAAGTGATGTTCTGGAAAAGGGTACAGCCAGAGTGAAGTTGCTGCTGGCTGCCCGTCTTGTGGTGTAGAAGCTTGCCTTACGCTGTCCTCGAAGTGGAGTCAAGTGTGGTACTTTGACAGTGTTGGCCTTGTACATAACAGTAAGGCCACCCACATCTCTCCTGTGTTGAAGGCTGTGCTAAAATGGCAGATCTATCCAGGATTGGTCCAGGTGAGAAATGAGACGTCTTGCTCTGTTCTCTACTCTGTCAAGCAGTCGTAGATGAGAGGGGGGCAGGCAAATCAAGAAAGTGGAGCATACTTAAAGTGTGAGCGTACTTGTGCCTCGTACAGAATCTCGCAACCCCTACTGTCACGTAGATGTGAGATACGGCGAAGTGCTGTAAGCTTCCTGGCTGCCTTGTTTGCAAGATTTACAACGTGGTTCTTCATGGTCAGTTTCGAGTCAAATTTCACCCAAAAGATATCAACTTCTTCCCCAGGTGCCAACACCTTCCCATTCATCCTTACTACTGCACCAGCATTACCATCATGGTGCCTAGAGACGATCATCATTTGCGTTTTCTCAGGTGCAAATGTTACTTGCCATCTATTTCCCCAAGCTGATATAGCTCTCAGCTGGTGATTGATGTAGCTTAGAGCAGCTGGCATTTCTTCTCTTGGATAAGTGAATGTCAGTGTACAGTCGTCTACATATGCATGTAATTCTGGGATGAGATGAAGAAGGTCGTTGAAGTAGACATTCCATAACAATGGACCCAGCACGCTTCCTTGTGGAACACTTGCCCCAATAGGATCTCTCTCTCTCTCTCTCTCTCTCTCTCTCTCTGTGATAATTTGTTTGTTGTAGAAGATTTCTACTATACGAGGGTCATTTAGGCTCGATCCTCCATCCGTGTGAGTTACACAACACTATGAGTGGTGGAGGCTCGATCTTCTATCCGTGTAAATTATTCAACACTATGAGTGGTGGAGGCTCGATCCTCCGTCCGTGTAAGTTATTCAATACTATAATTGGTGTTTGATATTGTGTCTGCTGCTGAGAATACAGCCTCTCCTCACTTAGCGATTTACTTGTTTACCGACGCCTCGGAGTTACGACGGGCTCTCTGACCAGTATTTATATCTAAATGATGTATATTAGAGCTGATTTCCTCAATTCTGCTTATTACTGAATAAACATTTAAAAATATGCCAGATATGTTGTAAATGGTGTAAGTTGACATTAAAACAATATCAAAGATGGTTGACACATATCCACTACCATTATGGTATGCTCCTCGTTTAGCGACGAATTCGTTTACCAACGGGGTCTTAGGTCCATATCTCCGTCGTTAAGTGAGAAGAGGCTGTATAAACACGTAAGCAGCATAATGTGATCCATTATTGACAACGTTTCGCCCACACAATGGGCTTTATCAAGTCACAGATCTACCTGGGTTAAAGGTACATGAGTATTTAAGGATGGAATCATCGCTATCCCACACAAGAACATGAAAAAGGAGGAACACTGCAGAAGGTCTACTTATATACTTGTCCAATCTCTTTTTTAAAGGTACCCAAGACCCTAGCCAGGGGTGGGCAACCTTTTTAAGTGTACCTGCCAAAGTCGGCCATGTTTTTGATACAAAATCTCTGGAAACATATGAGGACTATTTCCCCGCTTTTCTTGGAACAGATACTTGATAAATGTCTCAATTTTTTTTGTTATTTTTTGAGATGAGACCAGAGGTTAGTGTGGCGGAAAGAAGTCGCTGGCGTGCCAGGGTTGGCACATGTGCTAAGGGTTGCCCACCATGTGACCTGGACTCCATCACCCTACTCGGATGATTGTCACATGCAGCATTCTCCACCTGACTCAGTGTTCTCCACCAGACCCAGCATTCTCCACCTGACTCAGTGTTCTCCACTTGACCCAGCATTCTCCACCTGACTCAGTGTTCTCCACCTGACCCAGCATTCTCCACCTGACTCAGTGTTCTCCACTTGACCCAGCATTCTCCACCTGACTCAGTGTTCTCCACCTGACCCAGCATTCTCCACCTGACTCAGTGTTCTCCACCTGACCCAGCATTCTCCACCTGACTCAGTGTTCTCCACTTGACTGGTCATTCTAAACCTGACTCAGTGTTCTCCACCTGACTGGTCATTCCCCACCTGACTCATCATTCTCCACATGACTTCATCCTATAAACACTCACGCACCTTACAACCAGGTAGATCTGTTTGCAACTTGAAAAAGCCCACTGTGTGGGCGAAACGTCGTCAATAAAGCATCACATTATACTGCTCATGTGTTTATATTTCCGTTGTGTCGATATTTTATAGCATATATTACCGTCTTCCGCCAAGATGAATTTACAGCACAATTATTAAATTACTCCTTATTACATAGTAACTGCTAAAAAATGTCTCGAGAACATTACAAAACATTCTCATTACAAGAAGAAAATACTTAGAAATGTTTGAAGCATTTGGCTCCTCGCTTATGACTGAGATTTTTGTCTCTGAAGATGCCAGTGACAGGCCCCCATGATGATGGGGCTAATATGTCACGATAGTCCCCCATGATGATGGGGCTGATATGTCACGATAGTCACCATGATAATGGGGCTGATATGTCACGATAGTCACCATGATAATGGGGCTGATATGTCACGATAGTCACCATGATAATGGGGCTGATATGTCACGATAGGCCCCCATGATGATGGGGCCGATATGCCACGATAGTCCTCATGATGATGGGGCTGATATGTCACGATAGTCACCATGATAATGGGGCTGATATGTCACGATAGTCACCCATGATGATGGGGCTGATATGTCACGATAGTCACCATGATAATGGGGCTGATATGTCACGATAGTCACCATGATAATGGGGCTGATATGTCACGATAGTCACCATGATAATGGGGCTGATATGTCACGATAGTCACCATGATAATGGGGCTGATATGTCACGATAGTCACCATGATAATGGGGCTGATATGTCACGATAGTCACCATGATAATGGGGCTGATATGTCACGATAGTCACCATGATAATGGGGCTGATATGTCACGATAGTCCCCCATGATGATGGGGCTCATATGCCACGATAGGCCCCATGATGATGGGGCTGATATGCCACGATAGTCCCCCATAATGATGGGGCTGATATGTCACGATAGTCACCATGATAATGGGGCTGATATGTCACGATAGTCCCCATGATGATGGGGCTGATATGTCACGATAGTCCCCCATGATGATGGGGCTGATATGTCACGATAGTCCCCCATAATGATGGGGCTGATATGTCACGATAGTCCCCCATGATGATGGGGCTGATATGTCACGACAGTCCCCCATAATGATGGGGCTGATATGTCACGACAGTCACCATGATAATGGGGCTGATATGTCACGATAGTCCCCCATGATGATGGGGCTGATATGTCACGATAGTCCCCCATAATGATGGGGCTGATATGTCACGACAGTCACCATGATAATGGGGCTGATATGTCACGATAGTCCCCATGATGATGGGGCTGATATGTCATGATAGTCCCCCATAATGATGGGGCTGATACACCACTGATAACGTACCTCCTTTGTACTGATACCCTGAGAGACCTTCCACCATGATCATCACTAACAACACCATGATCATCACTAACAACACCATGATCATCACTAACAACACCATGATCATCACTAACAACACCATGATCATCACTAACAACACCATAATCATCACTAACAACACCATGATCATCACTAACAACACCATGATCATCACTAACAACACCATGATCATCACTAACAACACCATGATCATCACTAACAACACCATGATCATCACTAACCACACCATGATCATCACTAACAACACCATGATCACTACAGCACCATGATCACTACAGCACCATGATCACTAACAACACCATAATCATCACCAACAACACCATGATCATCAGGAACAACACCATAATCATCACTACAACACCATGATCATCACTAACAACACCATAATCACCACTAACAACACCATGATCACTACAACACCATGATCACTAACAACGCCACGATCATCACTAACAACACCATAATCATCACTAACAACACCACACTCATCACTAACAACACCATAATCATCACTAGCAAACACCATAATCATCACTAACAACACCATAATCATCAATAATAACGCCAAAATCATCACTAAACAACACCATGATCATCACTAACAACACCATGATCATCTCTAACAACACCAAAATCATCACTAAACAACACCATAATCATCACTAACAACACCATGATCATCTCTAACAACACCAAAATCATCACTAAACAACACCATAATCATCACTAACAAGACCATAATCTTCACTAACAGCACCATGATCACTAACAACACCTTATTCATCACTAACAACACCATAATCATCACTAACAACACCATAATCAACACTAACAACACCATAATCATCACTAACAACACCATGATCACTAACAACACCTTATTCATCACTAACAACACCATAATCATCACTAACAACACCATAATCATCACTAACAACACCATAATCATCACTAACAACACCATGATCATCACTAAAAACACCATGATCATCACTAACAACATCATGATCACTAACAACACCATAATCATCATTAACAACACCATGATCATCACTAACAACACCAGGATCATCACTAACAACTCCATGATCATCACTAACAACACTATGATCATCAATAACAACACCATGATCATCACTAACAACACCATGATCATCACTAACAACACCATGATCATCACTAACAGCACCATGATCATCATTAACAACACCATGATCATCACTAACAACACCATGATCATCAATAACAACACCATGATCATCACTAACAACACCATAATCATCACTAACAACACCATGATCATCACTAACAACACCATGATCATCAATAACAACACCATGATCATCACTAACAACACCATAATCATCACTAACAACACCAGGATCATCACTAACAACTCCATGATCATCACTAACAACACCATGATCATCACTAACAACACCATAATCATCTTTAACAACACCATGATTCATCCTAGCACACCATGATCATCACTAACAACACCATGATCATCACTAACAACGCCATGATCATCTCTAACAACACCATAATCATCACTAACAACGCCATAATCATTACTAACAACACCATGATCATCACTAACACCATAATCATCACTAACAACACCATGATCATCACTAACAACACCATGATCATCACTACAACACCATGATCATCACTAACAACACCATGATCATCACTAGCAACAGAACGATCATCACTAACAACACCATGTTCATCACTAACAACACCATAATCATCACTAACAACGCCATGATCATCTCTAACAACACCATGATCATCACTAACAACACCATGATCATCACTAGCAACAGAACGATCATCACTAACAACACCATGTTCATCACTAACAACACCATAATCATCACTAACAACGCCATGATCATCTCTAACAACACCATGATCATCACTAACAACACAATGATCATCACTAACAACACCATAAACATCACTAACAACACCATGATTATCACTAACAACAACAAGTTCATCACTAACAACACCATAATCATCACTAAAAACGCCATAATCATCACTAACAACACCATAATCATCACTAACAACACAATGATCATCACTAACAACACCATAAACATCACTAACAACACCATAATCATCACTAACAACACCATAATTATCACTAACAATGCCATGATCATCACTAACAACGCCATGATCATCTCTAACAACACCATGATCATCACTAACAACACCATAATCATCACTAACAACACCATAATTATCACTAACAATGCCATGATCATCACTAACAACACCAAGATCATCACTAACAACACCATGATCATCACTAACAACACCATGATCATCACTAACAACACCATGATTATTAACAACACCATAATCATCACTAACAACACCATAATCATCACTAACAACACCATAATCATCACTAACGACACCATAATCATCACTAACAACACCAAAATCATCACTAATAACACTATCATCACTAGCAACACCATGATCATCACTAACAACACCATGATCATCACTAACAACACCATGATCATCACTAACAAGGCCATGATCATCACTAACAACACCATAATCATCAATAACAACACCATGATCATCACTAACAACACCATGATCATCACTAACAACACCATGATCATCACTAACAACACCATGATCATCACTAACAAGGCCATGATCATCACTAACAACACCATAATCATCAATAACAACACCATGATCATCACTAACAACACCATGATCATCACTAACAAGGCCATGATCATCACTAACAACACCATAATCATCAATAACAACACCATGATCATCACTAACAACACCATGATCATCACTAACAACCCATGATCATCACTAAACAACACCATATCATCACTAACAACACCAGACATCACTAACACGCCATATCATCACTAACAACACCATAATCATCAATAACAACACCATGATCATCACTAACAACACCATGATCATCACTAACAACGCCATGATCATCACTAACAACACCATGATCATCACTAACAACACCATGATCATCACTAACAACACCATGATCATCACTAACAACACCATGATCATTACTAACAACACCATAATCATCACTAACAACACCATAATCATCACTAACAACACCATAGTCATCATTAACAACACCATAATCATCACCAACAACACCATGATCATCACTAACAACACCATGATCATCACTAACAACACCATGATCATCACTAACAACGCCATAATCATCACTAACAACACCATAATCATCACTAACAACACCATGATCATCACTAACAACACCATAATCGTCACTAACAACACCATTATCATCACTAACAACATCACAATCATCACTAACAACACCATAATCATCACTAACAACACCATGATCATCACTAACAACACCATAATCGTCACTAACAACACCATTATCATCACTAACAACATCACAATCATCACTAACAACATCACAATCATACTACATCACATAATCATAACTAACACACATATCATCACCAACAACACCATGATCTCACTAACAACACCATAATCATCACTAACAACACCATAATCATCACTAACAACACCATAATCATCACCAACAACACCATGATCATCACTAACAACACCATGATCATCACTAACAACACCATGATCATCACTAACAACACCATGATCATCACTAACAACGCCATAATCATCACTAACAACACCATAATCATCACTAACAACACCGTGATCATCACTAACAACACCATGATCATCACTAACAACACCATGATCATCACTAACAACACCATGATCATCACTAACAACGCCATAATCATCACTAAGAACACCATAATCATCACTAACAACACCATAATCATCACTAAGAACACCATTATCATCACTAACAACATCATAATCATCACTAACAACACCGTGATCATCACTAACAACACCATGATCATCACTAACGAACACCATGATCATCACTAACAACACCATGATCATCACTAAGCAACGCATTAATCATCACTAACAACACATAATCATCACTAACAACACCTTATCATCACTAAAACACCATAATCATCACTAACAACACCATAATCATCACTAAGAACACCATAATCATCACTAACAACACCATAATCATCACTAAGAACACCATAATCATCACTAACAACACCATAATCATCACTAATAACACCATAATCATCACTAACAACACCATGATCACTAACAACACCATGATCATAACTAACAACACCATGATCACTAACAACACCATGATCATCTCTAACAACACCATGATTACTAACAACACCATAATCATCACTAACAACACCATGATCACTAACAACACCATGATCATAACTAACAACACCATGATCATCACTAACAACACCATGATCATTAACAACACCATTATCATCACTAACAACACCATGATGACTAACAACACCATAATCATCACTAACAACTCCATAATCATCACTAACAACACTATAATCATCACTAACAACACCATTATCATCACTAACAACACCATAATCTTCACTAACAACACCATAATCATCACTAACAACACCAATCATCACTAACAACACCCTGATCATTAACAATCACCATAACACACAAGAACACTATTGTCATCACTAACAACACCCTGATCATTAATAACACCATAATCATCACTAACAACACCATTATCATCACTAACAACACCATGATCATCACTAACAACACCATGATCATTAACAACACCATAATCATCACTAGCAACACTATTATCATCACTAACAACACCATGATCATCACTAACAACACCATGATCATCACTAACAACACCCATGATCACACTAAGAACACCATAATCATCACTACAACACCATTATCATCACTAACAACACCATATCATCACTAACAACACCATGATCATCATAACAACATCATGATCATCACTAACAACACCATAACCATCACTAGCAACACCATTATCATCACTAACAACACCATGATCATCACTAACAACACCATGATCATCACTAACAACACCATAACCATCACTAGCAACACCATTATCATCACTAACAACACCATAATCATCACTAACAACACCATGATCATCACTAACAACATCATGATCATCACTAACAACACCATAACCATCACTAGCAACACCATTATCATCACTAACAACACCATGATCATCACTAACAACACCATGATCATTAACAATACTATAATCACTAGCAACACCATTATCATCACTAACAACACCATGATCATCACTAACAACACCATAATCATCACTAACAACACCATTATCATCACTAACAACACCATAATCATCACTAACAACACCATTATCATCACTAACAACACCATAATCATCACTAACAACACCATGATCATCACTAACAATCACCATTATCATCACTAAGCAACACCATGATCATCATAACAACACCATAATCATCACTACAACACCATTATCATCACTAACAACACCATTATCATCACTAACAACACCATGATCATCACTAACAACACCATAATCATCACTAGCAACACCATTATCATCACTAACAACACCATGATCATCACTAACAACACCATGATCATTAACAACACCATAATCATCACTAACAACACCATTATCATCACTAACAACACCATGATCATCACTAACAACACCATGATCATCACTAACAACACCATGAATACACATAAAAAAGTCTAGATGTGAATAAAGACAGTCCAGTATAAGACTTACAGTAACACAGTGTTGTGTAGGATTTTATCATGTATAGCTTAAGCTGGGTTTAACTCTGTTCACTGTGCTTTCTTAAGTGGTTCAGGGGAACCAGTTTGAAAGCTTACCATGCCGCCAGCTTCAGTGGGATCAGTAAGCTTACCATGCCGCCAGCTTCAGTGGGATCAGTAAGCTTACCATGCCGACAGGGAAAGACGAACTGTCTTGTATAACAGTTCTGAAGTTGGTGGCCAAATTTTGGTCTTCAGCTTAAAAGCAGAAAACTTCGCTCTCTCGCCAAAGATTTTTATTAGGCTCAACTTTATGTGCAATAGGGGGAGATATCTTTTGAAATTCATCAGTATCATGTGCTGTATGATGAATTTTTCTGGTATAGTGTCTCCTCTTGCCAGTCATTCGATTTTGTAGTGGTTAGTGTCGTCACTGTTCCAGAGACGATGGAAGTGCATGTGTGTTGGGTCACCAACTTAGGGACTTACATTATCACTTTTAGGTCTTGATATATATTCCACTTGTAGTCGTTGAATTTTTTTTTATCAATGGAATTTAACCCCAAGAATGAGCCACTGGAAAAAACATACCACTTGCGGTATGGCATGAGTCATGAGCCAGGGCACGGAGGGCTTTTCTGATGTTGTAGACATAGATGTATATCTCCCATAAGTGATGTTATTTTCAATGCACCTCGTAGAAAGAAGCGAAAATATGTACACAGAAATATTGTAGCCAGCAGGATTCGAACCCACGTTTTTTGAGGCCAAAACATACAAGAAAAAAATGAATTAGCTGGCGATCATGCTTGAGGGTCACTGGTGTGGCCAGCACTAGAAAGGAACATGACTTGTCAGCAGGCTATCTAGTTACCTAGATCTTTGCTTTCTCTATGCTTGCTGTAGCACCTTCCGGTGAACTATAAGCTCACTCTGGACTTCTGTGCTTTCTGTTGTATGTTAACGGTATATAATACCGACAAGATGATAATTAAACACAAGTGTAATATCTAGAAATCCTAACTTTGTAAACATTGTGCTATCCAGACGCTATATCAATACAAGAACAGTGCCAGATGGCACTGTTCTTGTATTGATATAGCGTCTGTTGTACCTTGTATTGATATAGCGTCTGTTGTACCTTCTCTCATGCCAGAATATACACTGGCATGAGAGAAGGTACAACAGACGAAGGCATTGCAACAGAAGGGATGAGAGTTGAGCTCTGCCCTGCTCTTGTGGCCTTTTTGACGACCTCAACAAGTGTATCTATCATTGTTCTGTTAATATCATCACATTCTTGTTTTAGCCTCTTGCTGTTTAGTGCAGAGTTGTACATTACTGTTATCACCACCTCGGGAACGCCAATCTTCACTGCCTACCAGGTAGTTCTCTGTATTACCTCCGCCCATTCCTCCCATCTCAATACTCCACTCACTATTTTCTGATATGCAGTGACACTACTCCTGTGTTCCCTCTGTCTTATCTTACACTCTGATAGCCTGTCTGGAAAATTGCATCTGCTATAATCTCCCCAAGCTTTGCTTCACTCTTCTTTGTTATCCCATCTGAACTGGTGTGCCCTTACTGTGCTACCGTTTGTTGCTTCCTGGATTCCTGGTCATGCTCATGGGTTGGGGTGGGGGGTGGGGGTGGGGGGTGGAAGAGGTTGGTACAGGTTCGGGGAATGGAAAGAGGAGAAGATTTTGTAAGGTGGAGCTATGAATGTATTTCTGCAGGGAATGGATGTGGAGTACAGTGTATTGTGGGTTATTTTGCTCGGTTGTTCGTGGTTGCTGTTCTTCCAGAGGCTGAACTGTTTGTGGTTGTTGTTGTTCCAGAGGCTGAACTGTTTGTGGTTGTTGTTCTTCCAGAGGCTGAACTGTTTGTGGTTGTTGTTCCAGAGGTTGAACTGTTTGTGGTTGTTGTTCCAGAAGTTGAACTGTTTGTGGTTGTTGTTCCAGAGGTTGAACTGTTTGTGGTTGTTGTTCTTCCAGAGGCTGAACTGCTTGTGGTTGTTGTTGTTCCAGAGGCTGAACTGTTTGTGGTTGTTGTTCCAGAGGCTGAACTGTTTGTGGTTGTTGTTGTTCCAGAGGCTGAACTGTTTGTGGTTGTTGTTCCAGAGGTTGAACTGTTTGTGGTTGTTGTTCCAGAGGTTGAACTGTTTGTGGTTGTTGTTCCAGAGGTTGAACTGTTTGTGGTTGTTGTTCCAGAGGTTGAACTGTTTGTGGTTGTTGTTGTTCCAGAGGCTGAACTGTTTGTGGTTGTTGTTCCAGAGGTTGAACTGTTTGTGGTTGTTGTTCTTCCAGAGGCTGAACTGTTTGTGGTTGTTGTTCCAGAGGTTGAACTGTTTGTGGTTGTTGTTCCAGAGGCTGAACTGTTTGTGGTTGTTGTTCCAGAGGTTGAACTGTTTGTGGTTGTTGTTGTTCCAGAGGCTGAACTGTTTGTGGTTGTTCTTCCAGAGGCTGAACTGTTTGTGGTTGTTGTTCCAGAGGTTGAACTGTTTGTGGTTGTTGTTCCAGAGGTTGAACTGTTTGTGGTTGTTGTTGTTCCAGAGGCTGAACTGTTTGTGGTTGTTGTTCCAGAGGTTGAACTGTTTGTGGTTCTTGTTGTTCCAGAGGCTGAACTTCCATGACTGTCGATGCTTGACCTTGCTATCTCTGACGCCTTTGCGCTCTCTCTCAGTTGCTCCTGTTCTTTCTTTCTTCTGTCCTGGTTGAGGTCCACCCGGCAGCATTTTTCTGTCTTTTAACCACTGTTTCTGCTGTTTCCTCCTGGTTTATACTATTAATGTCATAAGGGTTCGTTTGACTGCGTGACTTGTTTATACTCCTGGAGTATCTCCCAAGTCTCTGAAAACGATGATGTCATTAATCTCTTCTTTCTCTGCCTGTCGCATTTGATCGTGATTCATTCCTTCAACCTCCTGAGACCCACGAATAATCGATGACCCCCCTCTCTCTCTCTCTCTCTCTCTCTCTCTCTCTCTCTCTCTCTCTCTCTCTCTCTCTCTCTCTCTCTCTCTCTCTCTCTCTCTCTCTCTCTCTCTCTCTCTCTCTCTCTCACTTCTCTTGTTACTTCCATTCCATCTATATTTCTGTATCTGTTTTGAGCAGATTCTTTGTTGTTTCGTTTATTATCTGCTGTTCCTCCTGACTATCTAGTAGTGTTTCCGCAATGGTCTTCTTACCTTCAACTCCTCTGATCTCCTCTCCCGTTGCTCTTCCTGTTTCCATCTTATAACCTTTGTCTTTATCAACTCCATTTCTCACTTCACTTCTTCAGTGCCTCCTCCAGGGTCTGTACCTTAACCTCAGTAACTGCAGCTCCTGTCTCGTGTTCTCTGCTGTCTCCTGACACCTCTGTCTTCCTGGCAGGGTGCTGTGGGATGCTGCTGCAGAGTGCTGGGTGGAGGCTGTGAGTGTGCATTGTGGTTTGTGTTGGGATAATATGCTTGGCTGTGGTCTTCTGTTGGTGACGTTGTTCTGTCCGGCTCTGGTTTTTCTCTGTTGACTCTGTCCTTGTTTCTCTTTCGGTTCTGAGTCCTCTTTTTCATTTGCTGTTATTCTGTTTTCGTGTGTGTGTGTGTAGTCACCTAGTTGTACTCACCTAGTTGTGGATGCTGGGGTCGATTCACAGCTCCTGGCCCCGCCTCTTCACTGGACGCTACCAGGTCACTTTTCCTGATACATGAGCTTCATCATACCTCTTCTTAAAGCTATGTATGGATCGTACATCCACTACATCACTTCCCGGACTATTCCACTTCCTGACAACTCCATGACTGAAGAAATACTTCCTAACATCCCTGTGATTCATCTGATTCTTCAACTTCTAACTGTGTCCCCTAGTTGCTGTGTCCCATCTCTGGAATATCCTGTCTCTGTCCACGTTGTCGATTCCTTTCAGTATTTTATATGTTGTTATCATATCATCCCTATCTCTCCTGTCTTCCAGTGTCGTCAGGTCGATTTCCTTTAACCTGTATGCGTGTACGTGTGTATGTGTGTGTGTGTGTGTGTGTGTGTGTGTGTGTGTGTGTGTGTGTGTGTGTGTGTGTGTGTGTGAGTGTGTGCGAGTGTGGCGCAGATGAGAGTGGGATGAGTAGAGAATATATAAAGGTACGCATGAGGAGGGATGCTGGTGCTAGAAGACAGGATAAATACACTAAAGGCACTTAAATCTCTGAGACTCATTATACGCCGCACTTGGTGCGTGGGAGCGGACCTTACATACGTAAACAAGAGATCTTGATTCACGTTAAAATTAAGCATGGCGTATGTAAGATAGCGTGGAGTGCGTCAGGGGGATGTTGTATACGTAAGATGCCCAGACGCATAGGTAAGATGCTTATTTTTCTTGATATTATAATATGTGCAGCAACCACTGTGAAAAAATAGGGAAATTCCAAGCGCTCTCGTGATTTCTCACATTATCAAGGAAGTGACAGTTGCTTAATACTGTGAGTAATCAGGAAAGCCTTGGAATTTCGCTAGTTATATGTATATATATACGTACACACACACATATATATATATATATATATATATATATATATATATATATATATATATATATATATATATATATATATATATATATTTATATATATATTCATGGTATTGTTCCACTCATGGTATTGTACCAGTCATGGTATTGTACCAGTCATGGTATTGTTCCAGTCATGGTATTATTCCAGTCATGTTATTATTCCAGTCATAGTATTGTACCAGTCATGGTATTGTACCAGTCATGGTATTGTACCAGTCATGGTATTGTACCAGTCATGGTATTGTTCCAGTCATGGTATTATTCCAGTCATGGTATTATTCCAGTCATAGTATTGTACCAGTCATGGTATTGTACCAGTCATGGTATTGTACCAGTCATGGTATTGTACCAGTCATGGTATTGTTCAAGTCATGGTATTGTTCCAGTAGTGGTATTGTACCAGACATGGTATTGTACCAGTCATGGTATTGTACCAGTCATGGTATTGTACCAGTCATGGTATTGTACCAGTCATTGTATTGTACTAGTCATGGTATTCTACCAGTCATGGTATTGTTCCAGTCATGGTATTGTTCCAGTCATGGTATTGTTCCAGTAATGGTATTGTTGTAGTCATGGTATTGTTCCAGTCATGGTATTGCACCAGTCATGGTATTGTACCAGTCATGGTATTGTACCAGTCATGGTATTGTACCAGTCATGGTACTGTACCAGTCATGGTATTGTACCAGTAATGGTATTGTTGTAGTCATTGTATTGTACCAGTATCATGGTATTGTATCAGTCATAGTATCATTCCAGTCATGGTATTGTACCAGTCATGGTACTGTACCAGTCATAGTATTTGGTACCAGTCATGGTATTGTTCCAGTCAAGGTATTGTTCCAGTAATTTTATTGTTGTAGTCATGGTATTGTTCCAGTCATGGTATTGTACCAGTCATGGTATTGTACCAGTCATGGTATTGTACCAGTTATGGTATTGTACCAGTCATGGTATTGTTCCATCATGGTATTGTACCAGTCATGGTATTGTACCAGTCATGGTATTGTTCCAGTCATGGTATTATTCCAGTCATGTTATTATTCCAGTCATAGTATTGTACCAGTCATGGTATTGTACCAGTCATGGTATTGTACCAGTCATGGTATTGTACCAGTCATGGTATTGTCCCAGTCATGGTATTATTCCAGTCATGGTATTATTCCAGTCATAGTATTGTACCAGTCATGGTATTGTACCAGTCATGGTATTGTACCAGTCATGGTATTGTACCAGTCATGGTATTGTTCAAGTCATGGTATTGTTCCAGTAGTGGTATTGTACCAGACATGGTATTGTACCAGTCATGGTATTGTACCAGTCATGGTATTGTACCAGTCATAGTATTGTACCAGTCATTGTATTGTACTAGTCATGGTATTCTACCAGTCATGGTATTGTTCCAGTCATGGTATTGTTCCAGTCATGGTATTGTTCCAGTAATGGTATTGTTGTAGTCATGGTATTGTTCCAGTCATGGTATTGCACCAGTCATGGTATTGTACCAGTCATGGTATTGTACCAGTCATGGTATTGTACTAGTCATGGTACTGTACCAGTCATGGTATTGTACCAGTAATGGTATTGTTGTAGTCATTGTATTGTACCAGTCATGGTATTGTACCAGTCATAGTATCATTCCAGTCATGGTATTGTACCAGTCATGGTACTGTACAAGTCATAGTATTGTACCAGTCATGGTATTGTTCCAGTCAAGGTATTGTTCCAGTAATTTTATTGTTGTAGTCATGGTATTGTTCCAGTCATGGTATTGTACCAGTCATGGTATTGTACCAGTCATGGTATTGTACCAGTTATGGTATTGTACCAGTCATGGTATTGTTCCACTCATGGTATTGTACCAGTCATGGTATTGTACCAGTCATGGTATTGTTCCAGTCATGGTATTATTCCAGTCATGTTATTATTCCAGTCATAGTATTGTACCAGTCATGGTATTGTACCAGTCATGGTATTGTACCAGTCATGGTATTGTACCAGTCATGGTATTGTTCCAGTCATGGTATTATTCCAGTCATGGTATTATTCCAGTCATAGTATTGTACCAGTCATGGTATTGTACCAGTCATGGTATTGTACCAGTCATGGTATTGTTACCAGTCATGGTATTGTTCAAGTCATGGTATTGTTCCAGTATGGTATTGTACCAGACATGGTATTGTACCAGTCATGGTATTGTACCAGTCATGGTATTGTACCAGTCATGGTATTGTACCAGTCATTGTATTGTACTAGTCATGGTATTCTACCAGTCATGGTATTGTTCCAGTCATGGTATTGTTCCAGTCATGGTATTGTTCCAGTAATGGTATTGTTGTAGTCATGGTATTGTTCCAGTCATGGTATTGCACCAGTCATGGTATTGTACCAGTCATGGTATTGTACCAGTCATGGTATTGTACCAGTCATGGTACTGTACCAGTCATGGTATTGTACCAGTAATGGTATTGTTGTAGTCATTGTATTGTACCAGTCATGGTATTGTACCAGTCATAGTATCATTCCAGTCATGGTATTGTACCAGTCATGGTACTGTACCAGTCATAGTATTGTACCAGTCATGGTATTGTTCCAGTCAAGGTATTGTTCCAGTAATTTTATTGTTGTAGTCATGGTATTGTTCCAGTCATGGTATTGTACCAGTCATGGTATTGTACCAGTCATGGTATTGTACCAGTTATGGTATTGTACCAGTCATGGTATTGTTCCAGTCATGGTATTGTTCCAGTAATGGTATTGTTGTAGTCATTGTATTGTTCCAGTCATGGAATTGTACCAGTCATGGCATTGTACCAGTCATGGTGTTGTACCAGCCATGGTATTGTACTAGTCATGGTATTGTGCCAGTCATGGTATTGTTCGAGTCATGTTATTGTTCCAGTAATGGTATTGTTGTAGTCATGGTATTGTTCCAGTCATGGTATTGTACCAGTCATGGTACTGTACCACTCAGGGTATTGTACCAGTCAGGGTATTGTACCCGTCTTAGTACTGTACCACTCAGGGTATTGTACCAGTCATGGTATTGTTCCAGTCATGGTATTGTACCAGTCATGGTATTGTACCAGTCATGGTACTGTACCAGTCATGGTATTGTACCAGTCATGGTATTGTACCAGTCATGGTATTGTACCAGTAATGGTATTGTTGTAGTCATTGTATTGTACCAGTCATGGTAATGTACCAGTCATGGTATTGTACCAGTCATGGTATTGTACCTGTCATGGTATTGTACCAGTAATGGTATTGTACCAGTAATGGTATTATTGTAGTCATTGTATTGTACCAGTCATGGTAATGTACCAGTCATGGTATTGTACCAGTCATGGTATTGTACCAGTCATGGTAATGTACCAGTCATGGTATTGTACCAGTCATTGTATTGTACCAGTCATGGTATTGCACCAGTCATGGTATTGTACCAGTCATGGTATTGTACCAGTCATGGTATTGTTGTAGTCATTGTATTGTACCAGTCATGGTATTGTACCAGTCATGATACTGTACCAGTCATGGTATTGTACCAGTCATGGTATTTTACCAGTCATGGTATTGTACCAGTCATGGTATTGTACCAGTCATGGTATTGTACCAGTCATGGTATTGTACCAGTCATGGTATTGTACCAGTCATGGTATTGTACCAGTAATGGTATTGTTGTAGTCATTGTATTGTACCAGTCATGGTATTGTACCAGTCATGGTATTGTACCAGTCATGGTATTGTTGTAGTCATTGTATTGTACCAGTAATGGTATTGTACCAGTCCTGGTACTGTACCAGTCATGGTATTGTACCAGTCAGGGTATTGTACCAGTCATGGTATTGTACCAGTCATGGTATTGTACCAGTAATGGTATTGTTGCAGTCATTGTATTGTACCAGTCATGGTATTGTACCAGTCATGGTATTGTACCAGTCATGGCATTGTACCAGTCATGGTACTGTACCAGTCATGGTATTGTACCAGTCATGGTATTGTACCAGTCATGGTATTGTTCCAGTCATGGTATTGTACCAGTCATGGTATTGTACCAGTCATGGTATTGTACCAGTCATGGTACTGTACCAGTCATGGTATTGTTCTAGTCATGGTATTGTACCAGTCATGGTATTGTACCAATCATGGTATTGTACCAGTCATGGTATTGTACCAGTCATGGTATTGTACCAGTCATGGCATTGTACCAGTCATGGCATTGTACCAGTCATGGTACTGTACCAGTCATGGTATTGTTCCAGTCATGGTGTTGTACCACTCATGGCATTGTACCAATCATGGTATTGTACCAGTCATGGTATTGTACCAGTCAAGGTATTGTTCCAGTCATGGTATTGTACCAGTCATGGTATTGTACCTGTCATGGTATTGTACCAGTCATGGTATTGTACAGTCATGGTATTGTACCAGTCATGGTATTGTTACCAGTCATGGTATTGTACCAGTCATGGTATTGTTCCAGTAGTATGTTCATTGTTCCAGTCATGGTATTGTACCAGTCATGGTATTGTTCCAGTCATGGTATTGTACCAGTCATGGTATTGTACCAGTCATGGTATTGTACCAGTCATTGTATTGTACCAGTCATGGTATTGTTCCAGTCATGGTATTGTTCCAGTCATGGTATTGTTCCAGTCATGGTATTGTTCCAGTCATGGTATTGTACCAGTCATGGTATTGTTCCAGTCATTGTTATTGTACAGTCATGGTATTGTTACCAGTCATGGTATTGTTCCAGTCATGGTATTGTTCCAGTCATGGTATTGTTCCAGTCATGGTATTGTACCAGTCATGGTATTGTTCCAGTCATGGTATTGTACCAGTCATGGTATTGTACCAGTCATGGTTTGTCCAGTCATGGTATTGTTCCAGTCATGGTATTGTACCAGTCATGGTATTGTTCCAGTCATGGTATTGTACCAGTCATGGTATTGTACCAGTCATGGTATTGTACCAGTCATTGTATTGTACCAGTCATGGTATTGTTCCAGTCATGGTTTGTTCCAGTATGGTATTATACCAGTCATTGTATTGTACCAGTCATGGTATTGTTCCAGTCATTGTATTGTACCAGTCATTGTATTGTACCAGTCATGGTATTGTTCCAGTCATTGTATTGTACCAGTCATGGTATTGTTCCAGTCATGGTATTGTTCCAGTCATTGTATTGTACCAGTCATTGTATTGTTCCAGTCATGGTATTGTTCCAGTCATTGTATTGTACCAGTCCTGGTATTGTTCCAGTCATGGTATTGTTCCAGTCATTGTATTGTACCAGTCATTGTATTGTACCAGTCACGGTATTGTTCCAGTCATTGTATTGTACCAGTCATGGTATTGTTCCAGTCATGGTACTGTTCCAGTCATGGTATTGTTCCAGTCATGGTACTGTACCAGTCATGGTACTGTTCCAGTCATGGTATTGTTCCAGTCATTGTATTGTACCAGTCATGGTATTGTTCCAGTCATTGTATTGTACCAGTCATTGTATTGTACCAGTCATGTATTGTTCCAGTCATGGTATTGTTCCAGTCATTGTTTTTTTACCAAACATGGTATTGTTTTTGTATTTTTAAATTTTACCAGTCGTGGTTTTTGTTTCCCGTCATTGGATTGGTTTAGGGGGGCCAGTTTATTTTAAAATTTTTCCAAGTCACGGGAAATTTTCCCGTCATTTTATTGTACCAGGTTTATGGTATTGTTCCAGTCATTGGGATTGTTCCAGGTTTAAAGGGATTTGTACCAGTCTTGGGTTTTTTCCCGTCTTTTTTATTGTACCATTTTAAGGTATTGTACCAGTCATGGGATTGTTCCAGTCATGGGAATTTTACCCGTCATGGTATTGTTTTCCCGTCATGGGGGATTTTGGCCTTCTGGGATTGTTCCAGTCCCGGGTTTCTGTTACCCGTCATGGGACTGGGGCCATTTTGTTTCCCCAAGTATTTTAAAAGAAACAAATTTTTGGGCAAGTTTTTTAAATATTTAACGGGGCACAGATGTTGACATTTTTACCAGCTTTGGATTTAAATTTTAACCCTTTGGGTAAATGCGTTAAAAAAAACTTTTTATGGGGTAAAAATTTACTAGTTTAAAACCTTTACTGGAAAAAAAATTTTTTTAAATTGTCTCAAAAAAAATATATTTGAAGTTTTATGATTGGTTTTTTTATGTTTTGTGGAAGTTTTTCCAGTGTGGATGTTAACAACAGACAAAAAGAGGCCCAATTTACGGCCAACAGTAATAGCCTGGAAGATCAGGCCCCTGGTCCACAGCGAGGGCTGGGCACCCCGACCCGGGGGGGCCCCAGCGCGTTGACCCCCCGCCAAATCTCTACAGGTAAAAATCAAGGTAAACTAAAAAAATATAAAGGGAAAAGGGCCCGTTCTTCGCCTTCCCCTTTAGTGGTAATTAAAAATTTAATTTTTTAAAAGGGGGGGAGAGGTAAGGGGCCAAACGGAAAAGCCTCGGTGAGATGACCAAAGGGGGAACAGGGTGCTGGTCTTTCATTTGGGCTAAGGCCCACGTTTAAAAAAAACGAAATTTCCCTTTTTCCCTACCAACCTTAACCCAACCTTGTGGGCAAGACCCCCGATCCCCCATGAAAACCGGGGGCCCCAGACCAGGGCCCTGGGGACGTGGAAACCCCAAGAAAACCTTCCAGGTAGCCAGGTTTCACCCTTTTAACCCGCCTACCCCACCATCACAGACACAAGGGGAAAAAGACATCACGGTCAGGTTCAACCCCAAAACTAACTACAAAAAGGGGTGCTCAACCCCGTTTCCCATGACTCACTCTAGTGTTCCACTACACCCCCTAAACGATTTTTTTAGTGAACGGGGGGGTCGAGTGTACACTCCAAACTGAATGATTTCTCTCGGGACGGGAGCCCACATGGGCGGAGAATTTGGTCTACAAATTGTGTTGCTAATCTTGCAAATTTAAATTTAGTCCGACAAAAACGGGAAAAAAGGGAAACAAAATCTTTTACTTGGGACGGGAAATTTTTATGTAGGTGGAGCCTACACCCCCTGTTGGATGATCATGAGGGGATGGGGCCAAAACTGGTGTTGGATGATTAAAGAGGAAGGGGGGGCCTACCCCTGGGGTTGGAGATATGGGGATGGAGCCATTCACTGGGGGTTGGAAAGAAACATGAGGGAAAGGGCCTACACTGGGGTTGGATGTTCATGAGGGGGTGGAGCCTTTCACTGGTGTTTGGTTTATCATAGGTTTGGGGCCTCACTGGTGTTGGGTGATCATTTAGGGGGTTTGGGGCCTACAATGGTGTTGGATGATCATGAAGGGTTGGCCCTACCTGGGGGGTTTGGGTGATAAAGAGGGGGGGAGGGCCCACATTTGGGGTTGGATGACATGGGGTTTTGGGGCCCACCTGGTGTTGGGGGATCATAGGGTTGGGGGGGCCCTTTTCACTGGTTTGGAGGGTCATGAGGGATGGGCCTACACTTGGGGTTGGGGTGACCATGGGGATGGAGCCTACAAATTTTTTTGGAAAGATCATGAGGGGGGGTGGAGCCTAAAACTTGGGGTTGGATGAAACATGAGGGATGGAGGGCCTTCAATTTTGGGGGGGGTGATCATGAGGGTGGAAACCTACATTGGTGTTGGAAGGGTCATGAGGGATGGGCCCACCCAATGGTGTTGGATGATCAGGGGGGGGGGATGGCGCCAAACTACACTGGGGTTGGGTTGGTTTATTCATGAGGGGTGGGCCTACAAATGGTTGGAGGGTTTTGAGGGGTGGAGCCTTCACTGGGGTTGGAGGATAAAGAGGGAGGGGGCCCAAATGGGTTGGGAAAGATCTTTAGGGGGTGGGGGCCCACCTTTTGGGGGTTTGGGTGATCATGAGGGGTGGAAACCTAACTGGTGTTGGATGATCAAAGAGGGAAGGAGGCCCAACACAGGTTTTTGGAAAATTTATGGGGGGGGAGGGGCCCACACTGGTGTTGGAGGTCCCTGGGAGTGGGGCCTTTCACTTTTGGGGTTTGGTTTTTTCATGGGGTGGAGGGGCCTTTCCCTGGTGTTTTGGGTGAACCCGAGGGATGGAGGGCCTTTCACCGGGGTTGGATGGGCATGGGGGTGGAGGGGGTACACTGGTGTTGGAGGATTTATGGGAGTGGGGGGGCCCACACTGGTTTTTTGATGAATCATGAGGATGGAGCCTACACTGGTGTTGGATGATCAAGAGGATGGAGGCCTACACTGGGGTTGGATTATCAATTTTGGGGGGGGCCCACACTGGTGTTGGGTGGGTCATGGGGGGTGGAAACCCCACCTGGTGTTGGATGATCATGGCGGATGGAGGGGCCCCACACTGGGGGGGAGGATATGGGGTGGAGGGCCCACATGGTTTTGGGATGGGTAAAAGGGATGGAGCCTACACTGGGGTTGGAAAGATCATGAGGGATGGGGGCCCACATTTGGGGTTGGATGATAAAGGGGGTTTGGAGCCCAAAAATGGGGTTTGGAGGATTCATGGGGGTGGAGCCTACAATGGTTTGGATGAAACATGGAAAGGGGGGGAAACCTACAATGGTGTTTGGATGTCTGAAAGGGATGGAGGGCCCAATGGTGTTGGATTAAACATTTTAGGGATGGGGGGCCCCACACTGGTGTTGGATAAACATGAAAGGGTTGGGGGGCTAAAACTGGTTTTGGTTTATTTTTGGGGGGGATGGACCTACCAATGGTCCCTTGGAAAGTTCATGAGGGATGGGGCCCCACACTTTGGGGTTGGATGATCATGAGGGAAAAGCCCTACATGGGGGTTGGATGATCATGGGGGGATGGAGCCTACACTGGTGTTGGTTTATCATGGGGGTGGAGCCTTACACTGGTCTTGGGTGATCAATTTTAGGGATGGAGCCCACCCCTGGGTGTTGGTGACATGAGGGATGGCGCCTAAGGGGGTGGGTCATGAGGGATGGGGCCCCTTCACTTGGGTGTTGGAAAGTCATGGGGGGGGGGTACACTGGTTGGAAAGATCCTGAGGGATGGGGGGCCTACACGGTGTTGGGGTGATCTTTAGGGTTGGAGGCCCCCAAATGGTGATGGATTTATCATGGGGGTGGAGACCCTTTCACGGTCTTGGATGATCATGGGGGGATGGAGCCTACACTGGTGTTGGGGATTGAATTTAGGGGTGGGCCCCACCTTTTGGGCTTGGATGATCAAGAGGGGGTGGAGGGCCCACACCGGTGTTGGTGAAGGGGGGTGGAGCCTAAACTGGGGTTGGATGATCATAGGGTGGGCCTACCTAGTGTTGGAAAGACATGGGGGGGTGGAGCCTACCCCTGGGGTTGGATGATCTTTTAGGTGGGGGGGCCTACACTGGTTTTTGGATGATCATTTGGGGTGGGGGCCTACCCCTTGTTGGAAAGACATCAGGGGGGGGCCCACACTGGGTTTGGAAAGATCATGAGGGTGGGGGGCCTACACTGGGGGTTTTGGGTGAAACATGAGGGGGGAGCCTTACACTGGGGTTTGGATGATTTATGAGGGTTTGGGGCCTTCATGGTGTTGGGGTGATCATTTGGGGGTGGGGCCTACACTGTGTTTTTTGATCATGAAATGATGGAGCATACCCCTGGGGTTGGATGATCATGAGGGATGGAAACCTACATGGTGTTGGGTGATCATAGGGGTGGGGGGCCTACACTGGTCTTGGATGTCTTTAGGGATTTGGGGGCCTAAAACCGGGTTTTTGGATGATCATTGGGGGGGAGGGTACACTGGTTTTGGGGGTTTCCCTGGGGTTGGGGCCTTTCACTAGGTTGGGAAAAAAAAAAGGAAAAATTTAAGGGGGGGAGCCCCACACTGGTGTTGGATGATCATGGGGGGTGGAGCCTCACTGGTGTTTGGGTTTATCTTGGGGGGATTGGGGCCCCACATTGTGTTGGATGATCATCAGGGGGGGAGCCTTTCACTGGTTTTTGGGGTTTATCATGAGGGTGGAGGCCCACACTGGGGGTTGGTGATCATGAGGGTGGACCTACAAATGGGGGTTTTTGGGTTAACATGAGGGTGGAGCCTAAAACTGGTGTTGGATGATCAAAGGGGGGTGGAGCCTACACTATTTTTGGATGATCATGAGGGATGGAGCCTACACTGGTGTTTAAAGAAACATGAGGGATTTAGCCAACTTGGGGGTTTTGGTTTATCAAAAAGAGGGGGTGGAGCCTACACTGGGGGTTGGATATCAAGGGGGGGATGGAGGGCCCAGAATGGTGTTGGGGTATCATGAGGGATTGGGGGCCTTCACTGGTGGGTTTGGGGATTTATGGGGGTGGAGCCTACACTAGTGTTGGATGATCATGAGGGATGGATCCTACACTGGTGTTGGATGATCATGAGGGATGGAGCCTACACTGGTGTTGGATGATCATGTGGGATGGAGCCTACACTGGCGTTGGATGATCATGAGGGATGGAGCCTACACTAGTGATGGATGATCATGAGGGATGGAGCCTACACTGGTGTTGGTTGATCATGAGGGATGGAGCCTACACTAGTGTTGGATGATCATGAGGGGTGGAACCTACACTGGTGTTGGATGATCATGAGGGTGGAGCCTTCACTGGTGTTGGATGATCATGAGGGATGGAGCCTACACTAGTGTTGGATGATCATGAGGGATGGAGCCTACACGGTGTTGGAAAGATCATGAAGGGTGGGGGCCCTACACTGGTGTTGGATGATCATTAGGGGTGGAGCCTACACTGGTGTTGGATGATCATGAGGGTGGAGCCTACACTGGTGTTGGATGATCATGAGGGATGGAGCCTACACTGGTGTTGGATGATCATGAGGGATGGAGCCTACACTGGTGTTGGATGATCATGGGGGTGGAGCCTACACTGGTGTTGGATGATCATGAGGGATGGAGCCTACACTGGTCTTGGATGATCATGAGGGATGGAGCCTACACTGGTGTTGGATGATCATGGGGGATGGAGCCTACACTGGTCTTGGATGATCATGAGGGATGGAGCCTACACTGGTCTTGAATGATCATGGGGGTGGAGCCTACACTGGAGTTGGATGATCATGATGGATGGAGCCTACACCGGTGTTGGATGATCATGAGGGATGGAGCCTACACTGGTGTTGGATGATCATGAGGGATGGAGCCTACACCGGTGTTGGATGATCATGAGGGATGGAGCCTACACTGGTTTTGGATGATCATGAGGGATGGGGCCTACACTGGTGTTGGATGATCATGAGGGATGGAGCCTACACTGGTGTTGGATGATCATGAGGGATGGAGCCTACACTGGTGTTGGATGATCATGAGGCATGGAGCCTTCACTGGTCTTGGATGATCATGAGGGATGGAGCCTACACTGGTCTTGGATGATCATGAGGGATGGAGCCTACACTGGTGTTAGATGATCATGAGGGATGGAGCCTACACTGGTCTTGGATGATCATAAGGGATGGAGCCTACACTGGTCTTGGATGATCATGAGGGATGGAGCCTACACTGGTGTTGGATGATCATGAGGGATGGAGCCTACATTGGTGTTGGATGATCATGGGGGAGGAACCTACACTGGTGTTGGATGATCTGAGGATGGAGCCAAAAACGGTGTTGGATGATCATGAGGGGTGGAGGGCCCACACTGGGGTTGGATGATCATGATGGGAAATGGAGCTTGCCTACACTGGTGTTGGATGATCATGAGGGATGAAGCCTACACCGGTGTTGGATGATCATGAGGGATGGAGCCTACACTAGTGTTGGATGATCATGAGGGATGGAGCCTACACTGGTGTTGAATGATCATGAGGGATGGAGCCTACACTGGTGTTGGATGATCATGAGGGATGGAGCCTACACCGGTGTTGGATGATCATGAGGGATGGAGCCTACACTAGTGTTGGATGATCATGAGGGATGGAGCCTACACTGGTGTTGGACGATCATGAGGGATGAAGCCTACACCGGTGTTGGATGATCATGAGGGATGGAGCCTACACTAGTGTTGGATGATCATGAGGGATGGAGCCTACAACGGTGTTGGATGATCATGAGGGATGGAGCCTACACTGGTGTTTGATGATCATGAGGGATGGAGCCTACACCGGTGTTGGATGATCATGAGGGATGGAGCCTACACCGGTGTTGGATGATCATGAGGGATGGAGCCTACACCGATGTTGGATGATCATGAGGGATGGAGCCTACACCGGTGTTGGATGATCATGAGGGATGGAGCCTACACCGGTGTTGGATGATCATGAGGGATGGAGCCTACAAACCGTGTTGGATGATCATGAGGGATGGAGCCTACACTGGTTTTTGGGTGATCATGAGGGATGGAGCCTACACAGGTGTTGGATGATCATGAGGGATGGAGCCTACACTGGTGTTGGATGATCATGAGGGATGGAGCCTGCACCGGTGTTGGACGATCATGAGGGATGGAGCCTACACTGGTGTTGGATGATCATGAGGGATGGGGCCTACACCGGTTTTTGGATTTATCTGAGGGATGGAGCCTACACTGGTGTTGGATGATCATGAGGGATGGAGCCTACACTGGTGTTGGATGATCATGAGGGATGGAGCCTACACTGGCGTTGGATGATCATGGGGGAGGGAGCCTACACTGGTGTTGGATGATCATGAAGGTTGGAGCCTACACTGGTGTTGGATGATCATGAGGGATGGAGCCTACACCGTGTTGGATGATCATGAGGGATGGACCACCACTGGTGTTGGATGATCATGAGGGGTGGAAGCCTACACTGGGGTTGGATCATCATGAGGGATGGGGCCTACACTGGTGTTTTGGGTGATCATGGGGATGGAGCCTACACTGGCGTTGGATGATCATGAGGGATGGAGCCTACACTGGTGTTGGATGATCATGAGGGATGGAGCCTACACTGGTGTTGGATGATCATGAGGATGGAGCCTACACTGGTGTTGGATGATCATGAGGGATGGAGCCTACACTGGTGTTGGATGATCATGGGGTTGGAGCCTACACTGGCGTTGGATGATCATGAGGGATGGAGCCTACACTGGCGTTGGATGATCATGAGGGATGGAGCCTACACTGGTGTTGGTTGATCATGGGGGTGGAGCCTACACTGGTGTTGGATGATCATGAGGGATGGAGCCTACACTGGTGTTGGATGATCATGAGGGATGGAGCCTACACTGGTGCTGGATGATCATAAGGGATGGAGCCTACACTGGTGTTGGATGATCATGGGAATGGAGCCTACACTGGTGTTGGATGATCATGGGAGTGGAACCTACACTGGTGTTGGAGGATTATGGGAGTGGAGCCTACACTGGTGTTGGATGATCATGGGGGATGGAGCCTGCACTGGTGTTATATGATCATGGGGGATGGAGCCTACACTGGTGTTGGATGATCATTTGGGATGGAGCCTGCACTGGTGTTGGATGATCATGGGGGATGGAGCCTACACTGGTGTTGGATGATCATGGGGGATGGAGCCTGCACTGGTGTTGGATGATCATGGGGGATGGAGCCTGCACTGGTGTTGGATGATCATGGGGGATGGAGCCTACACTGGTGTTGGATGATCATGGGGTGGAGCCTACACTGGTCTTGGATGATCATTAGGGTGGAGCCTACACTGGTCTTGGATGATCATGAGGGGTGGAGCCTACACTGGTGTTGGATGATCATGAGGGATGGAGCCTACACTGGTGTTGGATGATCATGGGGGATGGAGCCTACACTGGTGTTGGATGATCATGGGGGGTGGAGGGGCCCACACTGGTGTTTTGGGTGATCATGAGGGGTGGAGCCTACACTGGTGTTGGATGATCATGGGGGATGGAGCTTACACTGGTGTTGGATGATCATGAGGGATGGAGCCTACACTGGTGTTGGATGATCATGGGGGATGGAGCCTACACTGGTGTTGGATGATCATGGGAGTGGAACCTACACTGGTGTTGGATGATCATGGGAGTGGAGCTTACACTGTTTTTGGATGATCATGGGGGATGGAGCCTGCACAGGTTTGATGGTTTGTTAACGTCTTCGAGAGTTGGTATTTTAGGTTTAACGTCTACCATCTACACGAGGGTTAGGTTTAACGTCTTCCTTCTACACGAGGGTTAGGTTTAAAGTCTACCATCTACACGAGGGTTAGGTTTAACGTCTTCCTTCTACACGAGGGTTAGGTTTAACGTCTTCCTTCTACACGAGGGTTAGGTTTAACGTCTTCCTTCTACACGAGGGTTAGGTTTAACGTCTACCTTCTACACGAGGGTTAGGTTTAACGTCTTCCTTCTACACGAGGGTTAGTTCGTAGTCCTAAAAGACACAAGAACTGATATGATAGGTGGGAAGTCTGTCATAAATGTACTGATATAGACTGAGATATGTGTCTCTGAGACACATATCTCTCAGTGTATATACTGAGACACATCTCTCAGTGTATATACTGAGACACACATCTCTCAGTGTATATACTGAGACACATCTCTCAGTGTATATACTGAGACACACATCTCTCAGTGTATATACTGAGACACATCTCTCAGTGTATATACTGAGACACATCTCTCAGTGTATATACTGAGACACATATCTCTCAGTGTATATACTGAGACACACATCTCTCAGTGTATATACTGAGACACATATCTCTCAGTGTATATACTGAGACACATCTCTCAGTGTATATACTGAGACACACATCTCTCAGTGTATATACTGAGACACACATCTCTCAGTGTATATACTGAGACACATCTCTCAGTGTATATACTGAGACACATCTCTCAGTGTATATACTGAGACACATCTCTCAGTGTATGTACTGAGACACATCTCTCAGTGTATATACTGAGATATCTCTCAGTGTATATACTGAGACACACATCTCTCAGTGCATATACTGAGACACATCTCTCAGTGCATATACTGAGACACATCTCTCAGTGTATATACTGAGACACATCTCTCAGTGTATATACTGAGACACATCTCTCAGTGTATATACTGAGACACATCTCTCAGTGTATATACTGAGACACATCTCTCAGTGTATATACTGAGACACATCTCTCAGTGTATATACTGAGACACACATCTCTCAGTGCATATACTTGAGACACATCTCTCAGTGTGTATACTGAGACACATCTCTCAGTGTATATACTGAGACACACATCTCTCAGTGTATATACTGAGACACACATCTCTCAGTGCATATACTGAGACACATCTCTCAGTGTATATACTGAGACATCTCTCAGTGTATATACTGAGACACATCTCTCAATGTATATACTGAGTCACCTCTCTCAGTGTATATACTGAGACACACACCTCTCAGTGTATATACTGAGACACACCTCTCAGTGTATATACTGAGACACATCTCTCAGTGTATATACTGAGACACATCTCTCAGTGTATATACTGAGACATCTCTCAGTGTATATACTGAGACACATCTCTCAGTGTATATACTGAGACACACATCTCTCAGTGCATATACTGAGACATCTCTCAGTGTATATACTGAGACACATCTCTCAATGTATATACTGAGACACACACCTCTCAGTGTATATACTGAGACACACACCTCTCAGTGTATATACTGAGACACACCTCTCAGTGTATATACTGAGACACATCTCTCAGTGTATATACTGAGACACACACCTCTCAGTGTATATACTGAGACACACACCTCTCAGTGTATATACTGAGACACACCTCTCAGTGTATATACTGAGACTCACACCTCTCAGTGTATATACTGAGACACATCTCTCAGTGTATGTACTGAGACACACATCTCTCAGTGTATATACTGAGACACACATCTCTCAGTGTATGTACTGAGACACCTCTCTCAGTGTATATACTGAGACACATCTCTCAGTGCATATACTGAGACACATCTCTCAGTGTATATACTGAGACACATCTCTCAGTGTATATACTGAGACACATCTCTCAGTGTATATACTGAGACACATCTCTCAGTGTATATACTGAGACACATCTCTCAGTGTATATACTGAGACACATCTCTCAGTGTATATACTGAGACACATCTCTCAGTGTATATACTGAGACACATCTCTCAGTGTATATACTGAGACACATCTCTCAGTGTATATACTGAGACACATCTCTCAGTGTATATACTGAGACACATCTCTCAGTGTATGTACTGAGACACATCTCTCAGTGTATATACTGAGATATCTCTCAGTGTATATACTGAGACACACATCTCTCAGTGCATATACTGAGACACATCTCTCAGTGTATATACTGAGACATCTCTCAGTGTATATACTGAGACACATCTCTCAATGTATAGACTGAGTCACCTCTCTCAGTGTATATACTGAGACACACACCTCTCAGTGTATATACTGAGACACATCTCTCAGTGTATATACTGAGACACATCTCTCAGTGTATATACTGAGACACATCTCTCAGTGTATATACTGAGACACATCTCTCAGTGTATATACTGAGACACATCTCTCAGTGTATATACTGAGACACATCTCTCAGTGTATATACTGAGACACACATCTCTCACTGCATATACTTGAGACACATCTCTCAGTGTGTATACTGAGACACATCTCTCAGTGTATATACTGAGACACACATCTCTCAGTGTATATACTGAGACACACATCTCTCAGTGCATATACTGAGACACATCTCTCAGTGTTATACTGAGACATCTCTCAGTGTATATACTGAGACACATCTCTCAATGTATAGACTGAGTCACCTCTCTCAGTGTATATACTGAGACACACACCTCTCAGTGTATATACTGAGACACACCTCTCAGTGTATATACTGAGACACATCTCTCAGTGTATATACTGAGACACATCTCTCAGTGTATATACTGAGACACATCTCTCAGTGTATATACTGAGACACATCTCTCAGTGTATATACTGAGACACATCTCTCAGTGTATATACTGAGACACACATCTCTCAGTGTATATACTGAGACACACATCTCTCAGTGCATATACTGAGACATCTCTCAGTGTATATACTGAGACACATCTCTCAATGTATATACTGAGACACACACCTCTCAGTGTATATAGTGAGACACACACCTCTCAGTGTATATACTGAGACACACCTCTCAGTGTATATACTGAGACACATCTCTCAGTGTATATACTGAGACACACACCTCTCAGTGTATATACTGAGAC
Organism: Cherax quadricarinatus; assembly: GCF_026875155.1. Taxonomy (NCBI): domain Eukaryota; kingdom Metazoa; phylum Arthropoda; class Malacostraca; order Decapoda; family Parastacidae; genus Cherax; species Cherax quadricarinatus. Next base: position 13,782,941 of record NC_069493.1, read on the forward strand.
ACACACCTCTCAGTGTATATACTGAGACACACCTCTCAGTGTATATACTGAGACACACACCTCTCAGTGTATATACTGAGACACATCTCTCAGTGTATGTACTGAGACACACATCTCTCAGTGTATATACTGAGACACACATCTCTCCGTGTATGTACTGAGACACATCTCTCAGTGTATATACTGAGACACACATCTCTCAGTGTATGTTCTGAGACACACATCTCTCAGTGTATATACTGAGACACACATCTCTCAGTGTATATACTGAGACACACATCTCTCAGTGTATATACTGAGACACACATCTCTCAGTGTATATACTGAGACACATCTCTCAGTGTATATACTGAGACACACATCTCTCAGTGTATATACTGAGACACACATCTCTCAGTGTATATACTGAGACACACATCTCTCAGTATATATAGTGAGACACACATCTCTCAGTGTATATACTGAGACACACATCTCTCAGTATATATACTGAGACACACATCTCTCAGTGTATATACTGAGACACACATCTCTCAGTGTATATACTGAGACACACATCTCTCAGTATATATACTGAGACACACATCTCTCAGTGTATATACTGACACACATCTCTCAGTGTATATACTGAGACACACATCTCTCGGTATATATACTGAGACACACATCTCTCAGTGTATATACTGAGACACACATCTCTCAGTGTATATACTGAGACACACATCTCTCAGTATATATAGTGAGACACACATCTCTCAGTGTATATACTGAGACACACATCTCTCAGTATATATACTGAGACACACATCTCTCAGTGTATATACTGAGACACACATCTCTCAGTGTATATACTGAGACACACATCTCTCAGTATATATACTGAGACACACATCTCTCAGTGTATATACTGACACACATCTCTCAGTGTATATACTGAGACACACATCTCTCGGTATATATCTGAGACACACATCTCTCAGTGTATATACTGACACACATCTCTCAGTGTATATACTGAGACACACATCTCTCAGTATATATACTGAGACACACATCTCTCAGTGTATATACTGACACACATCTCTCAGTGTATATACTGAGACACACACATCTCAGTGTATATACTGAGACACACACATCTCAGTGTATATACTGAGACACACATCTCTCAGTGTATATACTGAGACACACATCTCTCAGTGTATGTACTGAGACACACATTTCTCAGTGTATATACTGGGACACACATCTCTCAGTGTATGTACTGAGACACACACTTCTCAGTGTATATACTGAGACACACACATCTCAGTGTATATACTGAGACACATCTCTCAGTGTAAGTGAGAGATAAACGACTCACATATGTTCCAGGAAATATACTTGTACTTAGGTGTTTTAAGACCACATGTTTGGTGCAGGTGTTAATTCGTGTACTGATCGTGTACACTGCTAGCACAAACAGCCACAGAAATGTTCATTTAACTCCCCAGACTCACATCTGGCTCCACAGACTCACATCTGGCTCCGCAGCCTAACATCTGGCTCCCCAGACTCACATCTGGCTCCCTAGACTCACATCTGGCTCCCAAGATTCACATCTGGCTCCCCAGGCTCACATCTGGCTCCCCAGACTCATATCTGGCTCTCTGGACTCACATCTGGCTCCCAGACGCACATCTGGCTCCCCAGACTCACATATGTCGCCCCCAGACTCACATCTGGCTCCCCCAGACTCACATCTGGCTCCCCAGACTCACATCTGGCTCCCCAGACTCACATTTGGCTCCCCAGACTCACATCTGGCTTTCCAGACTCACATCTGGCTCCCAAGACTCACATCTGGCTCCTCAGACACACATCTGGCTCCCCAGACTCACATCTGGCTTCCCAGACTCACATCTGGCTCCCCAGACACACATCTGACTCCCAAGACTCACATCTGGCTCCCGAGACTCACATCTGGCTCCCCAGACTCACATCTGGCTTCCCAGACTCACTTCTGGCTCCCCAGACACACATCTGGCTCCCCAGACTCACATCTGGCTCCCCAGACTCACATCTGGCTCCCGAGACTCACTCTGTCCTTGTCTCTCTTCCTAGCCCTTTCTGTTTCTGTGTCCTCTCCCTTAGCTGCTGTCTTTCTGTTCTTGTTCTGTTGTGGTCTAGGAACACCCTCTTGTATGTTGATGTTTCCTATAGCCATGGTTTCTCTTGCAGGATCCTGTTCAGCACCATTTCTGCTTTGAAAATCAGTCTGACTGGCCAATTTCTCCCCTTGAAGTATCTTTCTATTCTCTGAATATTGACTATCACAGTCATGTCCTCCTCGCCTATTTCTCCGATGATGTTTTCAATCTCCCGTTTTTCTTTCTGCCAACTTTCATTGTGTGTCCTCCCTTCGCTCTCTTGGCGCTCATGAATAAACACTGACTGTGTGTGTAAGGGATTCCTGAGGGTAAAAATTAATGACTTTACTTTTAGAGAGATTGAGAATCAGTTTTGCAAACTGGCGTTTAAAGATGTAGAAAGAATTATTGTATGAGGGATGGACAGTCTTGGGAGGTGAGAAGCGTTCTTGATTCAAGAACGTGGAGCACATCAGTCAACATTACTGCTTACCTTAGAAATGCTTTACCATCTATTTTATTACTAAAATCCGTGTTTTATTCACAATGACTTTTAGTGAACAATAAAAAAAGCACTGAAGTGTTTGAAACAAACTGACCAAAAGTCCTAAAAAATAATGAAAATAAATTGAAGAAAAAGGAATTGAAGATATATAAGAAAGATGATATAGAAGGACCAACCAGCCCAGAAAATATATTTCCCTCTGAACACGTGAAATAAGGGTGATAATGTAGCAGTGTGGAATACGTCCTTCTTATCTGGCCAGGTAAAAACCATAAAACCACATATGTATTACGCAATGTTTAGTGATCTTGATCCAGTGTGTTGGAGCAGGGACTGGTGAGAGGGAGAGGGTATGTGATTATTGTTGGGGGTGGGGAGGGGAGATCGTAAAGATTGTTGGAGAAGGTGGTGCCAGGTTTACCTGGAGAGAGTTCCGGGGGTCAACGCCCCCGGGGCCCGGTCTGAGACCAGGCCTTATGGTGAATCAGGGTCTGATCAACCAGGCTGTTACTGCTGGCTGTACGCAAGCTGACATACGAACCACAACCCGGTTGGTCAGGTACCGACTTTAGGTGCTTGTCCACTGCCTTCTTGAAGACAGCCAGGGGTCTTGAAGACAGCCAGGGGTCTTGAAGACAGCCAGGGGTCTTGAAGACAGCCAGGGGTCTTGAAGACAGCCAGGGGTCTTGAAGACAGTCAGGGGTCTTGAAGACAGCCAGGGGTCTTGAAGACAGCCAGGGGTCTTGAAGACAGCCAGGGGTCTTGAAGACAGCCAGGGGTCTTGAAGACAGCCAGGGGTCTTGAAGACAGCCAGGGGTCTTGAAGACAGTCAGGGGTCTTGAAGACAGCCAGGGGTCTTGAAGACAGCCAGGGGTCTTGAAGACAGCCAGGGGTCTTGAAAACAATCAGGGGTCTTGAAGACAGCCAGGGGTCTTGAAGACAGCCAAGGGTCGTGAAGACAGCCAGGGGTCTTGAAGACAGTCAGGGGTCTTGAAGACAGCCAGGGGTCTTGAAGACAGCCAGGGGTCTTGAAGACAGCCAGGGGTCTTGAAGACAGCCAGGGGTCTTGAAAACAATCAGGGGTCTTGAAGACAGCCAGGGGTCTTGAAGACAGCCAGGGGTCTTGAAGACATTCAGGGGTCTTGAAGACAGCCAGGGGTCTTGAAGACAGCCAAGGGTCTTGAAGACAGTCAGGGGTCTTGAAGACAGCCATGGGTCTTGAAGACAGCCAGGGGACTTGAAGACAGCCAGGGGTCTTGAAGACAGTCAGGGTTCTTGAAAACAATTAGGGGTCTTGAAGACAGCCAGGGGTCTTGAAGACAGTCAGGGGTCTTGAAGACAGCCAGGGGTCTTGAAGACAGTCAGGGGTCTTGAAGACAGTCAGGGGTCTTGAAGACAGCCAGGGGTCTTGAAGACAGCCAGGGGTCTTGAAGACAGGCAGGGGTCTTGAAGACAGCCAGGGGTCTTGAAGACAGCCAGGGGTCTTGAAGACAGTCAGGGGTCTTGAAGACAGCCAGGGGTCTTGAAGACAGCCAGGGGTCTTGAAGACAGCCAGGGGTCTTGAAGACAGTCAGGGGTCTTGAAGACAGTCAGGGGTCTTGAAGACTGTCAGGGGTCTTGAAGACAGCCAGGGGTCTTCAAGACAGCCAGGGGTCTTGAAGACAGTCAGGGGTCTTGAAGACAGCCAGGGGTCTTGAAGACAGTCAGGGGTCTTGAAGACAGCCAGGGGTCTTGAAGACAGCCAGGGGTCTTGAAGACAGTCAGGGGTCTTGAAGACAGCCAGGGGTCTTGAAGACAGCCAGGGGTCTTGAAGACAGCCAGGGGTCTTGAAGACAGTCAGAGGTCTACTGTTAATCTCCTTTATGTATGCTGGGAGGCAATTAAACAGTCTTGGGTCCCACACACTTATTGGTGAGGGAGTTCTTGATACAAGGAATTAGAGCTTAGTTTATCATGGTCCAGGAGCTGGAGTATGGGTGATAAAGAGGGTGAGGCTGTGGATATTCTTAAGTGGAATGCAAGAGGGGAGGAAGGTGAAGGGATATTGATCCGAGGAGATGGAGTAGCGTAAGAGGATGGGTGGGAGAAATGTGTGTGCTCTTGATTCAAGGAACTGGATGTATTTAGGTTCGAAGCGTATAAACAGACGCGTCATCAAGGATATGGAACTGGAGCCGGGAAGCTTGATGCGAGGATGGAGGATGGGGAGTCTTAATCCCAGGAGATGGAACATGGTGTTGGGTGTGACATGGGTGTGGGATCTTGTTCCAATGAACTGGAGGTGTGACGGGGAGGGTAGATGGTTAGTGATGTGGTGCAGGTAGACGAGGGGAGATTGACCAAGTGATCTTGATCCAGTATGTTGGAGAAAGCGGGAGTAAGAGATGACAGTGTTCTTGATCCTAGGAAATGGAGGTAGGTTGATCTTTGTCCAGGAACTAGAGCATGACCAGAAATCTAGCCGCTCATCAAATGAATAAGTTAGACACTCAGGACCAAATTACATATATGTATATATATATATATATATATATATATAATATATTATATATATATATATATATATATATATATATATATATATATATATATATATATATATATATATATATATATATATATATATATATATATATATATATATATATATGCAATAAGATCACAGTAAACAGGTGATTTCCGAATATGCAAAACAACCACTCTGAAAGAATAGAGAAATTCCAAGCGCTTTCGTGACTACTCACATTATCAAGGAACTATGAAAGTAAAGCATCCAAGGAAGCTATATAAGGGGTCCGGCCAGCACCTCGCTATCAGATCCCACAACGGTTAAACACGTGACGCGCGCTGACCCAACTTGGACAGGTCCCTTGCAAAACTCACCCCCAAACTATTCTACCCAAGAAAATTTAAAAATTATTTGTCCAGTGTATTATTAAATTCTTCCCAAATTCTATTAATTATAAATGGATCTAATTTATATAAACCAAAGGAAATATTCATATTATTGTCAAAACTGCTTTTTATGAAACAAGATTCAATTATATTCCTGTCGACCATGGACTTGCTAGATACTACTTTCTCAATTTTTTGAAAATCAATTGGATGGTTAAAATCTCTTACATGAATAAATAGAGCATTGGAATCTTGTCCAGTTCTAATGCTATATTTATGTTGTTTTAATCTTAGTTCGAGATTTTTACCAGTTTGACCGTAATAAACTTTATCGCAAATTTTACAAGGAATCCTATAGACACATCCATCAGCATTTTGGGGGGAATTCTTTATCAACAGTTTTTTTACTGTATCGAGATTTTTGAATACAACTTTAATATTAAAAGTCTTAAGAAGAGAAGGCATATCAACCAAGATTTTATGGTAAGGGAGAACCAACATATTTTTAGTTGAATAAGGCTGGTTGCCCCTTTTTGGATTATAAAAAGTGTTTCTAGCAACTTTAAAAGATTTATCAATTATATTTCTTGGGTATTTTAAATCATTACCTATTTCATAAATTTTGGATATTTCCTCATCTATGAACTCAGGACTACAAATTCGTAAAGCTCTCAAAAACATTGATGAGAAAACAGACAGTTTGACTCTATCTTGATGCGAGGAATAATAGTGGACATAGGAACAGTTATTTGTAGGTTTTCTGTAAATTTTAAATTTGAATTCATTATTACCCTTAATAATTAAAACATCTAGAAAAGGCAATGAGTTATTTTCTTCAAACTCAACAGTAAAGTTTATAGAATGGGCTAAGCTATTTAATTTTCCAAGAAAATGGTGTATATCTACATTTTTGGGCATCAGACACAAAATATCATCAACATATCTGAACCATTTAGCTCTATTAGGGAGGATTGTGTTAAGCAACCTTGTTTCAAAAAATTCCATGTATAGGTTACTAAGAACAGGTGAAAGAGGATTCCCCATTGCCATACCAAACTTCTGAGTGTAAAACTTATCATTAAATACAAATTTTGCATCAACAATGCAAAGTTTAATAAGTTTAATGATAGTAGGAACTGGCAATGGTAAATCATAGTTAACGAGTTCTTCAGATAAGAAACTTAATAAATCATCAACAGGAACTTTCGTAAACAAGGAAGTAACATCAAAACTAACCATGTTAAAATCATTTAAGTCAGTCACGGAGCTTAATTTATCAACCAAGTCTATGTTGTTTTTAACATTAAAGTTAGAAATTTTGCCAACAATAGGGCTCAAAATATCAACAAGCCATTTGGATAATTTATATGAAACTGACCCTATGGAGCTAATAATTGGTCTGACTGGATTCCCTGGTTTGTGTGTTTTTATTAGTCCATACATGTAAGGTTAAAGATGGATTAGTGGAAGTAAATTGTTTGACTAATTCATCTTTGCCTTTCAGTAGAAGTTTTATTGTTTTATTGTTTTAAAGCAGACAAAATAAATGCAATAGTAATTATGAAAGAAAATGATTACCAAGAAAAAATGAATAATCTCTTAGATGATACTGAAACCTATTCTAAACTTAGGAAAAATCCCCTAGAAACCGTTAACAGCAATTTCAATAAAACAATAAAACTTCTACTGAAAGGCAAAGATGAATTAGTCAAACAATTTACTTCCACTAATCCATCTTTACCTTACATGTATGGACTAATAAAAACACACAAACCAGGGAATCCAGTCAGACCAATTATTAGCTCCATAGGGTCAGTTTCATATAAATTATCCAAATGGCTTGTTGATATTTTGAGCCCTATTGTTGGCAAAATTTCTAACTTTAATGTTAAAAACAACATAGACTTGGTTGATAAATTAAGCTCCGTGACTGACTTAAATGATTTTAACATGGTTAGTTTTGATGTTACTTCCTTGTTTACGAAAGTTCCTGTTGATGATTTATTAAGTTTCTTATCTGAAGAACTCGTTAATTATGATTTACCATTGCCAGTTCCTACTATCATTAAACTTATTAAACTTTGCATTGTTGATGCAAAATTTGTATTTAATGATAAGTTTTACACTCAGAAGTTTGGTATGGCAATGGGAAATCCTCTTTCACCTGTTCTTAGTAACCTATACATGGAATTTTTTGAAACAAGGTTGCTTAACACAATCCTCCCTAATAGAGCTAAATGGTTCAGATATGTTGATGATATTTTGTGTCTGATGCCCAAAAATGTAGATATACACCATTTTCTTGGAAAATTAAATAGCTTAGCCCATTATATAAACTTTACTGTTGAGTTTGAAGAAAATAACTCATTGCCTTTTCTAAATGTTTTAATTATTAAGGGTAATAATGAATTCAAATTTAAAATTTACAGAAAACCTACAAATAACTGTTCCAATGTCCACTATTATTCCTCGCATCAAGATAGAGTCAAACTGTCTGTTTTCTCATCAATGTTTTTGAGAGCTTTACGAATTTGTAGTCCTGAGTTCATAGATGAGGAAATATCCAAAATTTATGAAATAGGTAATGATTTAAAATACCCAAGAAATATAATTGATAAATCTTTTAAAGTTGCTAGAAATACTTTTTACAGTCCAAAAAGGGGCAACCAGCCTTATTCAACTAAAAATATGTTGGTTCTCCCTTACCATGAAAACTTGGTTGATATGCCTTCTCTTCTTAAGACTTTTAGTATTAAAGTTGTATTCAAAAATCTTGATACAGTAAAAAAACTGTTGATAAAGAATTCCCCCCAAAATGCTGATGGATGTGTCTATAAGATTCCTTGTAAAATTTGCGATAAAGTTTATTACGGTCAAACTGGTAAAATTATCGAACTAAGATTAAAACAACATAAATATAGCATTAGAACTGGACAAGATTCCAATGCTCTATTTATTCATGTAAGAGATTTTAACCATCCAATTGATTTTCAAAAAGTTGAGAAAGTAGTATCTAGCAAGTCCATGGTCGACAGGAATATAATTGAATCTTGTTTCATAAAAAGCAGTTTTGACAATAATATGAATATTTCCTTTGGTTTATATAAATTAGATCCATTTATAATTAATAGAATTTGGGAAGAATTTAATAATACACTGGACAAATAATTTTTAAATTTTCTTGGGTAGAATAGTTTGTGGGTGAGTTGTGCAAGGGACCTGTCCAAGTTGGGTCAGCGCGCGTCAGGTGTTTAACTGTTGTGGGATCTGATAGTGAGGTGTTGGCCAGATCCCTTATATACCTTCCTTGGATGCTTTACTTTCATAGTTCCTTGATAATGTGAGTAGTCACGAAAGCGCTTGGAATTTCTCTATTCTTTCAGAGTGGTTGTTTTGTATGTATATATATATATGTGTGTGTGTGTGTGTGTGTGTGTGTGTGTGTGTGTGTGTGTGTGTGTGTGTGTGTGTGTGTGTGTGTGTGTGTGTGTGTGTGTGTGTCTGTGTGTGTGTGTAAAATTTTGAGGCTTGCAATAGTTATCACTTGCGTTCAAAGTTTGAAGCCGAGTGAAAGAAGCATTCTCGAGTATTATTTATAATCGTTAAAACTTAGCACTAAACCCTCAAGGGTCACCACTCTCGCAACCAGTAAATGTGAGTTTACGAAATACAAACGAAAATATTGATAATTATCTCTCCGAGAATAAAGTTTTTCTGATTAAATTAAAAAAATCCCTAAAAATGTCCTTTTTTGACTAGTTATTAATATTTTATGTTTCAATATCTGTACAAATATATAAGAAAATAAATGGCTATAATTTATTAAGAAAATGTAATTTAAAAACTGGCGAACTGATGTCAATTAAACCCTAAATCAGCCGCCCAAAATTTCCCGAATGAGATACATAAGACTTTAAAGTTTGAAGCCAACCAGAAGAATCATTCCCCAGAAATTAACCAAGTTTCAGATAATCAGAATAAAGTTATGGAATAATGACTCTCGTATCATTATTAATAAAGTTATGGTATAATGATTCTTGTATCATTATTAATTAAGTTAATAAAGATTCTTTTATCACTATCATTCATAAGTTATCAAAAATAAAACTCAATAAACCTGGCAGTGAAAAGTTAAAAACCCCTTCAACAAACCAGAACTTTACGTCTCAATAAACCTGGCAGTGACGTAACTCAACACCAGAACTTTACGTTCAGGAAGCAACAATAGTGGTGAGAAGTTGAAGCCGATCTGATGAATCATTCTCGAGGTACTGCGCGGAATTTATCCATTCAGAGATATAGCAACTATTATACTGCGTCAGCAAACTTAATGGGCGGCATCTTGCCAGTAATGGGCGGCATCTTGCCAGTAATGGGCGGCATCTTGCCAGTAATGGGCGGCATCTTGCCAGTAATGGGCGGCATTTCCCTTGGCGGCAGTAATGGGCGGCATTCCTTGCCAGTAATGGGGGGCATCTTGCCAGTAATGGGCGGCATCTTGCCAGTAATGGGCGGCATCTTGCCAGTAATGGGCGGCATCTTGCCAGTAATGGGCGGCATCTTGCCAGTAATGGGGGGCATCTTGGCAGTAATGGCGGCATCTTGCCAGTAATGGGCGGCATCTTGCCAGTAATGGGCGGCATCTTGCCAGTAATGGTCGGCATCTTGCCAGTAATGGGCGGCATCTTGCCAGTAATGGGCGGCATCTTGCCAGTCATGAGCGGCATCTTGCCAGTAATGGGCGGCATCTTGCCAGTAATGGGCGGCATCTTGCCCGTAATGGGGGGGGCATCTTTCCAGTAATGGGCGGCATCTTGCCAGTAATGGTCGGCATCTTGCCAGTAATGGGCGGCATCTTGCCAGTAATGGGCGGCATCTTGCCAGTAATGGGCGGCATCTTGCCAGTAATGGGCGGCATCTTGCCAGTAATGGGCGGCATCTTGCCAGTAATGGGCGGCATCTTGCCAGTAATGGGCGGCATCTTGCCAGTAATGGCGGCATCTTGCCAGTAATGGGCGGCATCTTGCCAGTAATGGGCGGCATCTTGCCAGTAATGGGCGACATTTGCCAGTAATGGCGCATCTTGCCAGTAATGGGCGGCATCTTGCCAGTAATGGGCGGCATCTTGCCAGTAATGGGCGGCATCTTGGCAGTAATGGGCGGCATCTTGGCAGTAATGGGCGGCATCTTGCCAGTAATGGGCGGCATCTTGACAGTAATGGGCGGCATCTTGGCAGTAATGGGCGGCATCTTGCCAGTAATGGGCGGCATCTTGCCAGTAATGGGCGGCATCTTGCCAGTAATGGGCGGCATCTTGCCAGTAATGTTCGGCATCTTGGCAGTAATGGGCGGCATCTTGGCAGTAATGGGCGGTATCTTGCCAGTAATGGGCGGCATCTTGGCAGTAATGGGCGGCATCTTGGCAGTAATGGGCGGCATCTTGCCAGTAATGGGCGGCATCTTGGCAGTAATGGGCGGCATCTTGGCAGTAATGGGCGCATCTTGCCAGTAATGGGCGGCATCTTGGCAGTAATGGGCGGCATCTTGGCAGTAATGGGCGGCATCTTGCCAGTAATGGGCGGCATCTTGCAGTTAATGGCGGCATCTTGCCAGTAATGGGCGGCATCTTGCCAGTAATGGGCGGCATCTTGGCAGTAATGGGCGGCATCTTGCCAGTAATGGGCGGCATCTTGCCAGTAATGGGCGGCATCTTGCCAGTAATGGGCGGCATCTTGCCAGTAAGATACATCTTGTACGTAAGATACATCTTGTACGTAAGATACATCTTGTACGTAAGATACATCTTGTACGTAAGATACATCTTGTACGTAAGATACATCTTGTACGTAAGATACATCTTGTAAGTAAGATACATCTTGTACGTAAGATACATCTTGTACGTAAGATACATCTTGTACGTAAGATACATCTTGTAAGTAAAGATACATCTTGTACGTAAGATACATCTTGTACGTAAGATACATCTTGTACGTAAGATACATCTTGTAAGTAAGATACATCTTGTAAGTAAGATACATCTTGTACGTAAGATACATCTTGTACGTAAGATACATCTTGACGTAAGATACATCTTGTAAGTAAGATACATCTTGTACGTAAGATACATCTTGTACGTAAGATACATCTTGTACGTAAGATACATCTTGTAAGTAAGATACATCTTGTACGTAAGATACATCTTGTACGTAAGATACATCTTGTACGTAAGATACATCTTGTAAGTAAGATACATCTTGTAGTAAGATACATCTTGTACGTAAGATACATCTTGTACGTAAGATACATCTTGTAGTAAGATACATCTTGTAAGTAAGATACATCTTGTACGTAAGATACATCTTGTAGTAGATTTACATCAGTGTACCGTAAGAACAGCTTGAAAGAAGTAACTCCTTGAAGTAAGATTTCGTCGTTGTACGTAAGATACAGTGTTGTAGTAAGATGACCACTCTTGTCTCACTTAACGATCTCTTTAAACAATACAACTGTCAACGTGGATGTATCAATGGAGTCTTGTTTAAGCTTAGGATTGTTAGGACGAGACCACCAACTGTATCCCCTAGCCCGAGCTTCAACTCACCTCATGTATATGCACTTGGCGTATGCTGCACATTTAACAAGAGGATGGACTGAACACCATCGACTCCCATAGGTCTGATTAACCCTTTTCTTTTTCAAACCCTTCCAACTGTAGGACCTGATAAAGCCATGTGTAAACTTTTACTAAAGACATTCTGCAAACTTGTTCAATCCTTGGCCGAAGACCTTCTCACACAGTGCATGGTAACACTTACAGACTCCCGCGGTCATCATGGCTTTCACCTTGTAACAGGATATAAGATGCCACAATAAACGGCCTTTGTGTACATTCTGCAAGTATGGGTTGCACTGTAACAATCGAGGGTTGAGAGGGACTAGAATAAACCTCATACATACTCCTTCCCTGTATGTATGTCGTGTTGCAGTTGGACTGATAAGCAATTTTGTAGCGAAACGTTGACCTGAATAAAGAACCCCAATGGATAATGTCTCCCATCTTCAACTTTGCCAGTTTTTAACCATGTTGTCACAAGTGACCAGCAATAAACTAACTGGGAAAGCAAGTAACTCCCTGCTGGTAGTATGGCGTGTTGCAGCTTGTTTAAGCAAGGAGGTGTTGTAGAGAGTGACCAGCAATAAACTAGCATGGAGCAAGTAACTCCCTGCTGGTAAGTATGGCGTGTTGCAGCTTGTTTAAGCAAGGAGGGTGTTGTAGAGAGTGACCAGCAATAAACTAGCATGGAGCAAGTAACTCCCTGCTGGTATGTATGGCGTGTTGCAGCTTGTTTAAGCAAGGAGGGTGTTGTAGAGAGTGACCAGCAATAAACTAACATGGAACAAGTAACTCCCTGCTGGTATGTATGGCGTGTTGCAGCTTGTTTAAGCAAGGAGGGTGTTGTAGAGAGTGACCAGCAATAAACTAACATGGAACAAGTACTCCCTGCTGGTATGTATGGCGTGTTGCAGCTTGTTTAACAAGGAGGGTGTTGTAGAGAGTGACCAGCAATAACTAACATGGAACAAGTACCTCCCTGCTGGTAAGTATGGCGTGTTGCAGCTTGTTTAAGCAAGGAGGGTGTTGTAGAGAGTGACCAGCAATAAACTAACATGGAACAAGTACCTCCCTGCTGGTATGTATGGCGTGTTGCAGCTTGTTTAAGCAAGGAGGGTGTTGTAGAGAGTGACCAGCAATAAGCTAACATGGAACAAGTACCTCCCTGCTGGTATGTATGGCGTGTTGCAGCTTGTTTAAGCAAGGAGGGTGTTGTAGAGAGTGACCAGCAATAAGCTAACATGGAACAAGTACCTCCCTGCTGGTATGTATGGCGTGTTGCAGCTTGTTTAAGCAAGGAGGGTGTTGTAGAGAGTGACCAGCAATAAGCTAACATGGAACAAGTACCTCCCTGCTGGTATGTATGGCGTGTTGCAGCTTGTTTAAGCAAGGAGGGTGTTGTAGAGAGTGACCAGCAATAAACTAACATGGAACAAGTACCTCCCTGCTGGTATGTATGGCGTGTTGCAGCTTGTTTAAGCAAGGAGGGTGTTGTAGAGAGTGACCAGCAATAAACTAGACATGGAACAAGTACCTCCCTGCTGGTATGTATGGCGTGTTACAGCCACTGATACTGACTGCATGTAAATGACGTTCCTGGTGCCCCTCACATGTACGCATGTGCATATGTATGTATAGCCACACTTACACGTTAATCCACATATACGTATTCACATATATATATATATACACATGCAAGCATACATATACCTAACTATATATACTGCACATATGCGTCAGAATATATACAATAACAACAACATTAATAATAATAATAATAATAATAATAATAATAATAATAATAATAATAATAATAATAATAATAATAATAATGATAATAATAATAAAATCTCTATTTACTGCAAGTACATGTAAAAGGTACACAAGTACATGTACAAGGTATACAAGTACATGTACAAGGTATACAAGTACATGTACAAGGTATACAAGTACATGTACAAGGTATACAAGTACATGTACAAGGTATACAAGTACATGTACAAGGTACACAAGTACATGTACAAGGTATACAAGTACATGTACAAGGTACACAAGTACATGCACAAGGTATACAAGTACATGTACAAGGTATACAAGTACATGTACAAGGTACACAAGTACATGTACAAGGTAATACAAGTACATGTACAAGGTAATACAAGTACATGACAAGGTACACAAGTACATGTACAAGGTATACAAGTACATGTACAAGGTATACAAGTACATGTACAAGGTATTCAAGTACATGTACAAGGTATACAAGTACATGTACAAGTTATACAAGTCATGTACAAGGTATACAAATACATGTACAAGTATACAAGTACATGTACAAGGTATACAAGTACATGTACATAGGTATAAAAGTACATGTACAAGGTATACAGTACATGTACTAGGTATCATACTAAAGGTAACATGTACAGGTATACAAGTACATGTACTAGGCATACAAGTACATGTACAAGGTATACAAGTACATGTACAAGGTATACAAGTACATGTACAAGGCATACAAGTACATGTACAGGTATACAAGTACATGTACAAGGTATACAAGTACATGTACAAGGTATACAAGTACATGTACAAGGTATACAAGTACATGTACAAGGTATACAAGTACAGTACAAGGTATACAAGTACATGTACTAGGTATACAAGTACATGTACAAGGTATACAAGTACATGTACAAGGTATACAAGTACATGTACAAAGTATACAGACAGTACAGGTATCAGTACATGTCAAGTATACAAGATGTACAAAGGTATACAAGTACATGCACAATACCAGTCATGTACAAGGTATACAAGTACATACAAGGTATACACCAGTCCAGGTAACACAGACATGCAGTATACAAGTACCCGTACCAGCTAACACCAGGATGTACACAGTATCATAACACCAAGGATGCGATCCAACAAACCAAGTCATGACAGTAACAACCCAGGATGATGACCCAACAGTCCATTAACACCCAGGATGCGATGACCCACACCAGTCCACTAACACCCAGGATGTGACCCACACCATCCCACATAATACACCAGGATGCGACCCACACCAGTCCACTAACACCCAGGATGTGCCCACACCAGTCCACTAACACCCAGGATGTGACCCACACCAGTCCACTAACACCCAGGATGTGACCCACACCAGTCCACTAACACCCAGGATTGTGACCCACACCAGTCCACTAACACCCAGATGTGACCCACACCAGTCCACTAACACCCCAGGATGTGACCCACACCAGTCCACTAACACCCAGGATGTGACCACACCAGTCCACTAACACCCAGGATGTGACCCACACCAGTCCACTAACACCCAGGATGTGACCCACACCAGTCCACTAACACCCAGGATGCGATCCACACCAGTCCACTAACACCCAGGATGTGACCCACACCAGTCACACCCATACACACTACTACCAGATGTGACCCACACAGTCCACTAACACCCAGGATGTGACCCACACCAGTCCACTAACACCCAGGATGTGACCCACACCAGTCACTAACACCCAGGATGTGACCCCACACAGTCCACTACACCATCAGATGTGACCCACACAGTCCACTAACACCCATGATGTGACCCACACAGTCCACTAACACCCAGGATGTGACCCTCACCGTCACTAACACCCAGGATGGACCCCACACAGTCCACTAACACCAGGATGTGACCCAACAGTCCACTAACACCCATGATGTGACCAACACAGTCCACTAACACCCAGGATGTGACCCACACCTGTCCACTAACACCCAGGATGCGACCCCACCAGTCCACTAACACCCCAGGATGTGACCCACACCAGTCCACTAACACCCAGGATGTGACCACACCTGTCCAAATAACACCCAGGATGTGACCCACACCATGTCCACTAACACCCAGGATGTGACCCACTCAGTCCACTAACACCCAGGATGTGACCCACACCAGTCCACTAACACCCAGGATGTGACCCACACCTGTCCACTAACACCCAGGATGTGACCCACACAGTCCACTAACACCCAGGATGTGACCCACCTAGTCCACTAACACCCAGGATGTGACCCACACCATCCACTAACACCCAGGATGTGACCCACACCAGTCCACTAACACCCAGGATTGACCCACACCAGTTCCACTAACACCAGGATGTGACCCACACCAGTCCACTAACACCCAGGATGTGACCCCACCATCCACTAACACCCAGGATGTGACCCCACCAGTCCACTAACACCCAGGATGGACCCACACCAGTCACTAACACCCAGGATGTGACCCCACCAGTCCACTAACACCCAGGATGTACCCAACCAGTCCACTAACACCCAGGATGTGACCCACACAGTCCACTAACACCCAGGATGGACCCACACCAGTCCAACTAACACCCAGGATGGACCCACACCAGTCCACTAACACCGAGAATGTGACCCACACCAGTCACTAACACCCAGGATGTGACCCACATCAGTCCATACACCCAGGATGTGACCCACACTAGTCCACTAACACCCAGGATGTGACCCACACCAGTCCAACTAACACCGAGAATGTACCCACACCAGTTCACTAACCCCTGGATGTGACCCACACCAGTCCATAACACCCTGGATGGACCAACACCAGTCCACTAACACCCAGTATGTGACCCACACCAGTCCCCTAAAACCCGGGATGTGACCACATCAGTCCACTAACACCAGATATGACCCACACCATCCACTAAACACCCTGGATGTGACCCACACTATTCCACTAACACTCAGGATGTGACCCACACCAGTCCACTAACACCCAGGATGTGACCCACACCAGTCCACTAACACCCAGGATTTGACCCACATCAGTCCACTAACACTCAAGATGTGTCCCACACCAGTCCACTAACACCCTGATGTGACCCACACCTTCCACTAACACTCAGATGTGTCCACATCAGTCCACTAACACCCATATGTGACCCACACCGTCCACTAACACCCAGATGTGACCCACATCAGTCCACTAACTCCCAAGATGTGTCCCACACCAGTCCACTAACACCCATGCTGTGACCCACACCCGTCCACTAACACCCAAGATGTGACCCACATCAGTCCACTAACTCCCAAGATGTGACCACACCCGTCCACTAACACTCATGCTGTGACCCACACCCGTCCACTAACACCCAAGATGTGACCCACATCAGTCCACTAACACTCATGTCCCCGTTTTACTGATGGGTGAACATAGGTAACCGGTGTAAAGAAAAACGCCCAATGTTTCTACCCTCACTGGAAATCGAACGCAGACCCTCGGCGTCTGAAGCGAGAGGCACCTGGCACCCAAGGCATTCAGTGAGGCATATTGAGACAGTGTTACCAGATATGGAAAAAACATATAAGAGGCACTATAATCTACTTCCCCCATAATTGGTATCGCATTTGCTTAGTTTGGTAATGTGAAGTCCAGGAGCTTGACTTAGTTCATGGTATAACTTAACTAATCGTCAACGACAATTGTGTCGTAGTCATTATAGGCGCCTGAGTTCCCCTCTCTCCTAATATCGTCTTAAATTCTCCACTATAATCTACTGAAGTTCTGACCTCTCCAACACGACTTATGAAGTCGTAATAACCGCGGGTTGAAGCCCCGCCCGTGGTAGGTTTTCCCCCCAACACAATTGTCCCAAAGTCTGTTTTAATTATAACCCTTTAAATTTAAATCAAGATCCCGGGCTTCCCTTACCAAACAACACAAAGCCCAAAAAAAGTAGTAATTTTGGAAGGGGGTAAAATTTTAAAGGGGAAAAAAAAGACAGGGGCCCCTTAGGTGGTAAAGGGGGTTTTTCGGCCCTCAAGCAAACCCTGCAAATATCCCCTCTTTATCCCCTGATATTCCTACAAACCCGGGAAAGGTTTAAAGTTATCACGTTTCCCACTTTCCCTTCAAATTCAAGAAATTCCTACTTAAAGGGGTTTTTTAAACTCTTCCGATTTATTCTTCTACGAACTGTATCAAAAATCTATGGTACACGGATCTGGGCCCAAAACTGTGTACTCCCGGGTTTTTCAAACATACTACGGGCGGGGGTTTGAACCCCCGTCAGTGGGTGTTTTAAATTTACCTATTTGGTTTTAAAATTGTCTAGCTGGCCCATTGGCTGAGCGCCGGTCTGGGGTTTTATAACTCTCTGATCGCGGGTTCAAAAACCCCCCCCATGGGATGATTTTTTGCAAAAAAGCAGCGTCGTCTTCCCCCTTACCTTACCTACACGGGGTTTCCCTGTTGGAATTACAAACTCCCGGGCCCTTTTGATTCCCTACCTGTTTTCTGCTCTGTTACCTCTCACAGGCAGTAATTATTTTACATTGAAACTTGATTATGATTATTCAAACGTTTATGTGTTCATGGTCAAGGTTTGCACACAGTTTCCTCATATGGGGCACTTGCCAAAAGTGAACCCGACTGACTAAGTTGCATTGCCTGGCCTTTGGGGGTTTTCAAGTGCCCCGGGGAGGTTTGGGAAAAGACACTAATTTGGGTTAAACCCAAAAGTTTTTGGGCCAAAAAACATAGTTATATTTTAAAAAAGTCTTTAATTATCTACTTTCTGGGAATAATAGACTAATAAAAAATTTTGATATGTCAAAATAATTTTTTTATATAAAAAAATTACCCGATATATTAAACAATTACCTAAATTTGCTTTTTTAGTAATAATTTAAAAGTTTGATATTAAAAACAGACTACCCTTTAACCCCCTTTTTTTGGGGGGGTAGTCCCAGGGGCCCCTTTGTGTCCCCCAATTTTCCTGGCCTCTCGTGTACCCATATTCCTTTGGCCCTTTTTTGGTTTCCCCCCGGGTTTCCCTGGGCCCCTTTGTGTCCCCATTTTCCCAGGCCCCTCGTGTACCCATAAATTTTCCCAAGGGCCCCCCGTGTACCCAAAAGTTCCGGCCTCTCGTGGGACCCATAGTTTCCCCCCGGGCCCCTCGTGTACCCTTTTTTTCCCACCTTTTCGTGTACCCCCTTTTGTTTTCCCACCCCCTCGTGTTTCCCATAGTTTCCCCGGCCTCTCGTGTAACCCCCTAGTTCCCAGGGCCCCTCGGTACCCATAGTTCCCCGGCCTCTCGTGTACCCAATTTTTTTTTTCCCAAAAGGCCCCTCGTGTACCCCTATTTCCCCCCCTCTCGTGGACCCATTTCCCCGCCTTCGTGTACCCATATTCCCAGGGGCCCCTCGTGTACCCCTAGTTTCCCCCGGGCCCCTGTGTAACCCATATTTCCCAGGCCTCTGTGTACCCATAGTTTTCCCCCGGGCCCCCTGTACCCATAAATTCCCCGGGCCCCTCGTGTACCCATTTGTTCCCCCGGGCCCCCGTGTACCCATAGTTTCCCCCCTCTTTGTGTACCCATTTGTTCCCAGGCCCCCTTTGTTTTACCCCTAGTTCCCAGGCCTCTCGTGTTCCCCCTATTCCCCCCCCTTTTCGTGGGCCCATATTTTTCCCAGGGCCCTCGGGGACCCTAGTTCCCCGGGCCCCTCGGGAAACCCCAAATTTCCCCCCGGGCCCCTGGTACCCCTATTCCCGGGGCCCTCGGGTTTCCCCTTTTTTCCCAGGGCCCCTCGTGTACCCATAGTCAGGCCTCTCGTGTAAACCCTTTCCCAGGGCCCCGGGCCGGGAAACCCCCCTTTTTCCTTTTTTAGGCCTCTGTGTTTCCCCAAATTCCCCGGCCCCCTCGGTACCCAAGTTCCCCCGGGCCCCTCGTGTCCCCTTTGTTCCCAGGCCCCTCGTGTTTCCCAAAAGTTTCCCAGGCCCCTCGTGACCCCTTTCCCAAAGGCCCTCGGAACCCTAAATTCCCCGGGCCCCTCGTGACCCCTAGTTCCCAGGGCCCCTCGTTACCCATGGGTTTCCCCCGGGCCCCTCGGGGTACCCTGTTTTCCCCGGCCTCTTTGTGTACCCTAGTTCCCAAGGGCCCCTTGTGTACCCCCTATTCCCAGGCCCTCGTTAATTGTTCCCAGGCCCTCGTTAAACCCAAATTTTGGTTTTCCCAACCCCCTCGTGTACCCATAGTTCCCAGGGGTCTCGTGTAAAACCTTTCCCAGGCCTCTCGTGTACCCATGTTTCCCCCGGCCTTTTCGTGTAACCAAAATTCCGGGCCCCCGTGTTTCCCTAGTTTCCCGGGGCCTCTTTGGGGCCCCCTATTCCTAAAGGGCCTTTTCCTGTACCCTATTCCCCCCGGGGCCTCGTGACCCCCGTTTTCCCGGGCCCCTTTTGGGACCCATAGTTTTTCCCCCGGCCCTTTGTGTACCCCAAAAGGGTTTCCCCCCCCTCGTGTAAACCCATAATTCCCAGGGCCCCCTTTGTGTACCCCTTGTTCCCAGGCCGGCCCCATTTTTGGTTATGACCCATAAATTCCCAGGCCCCTCCGTGTTTTTCCCATAGTTCCCCAAAGGGCCCCCTCGTGTCCCCCCTAGTTCCCAGGCCCTCGGGGACCCCTAGTTCCCCCCCTTTTCGTGTACCCTAGGGTTTTGGGCCCCTCGTTTTACCCATATTTTTAGGCCCCTCGTGTACCCAAATTCCCAGGGGCCCCTTTTACCCATTGTTCCCCCGGGCCCCTGTGTCCCATAGTTCCCCAGCCTCCGTGGACCCATATTCCCAGGCCCTTGGGACCCTTTGGTTTTAGGGCCCCTCGTTACCCCTAGTTTAAGGCCCCTCGTGTACCCAAATTTTCCCCCGGTTTTTCCCAGGCCTCCCGTTACCCCTAGCCCCCCGGGCCCCTCGTGAACCCAAATTCCCCGGCCTCCCCGTGTACCCTTTTTTCCCCGGCCTTCGTGTACCCTAGTCCCCCCCTCTGGTCCCATAGTTTTTAAACCTCTCGTGTCCCCATTTATGGGGCCCCCTCGTTTACCCAAAAGTTCCTAGGCCTTCGGTTTCCCAAATGTTTCCAGCCTCTCGTGTACCCCTTGTTCCCCCGGGGCCCCTCGTGTACCCATAG
Organism: Cherax quadricarinatus; assembly: GCF_026875155.1. NCBI lineage: Eukaryota > Metazoa > Arthropoda > Malacostraca > Decapoda > Parastacidae > Cherax > Cherax quadricarinatus. Next base: position 13,804,091 of record NC_069493.1, read on the forward strand.
TTTTAGGCCTTTTTCGTGTACCCCCAGTTTTCCCGGGGCCCCCTGTTCCCATATTTCCTTTGGGCCCCTCGTGTAAACCCTAGTTCCCGGCCCCCGTGTACCCCCAAAAAACCAGGGCCCCCGTTACCCCTAATTCCTTTTGGGCCCCTCGTGTACCCCTATTTTCCAAACCTCCTTGTTACCCATGTTTCCCCCCCAGGCCCCTCGGGACCCCTAGGCTTTGGGCCCCTTGTGTACCCATAGTTTTCCCCCCCTCCGTGCCCCCCCCCCCCCCTCCCCCACCCCCCCCCCCCCCCCCCCCCCCCCCCCAATCCCCCCCTCCCCCCCCCCCCCACCCAACCCCCCCCCCCCCCCCCCCCCCCTTCCCATGTTCCCAGGCCTCTCGTGACCCCAAAATTCCCAGGCCCTCCTGTACCCCTATTCCTAACCCCCCGTTACCCCTAGTTCCCAAAGGGTCTCGGGGTTTCCCTTTGTTTCCCACCTCTCTGTACCCGCATTGTTCCTAGGTTTTCCTGTGTTTCCCCTTTTCCTTTGGCCCTCTGTTTACCCCTATTCCCAAAGGGTTTTCGTTACCCTATTCCTAGGGCCCCTCGGACCCATAGTTTCCAAGGGGGCCTCTCCTGTACCCTAGGTTTCCCAGGGCCCCGTGTTCCCTAGTTCCCACCTTCGTTTACCCTTTTTCCAGGGGCCCTTTGTGTACCCAAGTTTCCTAGGTTCTGTGTTTCCCCCTTTTCCCCCCTCCCGTTTTACCCATTGTTCCCTAGGGCCCCCGTGGAAACCCCTAGTTCCGGCCCCTCTGTTTCCCAAGGCCCCGGGCCCCTCCCTGTACCCCTATTTTCCCAGGCCCTCGTGTAAACCCCAAATTCCCAGGCCTTTTCCCCTTACCATATTTCCCCAGCCCTTTTCCCAAAGGGTTTCCCCCGGCCCCTCGTTTTACCCAAAAGTTTTGGGCCTAGTGTACCCAAGTTCCCAAGGCCCCTCGTGTACCCCATTCCCCCGGGTTTTCCCTGTACCCCAAAGGGGCCCGGCCCCCCTCGTGTACCCCTAGTTCCTAGGCCCTTGTTACCCCAAAATTTCCAGGCCCTCGTGTACCCATATTTTCCCCGGCCCCCTCTTTTCCCCTAGTTCCTAGGCCTTTGGTACCCATGTTTTCCCAGGCCTCCGTGTACCCATAGTTCCTACCTCCGTGTACCCAAAATTCCTAGGGGCCTTTTCGTTTTACCCAAAGTTTTTTTGGGGCCCCTCGTGTTCCCCATAGTTCCTACCACGTGTACCCATAGTTTTCCAGGCCTCCCTGACCCCTATTCCTAGGCCCCCGGTACCTTAAAATTTTCCCAGGGCCCCCGTGTACCCTAGTTTTCCAGGCCTCTCGTGTAAACCCTATTCCCAAGGGCTCTTTGTGTTCCCATATTCCTAGGGCCCCCTACTTTTAACCAAAGTTCCAATTTCCACCCCCGGGGACCCCTAGTTTTTCCAAGGGGCCCCCTGTTCCCATAGTTCCTTTGGGCCCCTCGTGCACCCTAGTTCCAAGGCCTCTCTGAACCCCTAGTTTCCCCCTCCGTTTTTTCCCCTAGTTCCAGGGTTTTCGGTACCCAAAAGTTTCCCCCGGGCCCTCGTGTTCCCAGGTTTTCCTAGGCCTCTCGTGTACCCATATTCCTGGCCTCCGTGTACCCATAATTTTTAGGCCTCCGGGGGCCCCTAGGGTTTTAAGCCTCTCGGGTACCCATAGTTCCTTTGGGCCTTTTCGTTACCCCTTTGTTTTTTTTTAAAATTTTTTTCCCCCCCCCCCGGGGGGGGGGCCCCCCGGGGCCCCCCTTTTTCCCAAAAGGGGTTTTTTAAAAATTTTTTTCCCCCCCCCCCCCCCCCGGTTTTTTTTTAAAAAAGGGGGTTTTTCCCAAATTTTCCCCCTTTAAAAAAAATTTTTTTTTTTTTCCCCCCCCAAAAATTTAAATTTCCCCTTTCCCCCCCCAAAAAAAAAAAAAAATTTTTTTTTTTAATTAAACCCCCGGGAAAAAAAATTTTTTTTTTAAAAAAAACCGGGGGGGAAAACCCCCAAAAAAAATTTTGGGGGGGAAGGAAAATTTGGGGGGGGTTTTTGGGGGAAAAAAGGGGGGGCCCCAAAAAAAATTTTAAACCCCCCCAAAAAAAAAAACCCCCCCCCTTTTTTAAAAAAAGGGGGGTCCTTTCCCCCCCCCGGGGGGGTTTTTTTTAAAAAAAGGGGGAAAAAAAAATTTTAAAAAACCCGGGGGGGAAAAAAAAAAAAAAAAGGGGGGGGGGGGGGTTTTTTTTTGGGGGGGGGGGAAAAAAAAAAAGGGGAAAAAAAAAAACAAAAGGTTTTTAAAAAAAATTTTTTTTTTAAAAACCGGGGGAAAAAAAATTTTAAAAATTTTTTAAAAAAAAAAAAAACCCAAAAAAAAAAAAAAAGGAAAAAAACGGCCCCCAAAAAAGGGGGGGAAAAATTGGGTTTTTTTTCCCCCCCCCCTTTTTTAAAAGGGGGGTTTTTTTTAAAAAAAAGGGGGGGGGGCCCCCAACCCCCAAAAAAAAAATTTTTCCCGGGGGAAAACCCCGGGGAAAAAAAATTTTTTTCCCCCAAAATTTTTGGGTTTTAAAAAAATTTTCCCCCCCCCCCCCTTTTCCCCCCCCCCCCGGGGGGGAAATTTTTGGGGGTTTTAAAAAAAAAACCCCCCCCCCCGCCCCTTTTAAAAAAGGGGAAAAACCCCTTTTTTTTCCCCCCCCCCCCCCAAAACCCCCCCCCCGGGGGGGCCCAATTCCCCCCCAAAAAAAAAAAACCCCCCGGGTTTTTTTAAAACCCCCCCGGGAAAAACCCCTTAAAACCCCAAAAAAGGGGGGGCCCCCCCCCTTTTTCCCCCCGGTTTAAACCCCTTTTAAAAAAATTTTTTTTTTTTTAAAAATTGGGGGGCCCCCCCCAACCTTTTAAAACACCCTGGTGCCACCCAACCACCCAAAACCAGGATCCCCCCAAAAAAAACCACAACACCCCGGTGCCCACCCCACGCCAAAAACACCCAGGATCCACCCACAACCCGCCACTAAACCCAGGTTTTCCACCCACACCAGTCCACTAACACCGAGGGTGTTTTCCCACACCAACCACTAACACCCAGGGTGCGACCCACACCGTCCACTAACACCCAGGTGCCACCACACCAGCCACTAAAACCCAGGGAACCAACACCCTTCCATTAAACCCAGGATGCCCCCACCAGCCACAACACCAAGGTGCCCCAACCATACAAAAACGCAGGGTGCCACCCCCCACCTATAAAAACACCCGGGTGGGCCCCCCCCCAGTCCAAAAACACCCAGGATGCACCCAACCAGTCCAATAACACCCAGATCCACCCCCCACCAGTCCCAACACCCAGGTGCCCCCCACACCGTCCACTAACACCCTGGATGCCACCCACACCCGTCCAAAAAACACCCAGGATGCCACCCCCACCAGTCCACTAACACCCGGATGCACCCACGCCTTTCCCCTACCCCAAGATGCCCCCCCCACCAGTCCAATAACACCCAGGGTGCCCCCCACACCAGCCCATAACACCCAGGATACCACCCACCAAAATCCCCCTAACACCGGACCGACCCCAAACCCGTCCCTAAAAACCCAGGGTGGACCCACACCAGTCCACAACACCCCGGGTGCCACCCCAACCCCCCCAGTCCCCAACACTCAGGGCCCCCCACACCGTCCACTAACACCCCGGAGCCACCCACACCACCCACTAAAAACGCAGGGGCCCCCCCACACCATCCAAAAAAAACCCAGGATCCACCCACCCATCCAATAAAACCCTTATGCCACCCACCCTTTCCCCAACACCCAGTCCCCCACACCTCCACTAACCCAGGCCCCCCAACCGCCACTAACACCCAGGAGCCCCCCACACAGTCCAAAACACCCCGGAGCCACCCAACCCGTCCCTAACACCCGGATGCCACCCACACCCGTCCCAAAAACACCCCGGATCCCCCTACACCATCCCCCTAAAAACCCCGGATGCCACCCCAAAACCCGCCACAACACCCGATTTAACCCCCACCTCCCCAACACCCAGGGGCCCAACCCACCAGTCCAAAAACCCAAGAACCACCCAAAACCCGTCACTAACACCCGGAATGACCCACACAGTCCACTAACCCCAGGAGCCAGCAACCCGTCGACTAACACCCGGATGCCCAACCACACCAGTCCACTAACACCCCGAGCCACACACAGTCCACTAACACCCCGGATGCCACCCACACCGTCCCCCAACACCCGGGGGGCACCCAAAAACCAGTCCCACAAAAACCCAGGGTGCCCCCCACACCCCCACTAACACCCCGGATGTCACCCCACCCGCAAAATAACACCCAGGATCCACCCACACAGTCCACACACCCAGGAGCCACCCACACCAGTCCCCGAACACCCGGGCCCCCAACCAGTCCACTAACACCGGAAGCCCCCAACCCCGTCCCAACACCCAGGATGCCCTTGGTTTTCAGTGTTGACAGAGTCAACATCAGGATGCCCTCGTGTTGCGTGCTGACGAGTCAACACGGATGCCCTCGTGTTGCAGTGTCTGACAGAGCAACACAGGTGCCCTCGTGTTTCAGTTCTGACGAGTCAAAATCGGATGCCCCGGTTGCAGTGTCTGACAGAGTCAAAACAGGATGCCCCTCGTGTTGCAGTGTTGACAGATCAACATCAATCCCTCGTGTTGCGTGTTTACAGAGTCAACATCAGGTGCCCCGTTTGCAGTGTTGACGAAATCCACTGTGCCCTGTGTTGCAGTGTCGACAGAGGGCAACATCAGGTTCCCCGTGTTGAGTGTCTGACAAGGGCAACATCAGGGTGCCCCTTTCAGTGTCTGCCCAAATCAAAATCTGTCCCTCTGTTGCGTGTCGACGGTCAAAATCGGAGCCCCCGGTTGCGTGTCTACAGAGTCAAATCAGATGCCCTCGGGGCAGTGTCGACAAGTACTCAGTTTCCCTCGTGTTTCGTGTCTGAAGAGCAACACAGATGCCCTCGTGTTGCAGTGCTGACAGAGTCAACTCAGGATCCCCTTTTTGAGTGTTAAAAAGAGAAAAATCAGAGCCCTCGTGTTTCGTGTTGACAGAGCAACTCAGGATGCCCCCGTTGTGCGTGTCGACAGAGTCAAAAATCAAGATCCCTCGTGTTGCACTGTCGACAGGCAACTAAGGATGCCCTCGGTTTTCAGTGTCTGCAAGTCAAAATCATGTGCCCTGTTTGCGTGTTGGGCAAGTCAAAACTGATGCCCCGGTTGCAGGTCGACAGATAAATCAGGGGCCCCGTGTTGCAGTGCTGACAGAGTCAACTCAGATGCCCCCCGTTTTGCAGTGTCTGACAGAGCAACATCGGGCCTCGTTTGCAGTCTGACAGAGTCAACATCAGGAAGCCCTCTGTTGCGTTTACAGAGTCAACAAGGAGCCCCTGTTGCAGTGTCTGACAAGTCAACTCAGGTCCCCGTGTTGCAGTGTCTGACAGACAACACAGGATCCCTCTGTTGCAGTGCTGACAGATAAAAATCGGTCCCCCTTTTTTGCGGTCTGACAGAGTCAACAAAGGGTGCCCTGTGTTGCAGTGTCTGACAGAGTCAACATCAGGTCCCCCGTGTTTTTCAGTTCTGACAGAGTCAACATCAGGTTCCCCCGTGTTGCAGTGTCGACAAGTCTACATAGGATGCCCTCGTGTTGCGTGTCGCGAGTCAAAAATCAGGATGCCCGGTTTTCAGTGTCTGCGAGTCAACACAGTTTTCCCTCGTGTTTCGTGTTGAAGATAACATCAGGATGCCCTCGGTTGCAGTGTTTACAGAGCAACACGGGCCCCTGTTGGTGTTGAAATTAAAATCAGGATGCCCTCGTGTTGCAGTGTTTTCAGATAACATCACGAGCCTCGTGTTGCGTTCTGCAAGTCAACATCAGGAAGCCCTCGTGTTGCGTGTCTGACAGAGCAACTCGATGCCCCGGTTGCAGTGTTGACAGGTCAACATCGGATGCCCCCTGTTGGGAGTGTCTGACGAGTCAACATCGGAGCCCCCTTTTTGCAGTGTCCAGAGTCAACATCAGGGTGCCCTCGTGTTGCAGTTCTCAGAGTCAAACATCGGAAAGCCCCGTGTTGCAGGGCTGACAGAGTCAACACAGGTGCCCCCGTGTTGCAGTGTCTGCGAGTCAACTCAGGTTTCCCTCGTGTTGCAGTTCTGACAGAACAAAACCGGTGCCCGTGTTGCAGTGTCTGAAGAAACAACATCGGATGCCTCGTGTTGCAGTGCTGTCAGAGCAACATCAGGGTTTCCCCTGTTTTAGTGTCTACAGAGTCAACATCGGATGCTCTCTGTTGAGTGTCTGCGATCAACATCAGATGCCCTCGTGTTGAGGTCGACAGAGTCAACCGGATCTCTCGTGTTTGCAGTGTTGACCCAGTCAAAATCAGGATGCCCCGTGTTGCGTGTCTACAGAGTAACTCAGGATGCTCCGTGTTGCGTGTTTTCAGAGTCAAAACAGGTGCCCCCCGTGTTGCAGTGTTGACAAATCAAAACGGTGCCTCGTGTTGCTGTCGACAGAGTCAAAATAGATCTCTCGTTTTGCATTCGAAAAGAGTAAAAATCGGGTGCCCTCGTGTGCAGGTCTGCAGAGTCAACTCAGGGGCCCTCGTGTTGCAGTGTTGACAAGTAACATCGGATCCCTCGGTTCCGCTGCGGTCAACCAGGATGCCCCCGTGTTGCATGTCTGACGAGTCAACATAGGGGTGCCCTCGTGTGCAGTTCCTGACAAGTCAACTCAGGATGCCCTCCTTTTGCATGCTGAAGAGTCAAATCAGATGCCCCCCTGTTGCAGTGTCGACAAGTCAAAATCAGGATGCCCTGTGTTGCAGTGTCTGACAGAGTCAACTCAGGTGCCTCGTGTTTCAGTGCGACTAGTCAACACGGATTTTGGTTTCAGTGTCTACAGGTCAACATCGGAGCCCTCGGTTTTTCAGTGTCGAAGGTCAACATCAGGATGCCCCCGTGTTGCGTGTCTGCGAGTCAACATATGTGCCCTCCGTTTGCGTGTTGACAGAGTAACCTCAGGATCCCCGTTTGCAGTGTCTGACAGGTCAAACAGGAGCCCCCGGTTTCATGTCTGAAAGAGTCAACATAGGGTGCCTCTGTTTTCGTGTTGACAGAGTCACAAAGGGTGCCCTCGTGTTTCAGTGTCTGACAGTCAACTCAGGGGCCCTCGTGTTGCAGTGTCTGACAGAGCAACATCAGGTGCCCCCTTGTTGCAGGTTGACGAGCAACATCAGGAGCCCCCGGTGGCAGTGTCTGACAGAGCAACATCATGTCCCCCGTGTTGCTTTTTGACAGAGTCAAACATGATGCCCCCCGTTTGCAGTGTCTGACTTTAAAAATCAGGCCCTCGGTTGCGTTCTGACAGAGTCAAAATCGGGCCCTCGGTTGCAGTGTTAACAGATCAACATCAGGGGGCCCTCTGTTGCAGGTTGAAGAGCAACACGGATGCCCCAGGTTGCGTGTTGACGAGTCAACATCAGGATGCCCTCGGTTTTCAGTGTCGCAGATCAAATCGGAGCCCTCGTGGGCAGTGTCGAAGGCAAAATCAGGTGCCCTCGTGTTTGCAGTGTCTGACAGGTCAACTCAGTGCCCCGGTTGCAATTCTGACAGAGTCAACATCAAAATGTAATCGTCCTGTGGGTATTGTTTACCAATTTGATTCATTTCCCCTATTGCCTGAAACGAACCCCAGAGCGTGTGAAGGGAAACTTTGCCCACCCGGCCTCGGTCACCATGAAAATGAAATAAAATTATAATTTTAAACGTCACCAGAAGAATATTTAAAATTTTTTCCGAGTTTCAGTTTTTTCGTCGTAAAGTTTTTTTAAATGTCAGGGCCCCCGAAAGTTCAACTGCCTCCAGATCATAAGGGGATTACCAATAACCCCCGGTTTTTTCTTC
>NC_069493.1:13812572-13835072 GCF_026875155.1 Cherax quadricarinatus
AAAAAAACGGGGTTCCCGGGAAAGGGAAAAAAACGAGAAACTAGACTGGAGTCGGGAAGAGGGAACACGATAACTACTGGAGTCTGGAAAGAAAAAAACCGTAAAACTGAGGGAGCCGGGGAAGAGGGGAAACCGAAACTAATGGAGTCCGGGAAAAGGAGGAACCCGAGAACTAGATGAGCCGGAAATAGGGGAAACCAAAGTAGTAAAAATGGATCTGGAAGAGAGGAACACCGAGAAACTAAATGGAGTCCTGGAAGGGGAAAAACCCGAGATTGAGGGACCTGGAAAGAGGAAAGGGTTACTAATGGATCCTGGAAAGAGGAAAACGAGTACCTGGTGGGTCTGGAAGGGGAAAAAACCCCAGTACAGCTGGAGCCGGAAAGAGGAACCCCGGAAGCTAGAAGGGAGTCTGGAAAGGGAAACCGATACTAGATTTTGGGAGTCTGGAAGAGGGAAAACCCCCAAGCTAATGAGCTGGAAGAAGGAACCGGGTAGACGGAGCCCGGGAAGAAGGAAAAAAGTGCAGATGGGGTCCTGGAAAAGAGGAACCCCCAGTACTGATGGAGCCGGAAGAGGAACACGGTTAAACTGGAGCCTGGAAGAAGGAACAGATACTAGTGGGGTCCTGGAAAAGGAACCCAGAAATGTATCTGAAAGGGGAACACCGTTAACTGGACCTGGAAAAGGGGAAAACACGAAAATAGATGGGGGGAAGAAGGAACCCCGGAAAATTTAACTAGTTGGAAAGGAGGAAAACCCCGAAACTAATGGAGTCCAAAAAAAAGGGGGAACCCCGGTAAAAACTGGGCCCTGGAAGGGGGGAAACCCCCCCGGAAAACTAACGGAGTCCGGGAAAGGAGAACACGAGTCTAATGGAGTCCGGAAAGAGGAAACGGTACTTCTGGAGTTTTGGAAAGGGACACGAGTATAGAGGATCCGGGGAAGAAGGAACCCCAGAAACTGAGGGGGCCGGAAAAAACCCCCCCCCCCCCCCCCCCCCCGAGTATTTTACTGGATTGGGGAAAAAAAGGAACAGATACCTAACTGACCCGGAAAAAAGGAACACGAACCAGACTGGAGTCCTGGAAAAAGGAACCCCGAGACCTTGACGGAGCCCTGGAGAAGGGGAAACCCCGATACCTGACTGGAGCCGGGAAAAAAGGAACCCCGGTACCTAGACTGGATCGGAAAAAGGGGAACCCGAGACTAGAGGGAGCCCGGGGAAGAAGGAACAGAGAAACTAGACTGGTCTGGAAGAAGGAACACCGGGGAAAAACTAATGGAGTTTTTTAAGAGGGACCCCGGGAAAATTTAGTGAACCGGAAAGAGGAACACGGGAAACTAAGGAGCGGAAGAGGGGAAAAAAATACTAACGGGGTCCTGGAAAAAGGGGAAAACCGAGTAACTGATGGAGCCCCTAAAAGAAGGAAAACGGTATAATGGGTCCGGGAAGAGGGGAACCCCCGGTAACTAGAGGTCCTGGAAGAGGGGAAAAATGAGTATGCTGGAGTCCGGGAAAAGAAGGAAAAACGAGTAAAAACGGAGTCCGGAAAGAGAAAACCCCGAGTAGAACTTGAGTCCTGGAAGAGAGGAAATTGTGAGGAGCCCTGGAAAAAAGGGGAACACGGTATAATGGAGGGGGGGGGGGGAAAGGGAACACCGGTACTAGACGAGTCCTGAAGAGGGGAAAAACACCGAAGCCTAAGGGAACCCAAAACAAAAACCTTTAAAAAAAACCCATCAAATACAAAGGGGAGTACTAGACTGATCTGGAAGAGAGGAACACCGAAAACTGCTGGAGCGGAAGAAGGAACAGGGGAAAAAAAGGGAGTCCTAAAGAAGGAAACGAGAAACAGTTGGAGTTGGAAAAGGGGAAAACAGAGTCTAACGGAGTCCTGGAGAAGGAACCCCGGGTAACTGTGGGTCCGGGAAGAGAGGAACCCCGGGGTAACTAGACTGGAGTCCTTTAAAGAGGAACCGGTAAAAAGCTGGAGCCCTGGAAGAGAGGAACCCCGGGTAAAAACGGGAAAGTCGGAAAGAGGAAACCGAAAAAACTAATGGAGCCCTGGAAAAAGGAAAACGGAACTGAGGGGAGCCTTTAAAGGGGAAAACACCCGAAAAATAGAAGGGTTTCCCGGAGAGAGGAACAAGATACTAACTGAGTCCTGGAAGAAAAAACCCCCCGAGAACCAAATGAGTTGGAAAGAGGAACCCCGGTAACAGACGGGCCCTAAAAGGGAACACGGTACAAACTGGGCCCGGAAGGAGAACACGGAAAAATAAAAATAAAAAAACCCGTAATGTCCTGGAAGAGGGAACCCCCCCGAGAACTAGACTGGAGCCGGGAATAGGGAAACACGAGTAGCTAAAAGGAGCCTGGAAGAGAGGAACCCCTCCGGATTTAAAAACAGTAACGAGGGAGCCTGGAAAAAGGGGAAAAACAAAGTAACTAGACGGGCCTGGAAAGAGGAAAAAAGAGAAATAACGGGAGTCGGGAAAAGAAGGAAACCGAGAACTGACTGGGCCCGGAAGAGGGGAAACCGATTTATTTAACGGAGTCCGGAAGAAGGAACACCGGAATTTAAAGGACCCCTGGAAAAAGAAAAACCCCGAGTACTAATTTGATTCCTGGAAGAGGGGAAACCGAGTACTGAGGGAGCCCTGGAAGGAGGAACACCGAGGAGACGGAGTCGGGGGAAGGGGAAACACCGAGTAGCTAGAGGGAGCCGGGAAGAGGGAAACCCCCCCGAGTAAGTTTGGGGGGCCTGGAAAAAAAAGGGAAAAGAGTAGCTAGAGGGAGTCCTGGAAAAAGGGAAAACCCCGAAACTAGATTGGAGTTTTTGGGAAAAGGGAACACCGAGATGCTGGAGCCTAAAGAGGGGAAAACCCGATAAGCTGGGGCTGGAAGAAGGAACACCGGGAAACTAGACGGGAGCCTTTTAAGAAGGGGAACCCCGGGGTACTAGTGGAGCTGGAAAAAAGGAACCCGAGTACAGATGGAGTTTTGGAAAGAGGGAACACGAATAACTAGACTGGAGCCCGGGAAGGGGAAGGAACACCGGGGAAAACTGACTGGACCCTAAGAGGGAAACGAGTACTAGACTGGAGTCGGGAAGAGGGGAAAACAGGGTTCCAAACTGGGTTTGAAGAGAGGAACACCGAATACAAAAGGGCCCCTGGAAGAAGGAACCCCGGGAGAAACTAACTGGATTTGGAAAGAGGAACCGAGTAGCTAAACTGGGTCCCGGGAAGAGAGGAACAAGTAACTAGACGGAGCCGGAAGAGAGGAACTGATAACTGACGGGACCCTGGAAAGGAAAACCCGGTAACTAGACTGGAGTCCTGGAAAGGGGAAAAACCCCGAGTACTAAGGGAAAGTCCTGGAAGAGGGAAAACCGAAAATTTGACTGGATCCGGGAAGAGAAAAAACCCGGAAACTAGACTGGAGTCCTGGAAAGAGGAAAACGAAAATAGGGAGGGAAAAAAACCCCGAGAAATAAATGGGCCCGGAAAGAGGGGAAAAACCGAGAACGCCGGACCTGGAGAAGGAACACGGTTGTCTGGAGTCCTGGAAGAAAAAAAACCCGAGTAAAAAAAGACGGGGGGGAAAGATTGGGGGGAGCCAAAGGGGAACACAAAAGATTAGTCCTTTGGAAAAGGGAACACCGAGTTAATGGAGACGGGGGAAAAGAGGAAAAAAACAACGAGCAAAAACGGAGCCGGAAAGAGGAACACAAAAAACTAGACTGGACCCCTGGAAAAAAGGAACCCCGATTACAATTGAGCCGGAAAGAGGAAACCAAAAGTAAAAGCTGGGTCTTGGAAGAAAAGAACACCGCAGGTACCTAGACTGGGAAGTCCTTGGAAGAAAGGAAACCGAGTACCTAGACCTGGAAGTCTGGGAGAAAGGAAACACCGGCGAGTACTTTAGACTGGAGTCTTGGTAGATAAGGAACACCGAGTACTAGACTGGAGTCCTGGAAGAAAGGAACACCGAGTACCTAGACTGGAGTCCTGGAAGAAAGGAACACCGAGTACCTAGACTGGAGTCCTGGAAGAAAGGAACACCGAGTACCTAGACTGGAGTCCTGGAAGAAAGGAACACCGAGTACCTAGTNACTGGAGTCCTGGAAGAAAGGAACACCGAGTACCTAGACTGGACTCCCTATAACTCACACACTGAACTTCGCCTGATTATACGAAGTGTCATGCTGCCTTTTACATTCATAACCATTACTCGTTGATTCATAAGTTTTGTTTGAGGATGGATGGCAGCCAGTCGATGTTTCCAGGTGGCTGAACGATCCAAGGCTTCATGGTTAACTGACTCAGCGCCATCTATGATCGAAAATTTACAACGTAAAGCTCCCATAAAAATATAATTTAGTATCGCAAGACTGACTTCCTGATGCCCACTAAATTTTGTCTGGAGTGAAGAATGGAAGAAATGTCTATAATTATTATTGTTTTTAGAAATAATAATTAAAATAAAATTAATAAATAATAAAGTAAATAATAAAGCTATGCCTGTGTAGTTGTAGGAGTTTATGAATGTTTTAACTTATTTTTTATGCGTAAATAAATAAGTCGTATGAATGTGTGGTGGGTGTTTTGTGTGTGTGGTGTTGTTGTGTGTGTTGTGTGTGTTGTTGTGTGTGTGTGTGTGTTGTGTTTGTGTGTGTGGGGGTTTTGTTGTGTGTGTTTTTGTGTTGTGTGTGTGTGTTGTGTTTGTGGTGTGGTGTGTTGGTGTGTTTTTTGGTGTGTGTGGTGTGTGTGGGGTGTTTTTTGGTGTGTTGTTGTGTGTGTTTTGTGTGTGGTGTGTGGTGTTATCACCTATTTGTACTCACCTATTTGGGGTTGCGGGGTGGTCACAGCTCCGGCCCCCCCTTTTCGCTGTTTGCCTAGGTCCTCTCTTCCCTCCCCCATAGCTCATATCCTCCCCTTTAAAAAACTATGTAGGGTTCCTCCCTCCCCAAATCACTTTCTAGGCTTTTCCCAGGGCCCATACTCTTGTAAAAAAATACTTCCTAACTCCCTTTGATTCATCTGAGTCTTCAACTTCCATTGTGCCCTTTGTGTCTTGTCCCATTCTGGAACACCTCTTTGTCCACCTCTCTATTCCGCGCAGTTTTTTTATATGTCTTTTCATGTCCCCCCTGACCCCCCGGGCCCCCTCCGTGTCGTCAGGCCGTTTCCCTCAACCTTTTTCATGGGAAATCCCCGTACTCTGGACTAGTTTTGTTGAAAACCTTGCACTTTCTCAAATTTCTTGACGTCTTGCTGGGTGTGGATTCCAAATGGTGCTGAAACCAGTTGGGCCCTGACATAGGGTGTAAAGAGTCTTAACGAACCCTTTACTGAGGTATCGGAAAACGCTATCCGTAGGTTTCCCAGGCCCCCCGTATGCTGCAGTTTTACTGATTGATGTGCGCCTCAGGAGATATGCTCGGTGTTATACTCCCCCCCAGATCTTTTTCCTTTATGGGGTTTTGCGTCTTTGGCATCAAAACTATATTGTTGCGGTCTTCTTTCCCCTTTCCCCCAATCTTCATGACTTTGCATTTGGCAGGGTTAAATTTGGGACCCAGTTGGGACCAGGCTTGTAGCCTGCCCAAATTTTCCCTTGTGTCCTGCCTGTCCTCGCCCCGATTCGATTCTTCTCATTAACTTACATCGTCTGCAAACAAGGACACTTCTGGTCTACCCTTCCGTTATGTCGTTCAGTATCCCAAAGAACGAAAAGGTCCTAGGACTGACCCCTGGGGAAACCCCCGCTTGTCACAGGCCCATTGACACCTCGTCGCGTACCAGATCGTTTTTCCCCCTGTCAGTATTCCTTGACCCATTGCAGTGCCTTTCCTGTTTGTGTGCCTGGTTCTCTTTTGCGAAACCCTCTTGTGGGGAACTGTGTAAAAAACCCTTTTTGCAGTCCAAAAATACGCAGCGACCACCCCTTTTTTCTTGACTTACTTCTGTCCCCTTGTCATAAAATCTAGTAGGTTTGTGAACAGATTTTCCCTTCCCAAAACCCTTTGGGGTTTCAATTATCACTTGTTTTTTTCCCAGTGCCCACCACTTCTCTGATGACTTTCCTGCCCTTGCATACATACACGTTAGAGTAAGGTCTGTGTTTAGTCCCTATTCTGTTCCTTTTTAAAAAATTGGGACTACTTTGCCTTTTTCCATACCTGGGGGAGTTGCCCAGTTTAAAAAGATGGTTGAAGTCTTTTTTAATGGCTACACATATCTCTGCCCCCTTTGGGGACCCAGGAAATGTTTTGGGGTCCCACCGCCTTTTGAGGTGTCAAGTTCGCATCAGCTTCTTCCCCCCCTTGGTTATTGTACCTACCCACATTTGCTGGTTCCCCCCCTGTTCTGATTTTTTGGGAGCCTTTGGGTTTCCCACTGTAAATCCCTTTTAAATTTGTGTTGACTCCTGCATACCTCCCCGTTTTCTTGGCCCCCACCCCTTCCTCATTTGATTACTGGTCCCTTGATGTTGTTTTCCCCCCTGTTTGCTGTCAAAAGTTCGGGCAGTCTTTTCTTTTGATGCATGTCATTTTCAAAAGTCTCTGACCCCCCATTCTTAAAACGTGATATTCGTTTCTGGCTCTTTTTCCCGATTTTTTTTTTTCTGATTCTCTGCTTTGTACCCTTTTTCCCTTCTCTATTACCCTATTTTTTCCCCCTACCCTTTGGGTACCCAAAGGGCTCGTTTTGTTCTTCCCCTTATTTTGTTTCCTTGGGAACAAACCCCCTCTCCTCCTTTCATTTTGGTTTGCTAATAGCCAACTTTTTTGTACTGGTTTTTCCTGTCGTTCCTCTCCCCCCTGAATGTCTTGAAAGGGAAGTTCCCAAAGCCTGAGTAGTTCCCCCTTTTGTAGTTTGGTTTTTTTTCCCCGCCTATTCCTCTACTCTCCCACTTGGGGCTCAACTAGTGTGAAGACAGAACCACTTTACCACTGCTCCCAGGGGCCTTTCAACATGATACCCCCCGATGTCCCCAACATCATGGTGAATACAAGGTCCAAAACCTTGCTGGTTTCATCCCCTCCTCTCTCTCTGGGAGTGTCCCCCAACAGTTTATGCATGAGGTTCTCCAGTACCCCATCCATCATCTTTGGTTCCATGTTTCGGGGCCCCCCTGGGGCCCAAAGGTTTTTCCCATCAATCTCCTTGTGATTGAAAAACACCCATAACTGTAACTTTTTGCTCCCCCCTGTGTGCTCCCTGGCCACTCGGCTAGTGTGTTGATCATTGCTTGTTGCTCTCATCGTATTCTTTTCTTGGGCCCCCTGCAGTTCTGTGGTGGATTGTACATTCGCAATTATCACCTTTTGTCCCTCAGAGGATTTTTCCCACTAAGTAGTCCCTTTCGCCCCTGCCATCCATTCCTTCCATTTTTTTCAAAACCCATGGTTTTAATGAGCAGGGAACTTCCTCCCCTTCCCCCCCTCTGTCTTTCCTGAAGATTTTATTCCGGGTGGAAAGATTGAATCTGTTATTATTTGGGGAGTTTTGTTTCTGTGGTGCTATTATGTTGGGGATGTCTCTTTTTTTTTCGTGCACTCCTCATACTTGTTTGTTATTCCATCTGCATTTGATACCACACCTTCAACTTCTTTTCAGACTGTGGTTTTGGGAAGTTTTTGGGGGGGGGAAGTGGGAGACTGGTAAGGAATATGGGTTTTTGCTGTGGGGGTGAAGTTTTAATGTAGTGGGTGGGGGCATTGGATGTGGGTGGGTGTTTTGAAATTTTTGAGTGTTTGGGTTTCACTGGGGTTGACCCGGTTTGGGGGGCTTCTATAGAAAGTTGTGAGGGAGGGGTATTAGATCTTTTTCCTGGGGTTGGGATCCCTGTCTGTCTTCTCCTCCCTCTCTTTCCTCCTTTTCGCCTTTGTCCCATCCTCCAGTTTTTTCTTTCTTCTTGTGTTCGTGCGGTGGGAGATTTAACCTCTGTATGCCGGTAAAGTCCCTAATCGTGCTTTCTCCTGCAGTATCCTGTGTGTTTGGTGTGTGTGTGGGTGTTGTGTGGGTGTTTGTTTGGTGTGTGTGTTGTGTGTTTGTGTGTGTGTGTTGTGGTTTGTGTGTGTTTTTTTTGTTGTGTGTGTGTGTGTTTGTGTGTGTGTGTGTGTTGTGTGTGTGTGTTGTTGTTTGGTGTGGTGTTGGTGTGTGTGTGTTTGTTGTGTGTGTGTGTGTGTGTGTGTGTGTGTTTGTGTGTGTTTTGGTGTGTTGTTTTTGTGTGTGTGTGTGTGTTGTGTGTGTGTGTTTTGTGTGTGTGTGGTGTGTGGGTGTAGTGTGTGTGTGTTGTGTGTGTGTGTGTGGTGTGTGTGTGAGTGTGGGGTGTGTGTGTGTTGTGTGTGTGTGGGGTGGGGGTGTGTGTGTGGTGTGTGTGTGTGTGTTGTGTGTGTGTGGGGTGTGTGTGCGTTGTTTTGTGTGTGTGTTGTTTTGTGGTGTGTGTTTTGTGTGTGTGTGTGTTGGTGTGTGTGTGTGTGTGTGTTGTGTGTGTGGTGTTGTGTGTGTGTGTGTGTGTGTGTGTGTTGTGTGTGAGTGTGTGGTGTGTGTGTGTTGTGTTTTGTGTGTGTGTGTGTGTGGTGTGGTGTGTGTTGTGTGTGTGTGTGTGGGGTGTGTGTGTGTGTGTGTGTGTGTGTGTGGTGTATGTGTGTGTGTGTGTGTGTGTTTTTGTGTATTGGGTGTGTTGTGGTGTTGTTGTGTGTGTGTGTGTGTGTGGTGTGTGAGTGTGTGTGTGTGTGTGAGTGTGTGTGTGTGTGAGTGTGGTGTGTGTGTGTTGTGTGTGTGTGGTGTGTGTGTGTGTGTGGTGTGAGTGTGTTGTGTGTGTGTGTGTGTGGTGTGTGTGGGTGTGTGTGTGTGTGTATTACTCCCCTAGTTGTACTCACCTATTGAGGTTGCGGGGGTCGAGTCCGAGATCCTGGCCCCGCCTCTTCACTGATCGCTACTAGTCACTCTCCCTGACCCGTGAGCTTTATCATACCTCTGCTTAAAGCTATGTATGGATCCTGCCTCCACTACATCGCTTTCCCAAACTATTCCACTTACTGACTACTCTGTGGCTGAAGAAATACTTCCTAAAATCCCTGTGATTCATCTCTGTTTCAGCTTCCAACTGGTCCCTTGTTACTGTGTCCAATCTCTGGAACATCCTGTCTTTGTCCACCTTGTCAATACCTCTCAGTATTTTGTATGTCGTTTTCATGTCCCCCCCATCTCTCCTGTCCTCCAGTGTCGTCAGGGTTTATTTCCCTTAACCTCTCCCCCGTAGGACATACCTCTTAGCTCTGGGGCTAGTCTTGTTGCAAAACCCTTTGCACTTTCTAGTTTCTTTACATGCTTGGCTAGGTGTGGGTTCCAAACTGGTGCCGCATACTCCAATATGGGCCTAACATACACGGTGTACAGGGTCCTGAATGATTCCTTATTAAGATGTCGGAATGCTGTTCTGAGGTTTGCCAGGCGCCCATATGCTGCAGCAGTTATTTGGTTGATGTGCGCTTCAGGAGATGTGCCCGGTGTTATACTCACCCCCAAAATCCCTTTTTTCCCTTTATGAGGTTTGTAGTCTCTGGCCCCCTAGACTGTACTCCGTCTGCGGCTTTCTTTTCCCCTTTCCCCAATCTTCATGACTTTGCACTTGGTGGGATTGAACCCCGGGACCCAATTGCGGGACCAGGTCTGCAGCCTGTCCAATCCCTTTTTTCTGCCTGGTCTTCGACGATAATTTTTCCTCTCAACTTCACGTCATCTGCAAACGGGGACACCTAAAGGTCTTTTCCTTTCCGTCATGTCTTTCAAAAATACCAGAAACACATGGCCCTGGGTGCCCCCTGCGGAAACCCCCTGGTCACAGGTGCCCACTCTGACACCTCCCCACGTCCCATCTCCTGCGTCTTCCTGACAAGTTTTCCCCTGTCCATTGTGTGCCTCCCTGTTACCCCTGTTTGGGTCCCCCAGTTTTTGCACCAATCTCTTGTTGTACTGTGTCAAACGCCTTCTTGAAGTCCAAGAAAAGCAATCCACCCACCTCTTTCCTTTGTCTTACGCTTCACATGTCATAGAACCCCATATTTTTGTGACCAGGATTTCCCGTCCCTAAACCCCATATTGGCTGTGGTGTTAGATCATTCCTTTCGGGTGTTCCACCACTCTTCCCCTGAAAATTTTTCCATTTTTGATTTAAAATGTCAATGACACGGGCTGTATTTAATGCTTCTTTTTTTGTCTCCTTTTTTAAAGATGGGACCACTTTTCTGTCTTCCCTGTTTCCCCCCCGGCAATCTCCCCGTTTCGATAGATTATTGAATATTGTTTTTGGGGGACACATGCGCCTCTGCTCCCTCTCTCAGGGCCCCTGGAAATGTTTCTGCCCCCCTTCCTTTGAGGGACAGCCATCAAAGCCTCTTCACATCTTCCTCGGTTTTTGTGCACTGTTCCAGCACAAAGTGGTGTGCCCCCCCCTCTCCGTCTTTCGGAGCCCCTTTTCTCCCCGGAACACTTCTTTGAAACTCTTGCTGATTCCCCAAAACTTCACTTCATTTCTTGTTGTCTCTCCTCCTTCCTTTCCCTTTGCTATTACCTGGTCCCTTTACAGTTGTTTTCTTCCTGAAGTGGCTGTTTAACGCTTTTGGGGCAAAATTTGGTTTTGCTGCTATGTCGTTTCTATGAGTTGGGCCTCCCTTCTTTTCTGTGCATATTCGTTTTTGGCTCTACGATGTCTCTATTTCCCCGGGGCCTTTTTCCTTCTAATTTTTCCATTCCCCACACACTTTTTTTTGCCTCCTTTTCTCTTGGTGAACCCTGGGGCCCTCCCGGGCCTTTACCATTATTCCCGTTACTCTTGGGTACAAAACCCCTCCTACCTCCTTGCACATTTTTGCTACATATTCCATCATCTTTAACGGTTTCCCTGCAGTTCTCTGTACCCCTGAACCCCCATTTAGGATTTCCTCATTCCTTGTAGTCCCCCTTTCCGAGTTTGGTTTTTTCGTCGGGGCCTTCCTGTTTCCCCCCTCCCTTGTGGGTCACTGGAAATTCGAAGCTAAAAACCACATGATCGCGGGCCCCAAAAGGGGGGTTTTAAATATGTGATTTTTCCTCAATATCTGCCTACCCCAGGTGAATACAAAGTCCAGTCTTGCTGGTTCATCCTCTCCCCTCCCTTGTAGTGCCCCCTTAGTTTTGGGTACATAAATTTTTCCAGTACCAACTCCATCATCTTAGCCCCCCAAAGTATTTTGGGCCCCCCATGTGGCCCCAAAGTTCCCCATTGATCCCCTTGGGGTTTTAAAAGTCGCCCGGATCAGGAGCTTTGTCCTGCATGCTTGAGCTCTTCTGGCCACTGCAGCCAGTGTGCAACCATCGCCTATTGCTTTCGTCAAAAATTTCTTCCTTTGGGCCCCTACTTTTTTGTGGGGGGTTTATCCCATCACTCCCTTTACCCCCTTTGGGGCCCTCCAGGTAAAGCTTTTCCCGCTATGAAAATCATTTTTCTCTCCGCTGCTCCCACCCATTTCATAAAAATTCCCATCGGTGTTTGATCAGAAATTTGCCAGCCCTCCACCCCCCCATTTTTCCTTCTGTTTTTTTCCAGGATCGGGACCCCGCGGGAAAAAAAAAAAAGATGGCATCTGTTATAAAATCCCGGGAAGTTGGTTTTGTGATCGCTATGTTGTCTGGTGATGTCTTTTTGACTTTTTTCGTGCCACTCCTCCCCCCTTATTTGTTATTCCATCAGAGTTTGGGTACCTTTTCCCTTTAGTTTCCTTTCCAACACTGTGGTTTGGGGCCCGTGGGGGGGGAAAACCCGGGGAGCAAAACTGTGGGGGGTTTTTATTGCCCCGGGGTTGGGTGGGGCTGTGGGGTTTTGGGTTTTATTGGTGTTGGGGTGGTGTGATAGGTTGTGGGGTTCCCGAGGGAAAATTTTTGGGGTGGGTTGCCCTTGGCTCTGTTTTGCTCTGACTGAACCCCCTGCTGGGTTTCCTTTTCCCTTTTCTCCCCTTTTCCCAGCTCCTTCGCTTTTTTTCCTCTTTCCCCAGTGCTGTCTTCTGTTTGTGTTTGTTCTGTTAGGAACCCTTTTTTTACTCTTTCCCAGCTTTTCAACCGTGGTTTTTCCCTTTTAGAATCAGCTTTATCGGGCGGTTTCTCCCCCTTTAAGTTTCCCCCTTTTTTCTGAAAAATTTACAATTATCCAATTTTCTTCTCCCCCTATTTAGTGTGATTTTCTCAAACTCCTTTTTTCTTCCTGGTCTTTGTGTGTTTTGGGGCCCCTTTTCCCCTCTCTCCTGAAGCTCATGGTTTAAAACCCTGATTTTTCCCTTTCCCCCCTCCCCTTGCCTCTTTTCCCCTGTGACTCTGGGTTTCCCGCTGTATGTGGTCCCTTTTTTCCCCTTTATTTTTCCCGTGGCTCTTGGTTTGCTTTGGTTTTGCCTCAGCATTTGACCTTCTCCCTCCCCCATCTGCACCCATCCGCTTTCCCCCTTTCCCCTCCCTGGGCCCCCTTTTAGGCCCGTTAGGAAACCCTTGCAAAATTCATATCTCCCCTTTCCTGTTCAGCCTTCAGTTCGATGGTGGGGTCTTTTTCTGGGCCCCTACCCCCGAGACTTGTTCAGGGCCCGTTTACCTCAAAATTTTAGGGGCCTTTACCCCGGTTACTGCAGTTTCGGGGGTTGGGGGGTCCCCAAATTTTTCCCTCTCCTTCAAAAACCCCTTTTCCCATTTTTACAGAGGGGCCCTTTTTCCATTTTTTCAGAAAACTCTCCTAATTTTCTCTCCCATTCTTGCTCTATCCCCTTTTCCCTGTTTCCTTTTATCCATTCCTCCCTACCGTTTCCATAGTTTATCTGACCCGATTTTCCCGCGAGGGCCCAACCATTTTTTTTTTTGTTTTTTTTTAGTGAAAGAGAGAGAGAAAGAGGGAAAAAAAAAAAGGGGGGGAGAGTGAGAGAGAGGGAGAAAGAGAGAGAAGGGGGGTTAGAAGGAGGGGAAAAAAAGGGAAAAGGGGGGGAAAAAATGAGAGAAAGGGGGGAAAAAAGGGAAGAAAGGGGGGGGAGTGACAAGGGAAGAGAGAGAGAGAGTAAAAGAGGGAAAAGGGGAGAAAGGGGAGGGAGAGGTTTGGGGGGGGGGAAAAGGGAAAGGGTTTTGAGGGTTTATTCACAGGGAAAGGGGTGAAACTGTATATTTTGTGTGTGTGTGTCTGTAAGTGTGGGGGTGTGTGTGTATCACCTTGTTGTACTCACCTGTTGAGGGTTTTGGGTTTGAGTCCCCAGCTCCTGGCCCCCCCTCTTCCTGTTTGCTCCCAGGTCACTCTCCCTGTGTGTGTGGGGTGTGTGTTTGTGTTCTTTGTGGTTTTGGGGTGTGTGTGTGTGTGTGGTGTGGTTGTGTGTGTGTTTGTGTGTGTGTGTGTGTGTGGTGTGTGTGTGTGTGAGTGTGTGTGTGTTTGGGGTGTGTGTGTGTGGGGGGGTGGGGCATTTTGGGGGTACTCCCCCTAATTGTACACACCCAATTTTTGGTTGCAGGGTAGAGAATCACTTCTGGCCCCGCCTCTTCACGGGTCGCTACTGGATCCTCTCTCTTTGCTTCCCGGCTTTTTCCCTACCCCTTCTTAAAACTATGGGATGGTTTTCCCGCCTCCATATTCACTTGCTTGGCTATTCCCCTTGCTGACAACTCTTGACGAAGAAAATTTTTTCCCAAAGTCCCTGTGACTTTCTAGTCTTCAGCTTCCCGTTTTGACCCCTTGGGCCCCGTGTCCCCTTTTCTGGGAAAATCCTATTTTTTTGTTTCCCCCTTTTTCGTTATCATGTCTCCCCTGCCCCTTTTGGGCCTCCAGTGTCGTCATCCCGATTTCCCTTAACCTTTCCTCGTACGGCATTCCCTTGAGCTCTGGGATTAGCCTTTTTTGCAAACCTTTGTACTTTCTCTAACTTCTTGACGTGCTTGACCAGGGGGTGGGTTCCAGACTGGTGCTGCATACCCCAGTATGGCCTAACTTACACAGTGTACAGTGTCTTGAACGTTTCCTTATTAAGGAAATGGGAAAACGCTATTCTCGGGTTTGCCAGGCGCCCGTTTGCTGCAGCGGTTATTTGGTTGATGTGTGCCTCCGGTGATGTGCTCAGTGTTATGGTCACCCCAAGTTCTTTCTCCCTGAGTGAGGTCTGTAGTCTTTGTCCACCTAGCCTATACTCTGTCTGCGGTCTTCTTTGCCCCTCCCCAATTTCATGACTTTGCATTTTTGGGTGGATTGAATTCGAGAAGCCATTGTTGGACCACATGTCCACCTGTCCAGGTCTCTTTGCAGTCCTGCCTCATCCTCGCCCCGATTTAATTCTTCTCATCAACTTCACTTCATCTGCGAACAGAGACACTTCAAGTCTATTCCTTCCATCATGTCGTACACTATATATCAAAAATAGCACGTGTCCTAGACTGACCCTTGGGACCCCGCTCCGTAACAGTCGACCCACTGTGGATACCTCTTCAAGTTCCATGAATCGTTGCTGCCGTCCCTGTTCATGTATTATCTCCCTATCCATTGCAGTGCCCTCTCTTTTACGCGCCTATCCTCCAGCTTCTGCACTAATCTTCTTGTGGGAACTGGTCAAAGGCCTTCTGCAGTCCTAGGAAAACGCAATCTACCCACTCCTCTCTCTTCGTACTTACTTCTGTTGCCTTTGTCATAAACCTCAGGAGGTTTTGTGATACAAGAATTTGCTCCCCCCCCCCCCTATCCATGAACCCATGCTGGTTTTCATTATAATCTTGTTCCTTTCAGGTGTCGACCACTCTCCTCCTGATAATCATTCTCCATGACTTTGCACCTCAATAGATGTCAGAGACACGGTCTGTAGTTTATGCCTCTTTCTGGTTCCTTTCTAAATAAGGGGACTACATTAGCTGTCTTCCATTTCTCAGGTAGTTTGATCAGTTTCAAAGGGATGTGTAGATAATTGTGGTTAGAGGCACGCACAGCATCTCTGCTCCTTCTCTTAAGGACCCATGGGGAGAATTGTTGTCCGTCCCCGGCCCATCGCCTTTGAGGCGTCAAGGTCAACTAAAGCTTCTTCACCTCCTCCTCAGATGTTCGTGTATTCATCCAACACATTGGTTGTATATTCCTCTTGAAGTTTCCCTTCTGTGCTGTCTTCCCCACAGCCCTTCCGTCTCTACTGTAAAAACTTCCTTAAATCTCCTGTTCAGCTCCTCACATACCTCCTGATCATTTCTTATGAGTTCTCCGCCTTCTGTCCTTAATCTGATCACCTGTGTGTGTGTGTGTGTGTGTGTGTGTGTGTGGTGTGTGTGTGTGTGTGTGTGTGTGTGTGGTGTGTGTGTGTGTGTGTGTGTGTGTGTGTGTGTATGTGTGTGTGTTTATTGTTGTATGTAGTCACATATGTAAGAAGTTGTAAAATCTTATACTAGTTGTTATGTGTAGGTTTGCTTACGTAAACACGTACATGTGTACACATATTCACACACCTGTACATGGGTATACATAGAGGTGTACATCGAGTTCAAATAGACGTGACAAGTTGCATGTCAGGTTTGAAAAGTGGCTGTTGGAGACTAACCTCAGCAAATGCAACGCTATGAAGATTAGGGCTGGCAAAATGGCAGTACTGGCTAAGAGGGCAAAGTTACATCACACACGGAGGAGAAAGGCTTCGGGGTGAGCATTGCACTGAGCATATCGCTAATGACGCATATCAGTCAGATAACTGCTGCAACATATGTACCTCTGGCATTCTAATATGCAATACGTCAATATATCACACTGGAGTTAGCAACACCAATTTGGAGCCCTCTGAAGGAGTTAAATATAATGAAACTAAAGGAGAGGTCTTGGGTTGATATGGTAAAGACGTACAAAATACTGAGAGGAACTGATAGAGCGGAAGATATTATTAGAAGGACGGGAAAGAGGAATACAGGTACACAGTTGGATGTTAAAATCACAGATAAACCGCAGGTGTGTTAGGAAGTGTTAATTTAGCCTTTCTGTGGTCATGAAGTGGAACAATATGAACAGTGATGTGGGAGTCAGGATCAATACAGAGCTTTAAGAAGAGGTACTACAGGATTCTCGAGGCCAGGAGAGAGTGTCCGAAACAACAGCGAAGAAGCAGGGGCCACAAGCTGGGATTCGACCCCTGCAACCACATGTGGGTGAATACATGTACTGTAGGTGAGATGAATGCACACACACACACACACACACACACACACACACACACACACACACACACACACACACACACACACACACACACACACACACACAGAAGAGTGGTGGAACACGTAGAAAGGAATGATCTCACCAACAGCAGCCAACATGGTTTCAGGGACGGGAAATCCTGTGTCACAAACCTACTGGAGTTCTATGACATGGTGACAGCAGTAAGGCAAGAGAGAGAGGGGTGGGTGGATTGCATTTTCTTGGACTGCAAGAAGGCGTTTGACACAGTTCCTCACAAGAGATTGGTGCAAAAACTGGAGGACCAAGCAGGGATAACAGGGAAGGCACTACAATGGATCAGGAATACTGTCAGGAAGACAGCAGCGAGTCATGGTACGTGGCGAGGTGTCAGAGTGGACACCTGTGACCAGCGGGGTCCCACAGGGGTCAGTCCTAGGACCAGTGTTGTTTCTGGTATTTGTGAACGACATGACGGAAGGAATAGACTCTGAGGTGTCCCTGTTTGCAGATGACGTGAAGTTGATGAGAAGAATTCACTCGATCGAAGACCAGACAGAACTACAAAGGGATCTGGACAGGCTGCAGACCTGGTCCAGCAATTGGCTCCTGGAGTTCAATCCCACCAAGTGCAAAGTCATGAGGATTGGGGAAGGGCAAAGAAGACCGCAGACGGAGTACAGTCTAGGGGGCCAGAGACTACAAACCTCACTCAAGGAAAAAGATCTTGGGGTGAGTATAACACCAGGCACATCTCCTGAAGCGCACATCAACCAAATAACTGCTGCAGCATGTGGGCGCCTAGCAAACCTCGGAACAGCATTCCGACATCTTAATAAGGAATCGTTCAGGACCCTGCACACCGTGTACGTTAGGCCCATATTGGAGTATGCGGCACCAGTTTGGAACCCACACCTAGCCAAGCACGTAAAGAAACTAGAGAAAGTGCAAAGGTTTGCAACAAGACTAGTCCCAGAGCTAAGAGGTATGTCCTACGAGGAGAGGTTAGAGGAAATCAACCTGACGACACTGGAGGACTGGAGAGATAGGGGGGGCATGATAACGACATACAAAATACTGAGAGGAATTGATAAGGAGGACAAAGACAGGATGTTCCAGAGATTGGACACAGTAACAAGGAGACACAGTTGGAAGTTGAAGACACAGATGAATCACAGTGATGTTAGGAAGTATTTCTTCAGCCACAGAGTAGTCAGTAAGTGGAATAGTTTGGGAAGCGATGTAGTGGAGGCAGGATCCATACATAGTTTTAAGCAGAGGTATGATAAAACTCACGGTTCAGGGAGAGTGACCTAGTAGCGATCAGTGAAGAGGCGGGGCCAGGAGCTCGGACTCGACCTCAACTAGGTGAGTACAACTAGGTGAGTACACACACACACACACACACACACACACACACACACACACACACACACACACACACACACACACACACACACACACACACACACATACACACACATACACACCACACACACACACACACACACACACACACACACACACACACACACACACAACGCACACACACACACACACACACAAAACACACACACACACACAACACACACACACACACACACACACACACACACACACACACGCACACACACGCACACACACACACACACACACACATACACACACACAAATGCAGATGGATTAACGAATAAACATGAGGAATGGCAAGAAAGAATCAATGAGAAGTCCCCAGACATCATAGCAGTTACAGAAACAAAACTCACGGATACAATAACAGATGCAATCTTCCCACCAGGATACCAGATCATGAGGAAAGATAGAAGGGGCAGGAGGGGAGGTGGGGTTGCTCTGCTCGTAAAAAACAGATGGAAATTCGAGAAAATGGAAGGAATAGATGAGACGGGAGAAAGAGACTACATAGCAGGTACACTTCGGACTGGGGAACACAAAGTGGTCATTGCAGTGATGTATAATCCACCACAGAACTGCAGGAGGCCAAGAGAGCAACAGAGCAATGGTGGACACACTTGCTGAGGGGCAAGAAGAGCTCACTCCAGCAGAGCAAAGTTGCTGGTTATGGGGGATTTCAACCACAGGGAGATTGACTGGGAAAACCTGGAGCCACATGGGGGTCCCGAAACATGAAGAGCCAGGATGTTGGACGTGGTGCTGGAAAACCTCATGCACCAACATGTTAAGGACACTACCAGAGGGAGAGGAGAGGATGAACCAGCAAGATTGGACCTTGTGTTCACACTGGGCAGCTCAGACATTGAGGACATCAAGTATGAGAGTCCCCTAGGAGCTAGCGACCACGTGGTTCTGTGCTTTGAATACATAGTAGAGCTGCAAGTGGAGAGAATAACAGGAGTTGAATGGGAAAAGCCTGATTATAAAAGAGGGGACTACATAGGGTTGAAGAACTTCCTGCGGGAGGTCCAGTGGGACAGAGAACTGGCAGGAAAGCCAGTAAATGAAATGATTGAATATGTAATAACAAAATGCAAGGAGGCAGTGGAAAGGTTTATTCCCATGGGCAACAGTAACAACGGGAAGACCAGAACAAGCCCCTGGTTTACCCGACGGTGTAAGGAGGCTAAAACAAAGTGCAATAGAGAATGGAAAAAGTACAGAATGCAGAGAACACACGAAAATAGGGAGATCAGTCGCAGAGCCAGGAATGAGTACGCACAGGTAAGGAGGGAGGCCCAGCGACAGTATGAAAATGACATAGCATCGAGAATCAAGACTGACCCGAAACTGTTGTATAGCCACATCAGGAGGAAGACAACAGTCAAAGACCAGGTGATCAGATTAAGGACAGAAGGTGGAGAACTAACAAGAAATGATCAGGAGGTATGTGAGGAGCTGAACAGGAGATTTAAGGAAGTTTTTACAGTAGAGACAGGAAGGGCTGTGGGAAGACAGAACAGAAGGGAACATCAAGAGGGAATATACCAACAAGTGTTGGATGACATACGAACAACTGAGGAGGAGGTGAAGAAGCTCTTAAGTGACCTTGACACCTCAAAGGCGATGGGACCCGGACAACATCTCCCCATGGGTCCTTAGAGAAGGAGCAGAGATGCTGTGCGTGCCTCTAACCACAATCTTCAACACATCCCTTGAAACTGATCAACTACCTGAGAAATGGAAGACAGCTAATGTAGTCCCCATATTTAAGAAAGGAAACAGAAACGAGGCACTAAACTACAGACCTGTGTCTCTGACATGTATTGTGTGCAAAGTCATGGAGAAGATTATCAGGAGGAGAGTGGTCGAACACCTGGAACGAACAAGATTATAAATGAAAACCAGCATGGTTCATGAAGGCAAATCTTGTATCACAAACCTCCTGGAGTTTTATGACAAGGTAACAGAAGTAAGACACGAGAGAGAGGGGTGGGTAGATTGCGTTTTCCTAGACTGCAGGAAGGGCCTTTGACACAGTTCCCCACAAGAGATTAGTGCAGAAGCTGGAGGATCAGGCGCACGTAAACGGGAGGGCACTGCAATGGATAAGGGAATACCTGACAGGGAGGCAGCAACGAGTCATGGCACGTGAGAGGTATCACAGTGGCGCCTGTTACGAGCGGGTCCCACAGGGGTCAGTTTTAGGACCAGTGCTATTTTTGATATATGTGAACGACATGATGGAAGGAATAGACTCTGAAGTGTCCCTGTTCGCAGATGACGTGAAGTTGATGAGAAGAATTTAATCGGATGAGGATGAGGCAGGACTGCAAAGAGACCTGGAGAGGCTGGACATGTGGTCCAGTAACTGGCTTCTCGAATTCAATCCAGCCAAATGCAAAGTCATGAAGATTGGGGAGGGGCAAAGAAGACCGCAGACAGAGTATAGGCTAGGTGGACAAAGACTACAGACCTCACTCAGGGAGAAAGACCTTGGGGTGACCATAACACCGAGCACATCACCCCAGCATACGGGCATATGCTGCAGCATACGGGCGCCTGGCAAACCTGAGAATAGCGTTCCGATACCTTAATAAGGAATCGTTCAAGACACTGTACACTGTGTATGTTAGGCCCATACTGGAGTATGCAGCACCAGTCTGGAACCCACACCTGGTTAAGCACGTCAAGAAGTTAGAGAAAGTACAAAGGTTTGCAACAAGGCTAGTCCCAGAGCTCAAGGGAATGTCGTACGAGGAAAGGTTAAGAGAAATCGGACTGACGACACTGGAGGACAGAAGGGTCAGGGGAGACATGATAACGACATACAAGATACTGCGGGGAATAGACAAGGTGGACAGAGATAGGATGTTCCGGAGAGGGGACACAGGGACAAGGGGTCACAACTGGAAGCTGAAGACTCAGACGAGTCACAGGGACGTTAGGACGTATTTCTTCAGTCATAGAGTTATCAGCAAGTGGAATAGCCTAGCAAGTGAAGTAGTGGAGGCAGGAACCATACATAGTTTTAAGAAGAGGTATGACAAAGCTCAGGAAGCAGAGAGAGAGAGGACCCAGTAGCGATCAGTGAAGAGGCGGGGCCAGGAGCTGAGTCTCGACCCCTGCAACCACAATTAGGTGAGTACACACACACACAGACAGGGATCCCAGACACAGGAAGATCAAATAAGCCTCCCTCACAACTTCCTATAGAAGCCTCCCAACCAGGTCAACCCCAGTGCAACCAAACACTCTAAATCAAAACACCCATGCCACATTCAATGCCCCCTCCCACTACATTACAAACTTCACCCCCACAGCAACCACCCATAGTTCCTTACCAGGTCTCCCACTTCACCAACCCCAATATACCTCCCAGACCACAATCTTAGAAAAGAAGTTGAAGGTGTGGTATACAAATGCAAATGGAATAACAAACAAGTATGAGCAGTGGCACGAAAGAATCAAGGAGACATCCCCAGACATAATAGCGCACACAGAAACAAAACTCATCAGAATAATAACAGATTCAATCTTTCCATCCGGATATCAAATCCTCAGGAAAGACAGAGGGAGGAGAGGGGGAGGAGGAGTTGCACTGCTCATTAAAAACCAGGGGGGTTTTGAGAAAATGGAAGGAATGGATGGCACGGGCGAAAGGGACTACTTAGTAGGAACAATCCAGTCTGAGGGACATAAGGTGATAATTGCAGTAATGTACAACCCACCACAGAACTGCAGGAGGCCAAGAGAAGAATACGATGAGAGCAACAGAGCAATGGTCGACACACTAGCCGAGGTGGCCAGGAGAACACACATGGGGGGAGCAAAGTTACTAGTTATGGGTGATTTCAATCACAAGGAGATTGACTGGGAAAACCTGGAGCCCCATGGGGGTCCCGAGACATGGAGAGCCAAGATGATGGATGTGGTACTGGAAAACCTCATGCATCAACATGTTAGAGACACTACCAGAGAGAGGAGAGGATGAACCAGCAAGACTGGACCTTGTATTCACCTTGAGTAGTTCTGACATCGAGGATATCATGTATGAAAGGCCCCTGGGAGCTAGTGATCATGTGGTTCTGTGCTTCGACTACATAGTTGGGCTCCAAGTGGAGAGAGCAGCAGGAATAGGGTGGGAAAAACCAAACTACAAAAGGGGGAACTACTCAGGCCTGAGGAACTTCTTTCAAGACATTCAGTGGGAGAGGGAACTGACAGGAAAACCAGTACAAGAAATGATGGACTATGTGGCAACAAAATGCAAGGAGGCAGAGGAGAGGTTTGTTCCCAAGGGAAACAGAAATAATGGGAAGAACAGAACGAGTCCTTGGTTCACCCAAAGGTGTAGGGAGGCAAAAACTAGGTGTACTAGAGAATGGAAAAGGTACAGAAGACAGAGAACTCAAGAAAATAAAGAGATTAGCCGAAGAGCCAGAAACGAATATGCACAGATAAGAAGGGAGGCTCAGCGGCAATACGAAAATGACATAGAATCGAAAGTCAAGACTGACCCGAAGCTGTTGTACAGCCACATCAGGAGGAAAACAACAGTCAAGGACCAGGTAATCAGACTGAGGAAGGGTGATGGGGAATTCACAAGAAACGACCGGGAGGTATGTCAGGAGCTCAACACAAGATTTAAAGAAGTATTTACAGTGGAAACCAGTAGGACTCCAGGAAATCAGAGCAGGGGGTGCACCAGCAAGTGCTGGATGAGGTACATATAACCAAGGAGGAGGTGAAGAAGCTGCTATGCGAACTTGACACCTCAAAGGCGGTGGGACCAGACAACATCTCTCCGTGGGTCCTTAAAGAGGGAGCAGAGATACTGTGTGTACCATTAACAAAGATCTTCAACACATCATTTG
>NC_069493.1:13840072-13872572 GCF_026875155.1 Cherax quadricarinatus
TCCCATGGTTTATCCAGAGTGATCCCATGGTTTATCAAGAGTGATCCATGGTTTAACCAGAGTTATCCTATCGTTTATCCGGTGTGATCCCATGGTTTAACCAGAGTGATCCCATGGTTTAACCAGAGTTATCCCATGGTTTATCCAGAGTGATCCCATGGTTTATCCAGAGTGATCCCATAGTTTATCCAGAGTGATCCAATGGTTTATCCAGAGTGATCCCATAGTTTATCCAGAGTGATCCCATGGTTTATCCAGAGTTATCCCATGGTTTGTCCAGAGTAATCCCATGGTTTATCCAGAGTGATCTCATGATTTATCCAGAGTGATCCCATGGTTTATCCAGAGTGATCCCATGGTTTATCCAGAGTGATCCCATGGTTTATCCAAAGTGATCCCATGGTTTATCCAGAGTGATCACATGGTTTATCCAGAGTGATCCCATGGTTTATCCAGAGTGATCACATGGTTTATCCAGAGTGATCCCGTGGTTTATCCAGAGTGATCCCATGGTTTATCCAGAGTGATCCCATGGTTTATCCAGAGTGATCCCATGGTTTATCCAGAGTGATCCCATGATTTATCCAGAGTGATCCTATGGTTTATCCAGAGTTATCCTATGGTTTATCCAGAGTGATCCCATGGTTTATCCAGAGTGATCCCAAGGTTTATCCAGAGTGATCCCATGGTTTATCAAGAGTGATCCCAAGGTTTATCCAGAGTGATCCCATGGTTTAACCAGAGTTATCCCATGGTTTGTCCAGAGTAATCCCATGGTTTATCCAGAGTGACCCCTTGGTTTATCCAGAGTGATCCCATGGTTTATCCAGAGTGATCCCATGGTTTAGCCCGAGTGATCCCATGGTTTATCCAGAGTGATCCCATGGTTTATCTAGAGTGATCCCATGGTTTATCCGGAGTGATCCCATGGTTTATCAAGAGTGATCCCATGGTTTAACCAGAGTTATCCTATGGTTTATCCAGAGTGATTCAATGGTTTAACCAGAGTGATCCCATGGTTTATCCAGAGTGATCCCATGGTTTATCCAGAGTGATCCTATGGTTTATCAAGAGTGATCCCATGGTTTATCCAGAGTGATCCCATGGTTTATCCAGAGTGATCCTGTGGTTTATCATGAGTGATCCCATGGTTTATCCAGAGTGATCCCATGGTTTATCCAGAGTGATCCCATGGTTTATTCAGAGTTATCCCATGGTTTAACCAGAGTGATCCCATGGTTTATTCAGAGTGATCCCATGGTTTATCCAGAGTGATCCTATGGTTTATCAAGAGTGATCCCATGGTTTATCCAGAGTGATCACATGGTTTATCCAGAGTGATCCTATGGTTTATGAAGAGTGATCCCATGGTTTATCCAGAGTGATCCCATGGTTTATCCAGAGTGATCACATGGTTTATCCAGAGTGATCCTATGGTTTATCCAGAGTGATCCCATGGTTTATCCAGAGTGATCCTATGGTTTATCAAGAGTGATCCCATGGTTTATCCAGAGTGATCCCATGGTTTATCCAGAGTGATCCTGTGGTTTATCCAGAGTGATCACATGGTTTATCCAGAGTGATACCATGGTTTATCCAGAGTGATCACATGGTTTATCCAGAGTGATACCATGGTTTATCCAGAGTGATCACATGGTTTATCCAGAGTGATCCCATGGTTTATCCAGAGTGATCCCATGGTTTATCCAGAGTGATCACATGGTTTATTCAGAGTGATCCCATGGTTTATCCAGAGTGATCCTATGGTTTATCAAGAGTGATCCCATGGTTTATCCAGAGTGATCACATGGTTTATCCAGAGTGATCCTATGGTTTATCAAGAGTGATCCCATGGTTTATCCAGAGTGATCCCATGGTTTATCCAGAGTGATCACATGGTTTATCCAGAGTGATCCTATGGTTTATCCAGAGTGATCCCATGGTTTATCCAGAGTGATCCTATGGTTTATCCAGAGTGATCCCATGGTTTATCCAGAGTGATCCTATGGTTTATCAAGAGTGATCCCATGGTTTATCCAGAGTGATCCCATGGTTTATCCAGAGTGATCCTGTGGTTTATCCAGAGTGATCACATGGTCTGTCCAGAGTGATACCATGGTTTATCCAGAGTGATCAATCACATGGTTTATCCAGAGTGATCCCATAGTTTATCCAGAGTGATCCCATGGTTTATCAAGAGTGATCCCATGGTTTATCCAGAGTGATCACATGGTTTATCCAGAGTGATCCCATAGTTTATCCAGAGTGATCCCATGGTTTAACCAGGGTGATCCCATGGTTTAACCAGAGTGATCCCATGGTTTAACCAGAGTGAGCCCATGGTTTAACCAGAGTGATCCCATGGTTTAACCAGAGGTGTAGATAAAACAAGGATTAGAGGCCAGAGCCAGAAATTAACATGCGACGTTCTGAAGTTTCAAGACTCCGTGATCGCGGGTTCAAACCCCGCCCGTGGTATGGTTTGTGTGCAACCTTGTCATTGCGATTTCGTGAGTCATTAATATGCGTAGTTAAGAGGAAAGGGTAAAAGATAATTTGAGGGTTACGTAGTGGTTACATAGTGGTTACCTAGTTGTTACATAGTGGTTACATAGTAGTTACATAGTGGTTACATAGTGGTTACATAGTAGTTACATAGTGGTTACATAGTGGTTACATAGTGGTTACATAGTGGTTACATAGTGGTTACATAGTGGTTACATAGTGGTTACATAGTGGTTACATAGTGGTTACATACTGGTTACATAGTGGTTACATAGTGGTTACATACTGGTTACATAGTGGTTACATAGTGGTTACATACTGGTTACATAGTGGTTACATACTGGTTACATAGTGGTTACATAGTGGTTACATACTGGTTACATAGTGGTTACATAGTGGTTACATACTGGTTACATAGTGGTTACATACTGGTTACATAGTGGTTACATACTGGTTACATAGTGGTTACATACTGGTTACATAGTGGTTACATAGTGGTTACATAGTGGTTACATACTGGTTACATACTGGTTACATACTGGTTACATAGACACATCTTGAAGACAACAGAACAGAACCAGGTAATCAATCTGAAGAAGAAACGAGGAGAACTGAGAAGGAATGACGAGGTATTCTGATGCTCAGTATATTTCAGGGACGAATACTCAGGAGACATGTGAAGGCTACCAGCGACCCGAGGCAGTAGTGTGCACCAGCAAGTACCAGACACAATACAAACAACGGAAGATAGAGTTTAAACTGAGGCCTGGTCATGGTCCGGGTCGTGGAAGGACCCTCCAGGTAGACACTCTCCAGGTAGACATCCTCCAGGTAGATACCTCCAGGTAGACACCCTCCTGGTGGACACCCTCCTGGTAAACACCCTCCTGATAGACACCCTCCTGGTAGACACCCTCCAGGTAGACCCCCTCCAGGTAGACACCCTCCTGGTAAACACCCTCCTGGTAGACACCCTCCAGGAAGACACCCTCCAGGTAGACCCCCTCCAGGTAGACACCCTCCTGGTAAACACCCTCCTGGTAGACACCCTCCAGGTAGACCCCCTCCAGGTAGAGACCCTCCTGGTAAACACCCTCCTGGTAGACACCCTCCAGGAAGACACCCTCCAGGTAGACACCCTCCAGGTAGACACCCTCCTAGTAAACACCCTCCTGGTAGACACCCTCCAGGTAGACCCCCTCCAGGTAGAGACCCTCCTGGTAAACACCCTCCTGGTAGACACCCTCCAGGTAGACACCCTCCAGGTAGACACCCTCCAGGTAGACACCCTCCAGGTAGACACCCTCTAGGTAGACACTCTCCAGGTAGATACCCTTCAGATAGACACCCTCTAGGAAAGACAGGCAGCATTAGACTACAGTCCGGTGTCACTGACATGCACAGTGTGTAAGGTTATAGGTAATTTTATCAGAAGAAGATTGGACAAGGACCTAGAAAATGATTAGTTAGTATAAGACAGCCAACTGGGATTCTGTGACGATATGGTAACAGAATTAAGACGGGAGAGAGAGAAGGAAGAATAGATTACATCATGTTGAACTGCAGTACGAAAGCAAAAGTCTCGGTAGACGGTGCAACTTCACCCCAGTGAAAAGCTGGGGTGCCACTAGCACGTTAAGAGATAACAGAATAAGTCTCAGGAGCCCAAGACTGTTCAACTGCCTCCCAGCATACATAAAGGGGATTACCAATAGACCCCTGGCTGTCTTCAAGCAGGCACTCAACAGGCACCTAAAGTCAGTACCTGACCAGCCGGGCTGTGGTTCCTACGGTGGACTGCTGGCAGCCAGAGTTAATCCCCGGAATTTTCTCCAGGTATACTCCAGGTGCAAACGCTGGATGAACAGGCAGGAATAACATGGAATAATTGAATCAATGAATGCATAACAGGAAGGAAACAGTAAATTATTGTCGATGAAGAAGTGACGGACAGAGTACAAGTGACGAGTGGAATTCTACAAGGATCACTGCTAGGACAGGTACTGTTTCTTGGAGAAGTGAACAACATGATGGCAGGGATAGTCAGATGTAACCAGGTTAACAGATGATATGCAACAAATGAGAAGAATACAAACAGATGAGGACCAGAGAAGACTACAAATAGATCTGGACAGGTGGCAGGTCTGGTCTGATAAATGGGTTCTGGAATAACGAACTTTGGCGTAAGGCAAAGAAGACCACAGACCAATAGAGGATCGGGGCAGCAAAGGCTGCAGACCTCAATCAAGGAGGAGGAGGAGGAAGACCTTGATGTGAGTACTGAATTAAACATCTGGCAAATCTAAACCAAACTTTAAGAAATAAACGGTAAGAGTCATTCAAGGCACTGTACAGAGTGTACACCCCTCACATATCCAAGTTCGCAGAACCAGTATGGAACCCACACCTTGTCAAGCCAAAAGGAGGCGAGTCCCGGAGCTAAGAGGCAGATGCATCAAGGATACGTCATGAACATTCAGTCTGATGATACTAAATGACGAACTAAAAAAGTGATATGTTAACATATAAAATACTGAATGAAGTTGATGGGGCAGACAGTGATAGACTGTTTGAGAGAAGAGAAACAACAGTAAAGGGAGACACTTGGAAACTGAAAACACATCTCAAACACAAGGATGTTAGGGAGTATTTCTTCAGCACTAGAGGAGTGGGTAAGTGGGACTACCTGGAGAATGAAGTGGCAGAGGCAGGATATATTCAGAGTTTTAAGAAGAGGAACGACTAGTCTTTGGAATCCAGGAGAGAGTGAACGTAATAGTGACAGGGAAAAGGAGAGGCGGGAGAGGAGCTGAGGCTCGACCAGCGTCTCCGTATAGGTAAGTACACTGACAGGCACATACACACACATACATACATACACATGCATACACAATACAGTATACACATACCAACACACACACGTCAGGAAATTAGAGATAGTGCAAAGGTTTTCAACGAGACTAGTCCAGCAGCAAAGGGGTATGTCCTCCGAGGAGAGGTTAAGGGAAATCGACCTGACAACACTGGAGGACAGGAGTGATAGGGGGGACATGATAACGACGTATAAAATACTGAGAGGAATTGATAAGGTAGACAGAGATAGGATGTTCCAGAGATTGGACACAGTAACAAGGGGTCACAGTTGGAAGCTGAAGACTCAGATGAATCATAGGGATGTTAGGAAGTATTTCTTGAGTCACAGAGTAGTCAGAAAGTGGACCAGCCAGGGAAGTGACGTAGTGGAGGCAGGAACCATACATAATTTTAAGAAGAGATATGATAAAGCTCCTGGAGCAGGGAGAGAGAGGACCTAGCAGCGACCAGTGAAGAGGCGGGGCCAGGACATATAACTCGACCACGGCAACAACAATTAGTGAGTACAGTTAGGTGAGTACATTTGCACACTCACACGAAATCTGCGACACTACACCTGGAATCACATATAGGTTAGTGAGTACACACACTCACACACACACACACACACACACACACACAACACCACACACACACACACACACACACACACACACACACACACACACATACACACACACACACACACACACACACACACACACACACACACACACACACACACACACACACACACACACACACACACACACACACAACACCACACACACACACACATACACACACACACACACACACACACACACACACACACACACACACACACACACACACACACACACACACACACACACACACACACACACAACACACACACACACACACACACACACACACACACACACACACACACACATACACACACACACACACACACACACACACACATACACACACACACACACACACACACACACACACACACACACACACACTCATAAATACCAGTATAGACTATAACACTTAGTAGTGTAATTTATTTATTTGGTATTAAAGTGGCCCTAGACAGTGAGAAGGGGAGAGAGAGTCCCTAGCGATGGACGGGGAGAGTGAGCCCAGCAGTGAAGAGTCGGGGAGAGAGATCCAGCAGCGGCGCGGTGAGAGTGAGCCCAGCAGACGGACGGGGGAGAGAGAGCCAGCAGAGCGACGGGGAGAGAGAGCCCAGCAGACGGATCGGGGAGAGAGAGCCAGTCAGACGGACGGGGAGAGGAGGAGAGAGACCAGCAGGACGGACGGGGGAGCGAGAGCCCAGCAGAGAGACGGGGACGAGTGAGACCCAGCAGACGGGACAGGGGAGAGAGAGCCCAGCAACGGACCGGGGAGAGAGAGCCAGCAGGACGGACGGGGAAGAGAGAGAGCCCAGCAGAGAGACGGGGAGAGGAGAGGGACCAGCAGACGGACGGGGACGAGGAGACCAGCAGACGGACGGGGAGAGAGAGCCAGCTGAGGACGGGGAAGACGAGAGACCCAGCATAGAGACGGGAGAGGAGAAGCCCAGTAGAAGGTCGGGGAGAGGGAGTGAGAGCCAGTAGAGGGGACGGGAGAGAGAGCCCAGCGAGAGAGACGGGGAGGAGAGAGGACCAGCAGAGGGACGGGGAGAGACGAGACCAGCCCGAGGGACGGGGGGAGAGAGCCCAGCAGTGGGACAGGGTGAGAGAGCAGAGCACAGGGGACGGGAGAGAGAGACTGCAGAGGACGGGAAGAGAAAGAGTCCAGCTGTGGGACGGAGAGAGAAAGAGCCAGCAGAGGGAACGGTGAGAGAAAGAAAGCCAGCAGAGGGACGGGGAGGAGAAAGAGACCCAGCTAGAGGGACGGAAGAGAAAGAGCGCCAGCAGGGGTCGGGGAGAGAAAGAGCCTGAGAGGGACGGGGGAGAGAAAGAGCCCAGCATAGGGACGCTGG
Source organism: Cherax quadricarinatus (assembly GCF_026875155.1). Lineage (NCBI taxonomy): Eukaryota > Metazoa > Arthropoda > Malacostraca > Decapoda > Parastacidae > Cherax > Cherax quadricarinatus. Next base: position 13,847,412 of record NC_069493.1, read on the forward strand.
GAGAGAAAAGAGCCCAGGCAGAGGGACGAAAAGGAGAGAAAGAGCCAGCAGATGGACGGGGAGAGAAAGAGCCCTGCAGGAGGGGCCGGGGAAAGAAAGAGCAGCAGAGGGACGGGAAGAGAAAGAGCCCAGCAGAGGGACGAGGAGAGAAAGAGCCCAGCAGAGGGACGGGGAGAGAAAGAGCCCAGCAGAGGGACGAGGAGAGAAAGAGCCAAGTAGAGGAGAGGGGGAGGGAATGAGCCCAGCAGAGGGCGGGAAGAGAAAGAGAGTGTCCAGCTGTGGGGACGGGAGAGAAAGAGCCCTGCAGAGGGACGGGGAGAGAGAGAAGCCCAGAGAGGGACGGGAGGGAGAGAAAGAGACCCAGAGAGGGAACGGGGAGAGAAAGAGCCAGCAGAGGGACGGGAAGAGGGAAAGAGAGAGTCCAGCAGAGGGCGGGAGAGAAAGAGAGAGGGGGGGCCCAGAGAGGGACGAGGACCCGAGAAAGAGCCCAGCAGAGGGACGGGGGTGAGAAAGAGCCCAGCAGAGGGTCGGGGAGAGAAAAGAGCCCAGGAGAGGACGGAGAGAAAGAGAGAGTCCAGCAGAGGGACGGGGAGAGAAAGAGCCCAGCAGAGGGACGGGGAGAGAAAGAGCCCAGCAGAGGGACGGGGAGAGAAAGAGCCCAGCAGAGGGACGGGGAGAGAAAGAGCCCAGCAGAGGGACGGGAAGAGAAAGAGAGAGTCCAGCAGAGGGACGGGGAGAGAAAGAGCCCAGAGGAGGGACGGGAAAAGAGAAAGAGAGATTCAGCAGGGGACGGGGACGAGAAAGAGAGAGTCCAGCAGAGGGACGTGGAGGACGGGAAAGAGCCCAGCAGAGGGACGGGAAGAGAAAGAGAGAGTCCAGCAGAGGGACGGGGAGAGAAAGAGCCCAGCAGAGGGACGGGGAGAGAGAGAGCCCAGCAGAGGACAGGGAAGAGAAAGAGAGTGCCAGCAGAGGGGACGGGCAAGAGTAAAGTGAGAAGTACAGCAGAGGGACGGGAAGAGAAGAGGAGAGCCAGCAGAGGGACGGGGAGAGGGGAGATAGAGAATGAGCCCAGCAGGAGGAACGGAAGAGAAGAGAGAGACAGCAGAGGGACGGGCGAGAGAAGAGAGAGGGAGGGCCAGCAGAGGACGGGGAGTGAAACAGCCCAGCCAAGGGTCGGGGAGGAAACCAGCCCAGCAGAGGGACGGGAGAGAAACAGCCCAGGCCACATGAGGGACGGGTAAAAAAAAAGGAAGAAGAACGGGAGAGAAACAGCCAGCAGAGGGACGGGAGAGAGAGAGGCCCAGCAGAGGGGTGGAAGGAGAGAGAGAGCCACTGCGGAGGGGTGTGAAGGGAGAGGAGCCGCAGCAGTGGGGTGAGGGAGGAGAGAGAGCACTGCAGAGGTGTGGGGCAGGAGAGAGAGCCCAGCGAGTGGTGGGGGAGAGAGAGCCCAGCAGAGGGGTGGTTGGTGAGGGAGAGTGTGCCCAGCAGGAGGGGTGGGGAGGGGAGAGAGCCCTGCAGAGGGGTAGGGGAGGAGAGAGAGCACAGAGCAGAGGGGTGGGAGGGAGAGAAGCCCAGCAGAGGGGTGGGGAGGAGAGAGAGCCAGCAGAGGGGGTGGAGGAGACGAGAGCCCCAGCAGAGGGGTGTGAAGGAGGAGGAGTGCCAAGCAGAGGGGTGGGAAGGAGAGACGAGCCAGAGAGGGGTGGGGAGGAAGAGAGAAGCCAGCAGAGGGGAGGTGGAAGTGGGAGAGAGGAGCAGCAGTGGGGAGGGGAGGGAGTGAGAGCCAGCCAGAGGGGGTGGGGAGGAGAGAGAGCCCAGCCAGAGGGGTGGAGGAGATAGAAGCCCAGCAGAGGGGGGGGGTGGAGAGAGAGACCAGCAGAGGCGGTGGGAAGGAGAGAAGAAGCCCAGCAGAGGGTGGGAAGGAGAGAGAGCCCAGCAGGGGCGTGGGGAGGAGACAGAGCCCAGCAGATGGGGGTGGGGAGGAGAGAGAGCCTGCGAGGGGTGGGAAGGAGAGAGGAGCGCCAGCGAGGGGTGGGAAGGAGAGTGAGCCCAAGCAGAGGGGTGGAGAGGAGAGAGAGCACAGCAGAGGGGTGGAGAGAGAGAGAGCCCAGCAGAGGGGTGGAAGAGGACGAGAGAGTCCAGCAGAGGGGTGGGGGAGGAAGAGAGAAGCCCAGCAGAGGGGTGAGGTTGAGAGAGTGCCAGCAGAGGGGTTGGGGAGGAGAGAGAGACATGCAGAGGGTGTGGGCAGGAGAGACGAGCCCAGCAGAGGGGTGGGGAACGGAGAGAGAGCCAGCAGAGGCGGTGGAGAGGAAGAGGAGAGCCAGGGCAGAGGGGTGGGAGGAGGAGAGCCCAGCAGAGGTGTGGAAGAGGAGAGATGAGCCCAGACAGAGGGCGTGTGAAGGTGATGTCCGCTGCCTCAGCAGAGGGGTGGGGAGGAGAGAGAGCCAGCGAGGGGTGGGGATGGAGGGAGGAGAGAGAGGCCCAGCAGAGGGGTGGGGAGGACGAGAGAGCCCAGCAGAGGCGTGGGGAGGAGAGAGAGCCAGGCAGAGGGGTGGGAGGAGAGAGAGCCCAGCAGAGGGGTGGGAAGGTGAGAGAGCCAGCAGAGGGAGTGGGATAGGAGTGAGAGCCAGCAAGGGGTGGGGAGGAGAGAGTGCACAGCAGAGGGGTGGGGAGGGGGAGGAGAGAGAGCCCAGGCTGAGGGTGGGAGGAGAGAGAGCCCCAGAGAGGTGGTGGGGAGGAGCAGAGGAGAGTAGAGCCTGAAGATGGGCTGGGAATGGAGGAGAAGAGCCTGGCAGAGGGTGGGTGGAGTGAGAGCCCAGCTGAGGGCGTGGGGGAGGAGAGAGAGCCCAGCAGAGGGGTGGGAGGAGAGCCCAAGCCAGAGGGGTGGGGGAGGAGAGAGAGCCCAGCTGAGGGGTGGGAAGGAGAGAGAGCAGCAGTGGGGTGGGGAGGAGAGAGAGCCAGCAGAGAGGTGGGGAGGAGAGAGAGCCCCAAGCAGAGGTTCGGGGGGGAGGAGAGAGAGCCCAGCGAGGGTGTGGGAAGGAGAGAGAGCCCAGCAAGGGGTGTGGAGGAGAGGAAGGGAGATGAGAGCCCAGCAGAGGGTGGGAAGGAGAGAGAGCCCAGCAGAGGGGTGGGAGGAGAGAGAGCCCAGCAGAGGGGTGGGAAGGAGGAGAAAAAAAGCCCAAGCAGAGGGGTGGGAAGCAGAGAGAGCCCTGCAGAGGGCGTGGGGAAGGAGAGAGAGCCCAGCAGAGGGGTGGGAAGGAGAGAGAGCCAGCAGAGGGGTGGGAAGGAGAGAGAGCCCAGCAGAGGGGTGGGGAGGAGAGAGAGCCCAGCAGAGGGGTGGGGAGGAGAGAGAGCCCAGCAGAGGGGTGGATAGGAAGAGCAGAGCCAGCTGAGGGGTGGGGAAGGAAAGGAGAGAGTGCCCAGCCAGGGGTGTGGAGGAGAGAGAGACAGCAGAGGGTGGGGAGGAGAGAGAGCCCAGCTAGAGGGTGGGAAGAGATGAGAGAGGAGACAGCAGAGGTGGTGGAAGGAGAGAGAGCCAGCAGAGGGGGTGTGGGTGGTGAGAGGAGAGGAGCCCTGCAGAGGGGTCGGTGGGAAGGGAGAGAGCCCAGCAGAGGGGTGGAAGGAGAGAGAGCCCAATCGCGGGGTGGGGAGGGAGGTGCCAGAAGCGGGGTGGATGGAGAGGAGAGCCCAGCAGAGGGGTGGGTGGTGAGAGAGCCCCGAAGAGGGAGTGGGAAGGAGGAGAGCCCCCAGCAGAGGGGTGGGAAGTGAGAGAGAAGACAGCTCTGAGGGGTGGGAAGGGGAGAGAGTGCCCACGCAGAGGGGTGGGAAGGAGAGAGTGCCCAGCAGTGGGGTGGGGGAAGGAGAGAGGAGCCCAGCAGAGGGGCTGTGGGAAGGAGAGAGAGCCCAGCAGAGGGGTTGGGGAAGGAGAGAGAGCCCAGCCAGATGGGTGGGGAAGGAGAGAGAGCCACAGCAGAGGAGGTGGAAGGAGAGTGAGACCCCCACAAGCAGAGGGGGTGGGGAAGGAGAGAAGAGCCAGCGAGGGGTGGAAGGAGGAGAGAGCCAGAGTGGGGTGGGAAGGAGAGAGAGCCCAGCAGAGGGGTGGGAAGGAGAGAGAGCCCAGCAGAGGGGTGGAAGGAGAGAGAGCCCAGCAGAGGGGTGGAGAGGAGAGAGAGCCCAGCAGAGGGGTGGGGAGGAGAGAGAGCCCAGCAGAGGGGTGGAGAGGAGAGAGAGCCCAGCACGGGCGTGGGGAGGACGGAGAGAGCCAGCGAGGGGTGTGGATGAGAGAGAGCCAGCAGAGGGGTGGAGAGGGAGAGAGAGCCTTGCAGAGGGGTGGGAGGAGAGAGAGCCAGCAGAGGGCTTGGGGAGGAGATAGAGCCCTGCAAGGGGTGGAGAGGACGAGAGAGGACCAGCAGAGGGGTGGGGAGGAGAAAGAGCCCAGCAGAGGGGTGGAGAGGGAGAGAGCACAGAAGAGGGGTGGGAAGGAGAGAGGCCCAGCAGATGGGTTGGGAGGAGAAGGGAGCCCAGCATGAGGGGTGGGGAGGGAGAGAGAGCAGCAGAGGGGTGGGGAAGGAAGAGGAGCCCAGCAGAGGGGTGGGGAGGAGAGGAGAGCCCAGCAGAGGGGTAGGAAGGAGAGAGAGGCCCAGAAGAGGGGTGGGGTGGAGAGAGGTGAGCAGACAGAGGGTGGGGAAGGAGAGAGAGCCAGCAGAGGGGTGGGGAGGAGTGAGAGCCCAGGAGAGGGGTGGGAAGGAGGGAGAGCCCAGCAGAGTGCGTGGGGAGGAGAGAGTGCCAAGAGAGGGGTGGGGGAGGAAGTGGAGCGCCCAGCAGAGGGGGTGGGGAGGAGAGGAGCCCAGACAGAGGGTGTGGAAGAGAGGAGAGCCCCAGGAGAGGGTGGTGGGAAGGAGAGAGTGCCAGCAGAGGGGTGGGGTGGAGAGAGAGCCCAGCAGAGGGCGGGGGAGGAGAGAGAGCCAGCAGAGGGGGTGGAGGAGGAGAGAGAGCCAGCAGGAGGGCAAGTGGGGTGGAGAGAGAGCCAGCAATGGGTGGGAAGGAGAGAGAGCCCAGCAGAGGGGGTGGGGAGGAGGAGGTGAGCCCAGCTGAGGGAGTTGGGGAGGAGAGAGAGCACAGCAGCGGGGTGGGAAGGAAGAGAGAGATCCAGCAGAGGGGTGGGGAGGCCGAGAGAGAAGGCCCAGCAGAGGGGTGGGAAGGAGAGGAGCCCAGCAGAGGGAGTGGGGACGGGAGAGAGCCCAGCAGAGGGGGTGGGGAGGAGGAGAGCCCAGCAGAGGGGTGGAGAGGAGAGAGAGACTCCAGCAGAGGGGTGGGGAGGAGGAGAGAGCCAGCAGAGGGGTGGGGAAGGAGAGAGAGGCCCAGCGAAGGGGAGTGAGGAGAGAGAGCCCAGCAGGAGGGGTGGGAGGAGAGAGAGCACGCAGAGGGGTGGGAAGGAGAGTGAGACCCAGCAGAGGGGTAGGAAGGAGAGAGAGCCCAGCAGAGGGGTGGGGAGGAGAAGAGAGCCAGCAGAGGGGTGGGAGCGGAGAGGAGAGCCCTGCAGAGGGTGGGAAGAGAGAGAGCCCAGAGAGGGGTGGGGAGGAGACAGAGCACAGCAGGGGGTGGGGTGGAGAGAGAAGCCAGCAGAGGGTGGGAAGGAAGGGCAGAGAGCCCAGCAGTGGGGCGTGGGGAGGAGAGAGAAGCCCAGCAGAGGGGTGGGAAGGAGAGAGAGCAGCAGAGGGGTGGGAAGGAGAGAGACCCGCAGGGGGTGGGGAGGACGAGAGAGCCCAGCAGAGGGGGGTGGGAGGAGAGAGAGCCCAGCAGAGGGGTGGGAAGGAGAGAGAGCCCAGCAGAGGGGTGGGAAGGAGAGAGAGCCCAGCAGAGGGGTGGGAAGGAGAGAGAGCCCAGCAGAGGGGTGGGGAGGAGGAGAGAGAGCCAGAGACGCGTGTGGGAGGATGAGAGAGCCCAGCAGAGGGGCCGCGTCGTGGGAGAAGGAAGAGAGCAGAGAGGGGTGGGTAGGTGAGAGAGCCCAGCAGAGGGGTGGGGGAAGAGAGAGAGCCCAGCGAGGGGTGGGAAGGAGAGAGGACCAGCAGAGGGTGGGGAGGAGATGACGTGCCCAGCAGAGGGGTGGGGAGGAGAGAGAGCCGCAGAGGGGATTGGGATGGAGAGAGAGCCCAGCAGAGGGGTTGGGGAGGAGAGAGAAGCCCAGCAGAGGGGTGGGAAGGAGAGAGCAGCCAGCAGGAGGGTTGGGAAGGAGAGAGAGGCACAGGAGAGGGGTGGGAAGGAGAGAGAGCCCAGGCAGAGGGGTGGGAAGGAGAGGAGAGGCCAGCAGAGGGGTGGGAAGGAGAGTGTGCGCCGAGCAGAGGGGTGGGCATTGGAGTGAGAGGCACAGCAGAGGGGTGGAAGGATCGAGAGAGCAGCAGAGGGGTGGGAAGGAGAGAGAGACCCAGCCAGAGGGGTGGATGGAGATGAGAGCCAGCAGAGGGTTGGGAAGGAGAGAGAGCCCAGCAGAGGGGTGAGGAGGACGAGAGAGCCCAGGCAGAGGGGTGGGAAAGGAGAGGAGCCAGCAGAGGGGATGGGAAGGAGTGAGAGCCAAGCAGGGGGTGGGGAGGAGACAGAGCCCAGCGAGGGCGTGGGGAGGAGAGAGAGCCCAGCAGAGGGGTGGAGGAGAGGAGCCCAGAGGGGGTGGGGGAGGAGGAGAGAGCCAGCAGAGGGGGTGGGGAGGAGAGAGGAGCCCAGCAGAGGAGGTGGGGAGGAGAGAGAAGCAAGCAGAGGGGTGGGGAGGAAGAGAGTGCCAGCAGTGGGGGGAAGGAGAGAGAAGCCCGCAGAGGGGTGTGAAGAGAGAGAGAGCCCAGCAGAGGCGTGGAGAAGGAGAGAGACAGCAGAGGGGTTGGTGAGGAGAGAGAGCCAGCAGAGGGGTGGGGAGGGAGAAGAGTGCCAGCAGGGGTGTGGGAGGAGAGAGAGCACAGCAGAGGGGTGGGGAGGAGAGAGAGCAGCAGCGGGTGGGAAGCGAGTGAGAGCCCAGCAGAGGGGTGGGGAAAGGAAGAGAAGCCCATGAAAAAGGGGTGGGAAGGATGAGAGAGAAGCTGCAGAGGGTGGGAAGGAGGAGAGAGCCAGAGAGGGGTGGAAAGGAGAGAGAGCCCCAGCAGAGGGGTGGGTAGGAGAGTGGCCCAGCAGAGGGTTGGGATGGAGAGAGAGCCAGCGAGGGGTGGGACAGGAGAGAGAGCCAGCAGAGGGGTGGGAAGGAAGAGAAGAGCCCAGCAGAGGGTGGAAGGAGAAGAGAGAGGCCCAGCAGAGGGGGTGGGATGGAGAGAGTAGCCCAGCAGAGGGGTGGAAGACATCGAGAGAGACCAGCAGATGGGTGGGAAGGAGCGAGGAGCCCAGCAGAGGGGTGGGAAGGAGAGGAGAGCCAGCAGAGAGGTGGGAGGAGAGAGAGCCAGCAGAGGGGTGGATGGAGAGAGAGCCCTGCAGAGGGGTGCGGGAAGGAGAGAGGAGCCCAGCGAGTGGGTGGGGAAAGGAGAGAGAGACCAGCGGAGGGGAGGGGAGGAGGAGAGCCTGCAGTAGGGGTGGGGAGGCAGAGAGAGCCCGCAGAGGGGTGTGGAGGAGAGGAGGAGAGAGAGTACCACCAGTGGGAGTGGGAAGGAGAGAGAGCCCGCAGAGGGGATGGGGAGGAGAGGAGCAGCAGAGGGAGGGGAGGAGAGAGAGCCCAGCCGAGGGGTGGGAAAGGAGGAGAGCCCAGTCAGAGGGAGAGGGGAGGAGAGAGGCCAGCAGAGGGGTGGGGAGAGAGAGAGAAGCAGAGGGTGTGGAAGGTGAGTGAGACAGCAGAGGGGAGGGGAGGAGAGAGAGCCCCAGCAGAGGGGGTTGGGGTGATGAGAGGAGCCAGCAGAGGGGTGGGAAGGAGAGGAGAGAGAGAGCCCAGCAGAGGGAGAGGGGAGGAGAGAGAGCCCAGCAGAAGGGTGGGAAGGAGAGAGAGCAGCATGGGAGGGGAGGAAGAGAGTGCCCACGAAGAGGGGTGGGGAGGAGAGTGAAGCCCAGCAGTGGGGTGGGGAGGAGAGAGAGAGAGAGCCAGCCAGAGGGGAGGGGAGGAGAGAGGAGCCTCTGCAGAAGGGGTGGGGAGGAGAGAAGAGCCCAGCAGGGGTGTGAGGGAGAGAGAGTGACCGCAGAGGGGTGGGAAGGAGAGGAGAGCCCAGCAGAGGGGAGGGGAGGACGAGAGTGCCCAGCAGAGGGGTGGGGATGAAGAGAGAGCCCAGAGAGGGAGGTGGGAAGGAGAGAGATGAGAGAGAGCCCAGCAGAGGGAAGGGGGAGGAGAGAGAGCCATGACAGAGGGGGTGGGGAGGAGAGAGAGCCCAGCAGAGGGGTGGGAAGGAGAGAGAGCCAGCAGAGGGGAGGGGAGGAGAGAGAGCTAGCAGAGGGGGGGACAGCTGAGAGCCTGCAGAGGGGAGGGGGGAGTGGGATAGAGAGCCAGCAGAGGGGTGGGGAGGATGAGAGTGGGGAGAGAGAGAGAGCCCAGCAGGCGGGGTGGGGTGGAAGAGAGAGCCCAGCAGTGGTTGAGGGAGGAGAGAGAGCCAGCAGAGGGGTGGGGAGGAGAGAGAGCCCAGCAGAGGGGTGGGGAGGAGAGAGAGCCCAGTCAGAGGGTGAGGGAGTGGAGGAGAGGGGAGGAGAGACGAGCCCCCCAGCAGAGGCGGTGGGGAGGAGAGGTGAGCCCAGAGCAGGGGTGGAAGGAGAGAGAGCCCCCCCAGCAGTGGGGTGGGAAGGAGAGAGAGCCCAGCAGAGGGCGGGTGGGAAGGATAGAGAGGCCCAGCAGAGGTGGTGGGAAGGAGAGAGAGCCCGCAGAGGGGGGAAGGAGAGAGAGCCAGCAGAGGGGTGGACGAAGGACGAGAGAGCCAAGCAGAGGGGTGGGAAGGATAGGAGAGCCAGCAGAGATGGGGGGTGGGGAAGGAGTGAGTCCAGCAGAGGGGCTTGTCGGGAAGGAGAGAGGAGAGCCAGCCGAGGGGTGGGAAGGGAAGAGAGCCTGCAGAGGGTCGATGGAAGGAGAGAGAGCCAGCGAGGGGTGGGAAAGGTCGAGAGAGCCAGCAGAGGGGTGGGATGGAGAGGAGAGAGTGCACAGCAGAGGGTGGGAAGGATGAGAGGCCCAGCTGAGGGGTGGGAACGAAGAGAGAAGCCCAGCAGAGGGGTGGGGGTGGTGATGGAGCCCAGCAGAAGGGGTGGGATGGCAGAGTGAGCCCAGCAGAGGTGATGGAAGGAGAGAGAGCCAGAGAGGGGTGGGGAGGAGGACTAGAGCCCATCAGAGGGTTGGTGAGGAGAGTGAAGCCAGCCAGAGGGTGGGAAGGAGAGAGAGCAGCAGAGGGGTGGGGAGGAGAGAGAGCCCAGCAGAGGGGTGGGGAGGAGAGAGAGCCCAGCAGAGGGGTGGGGAGGAGAGAGAGCCCAGCAGAGGGGTGGGGAGGAGAGAGAGCCCAGCAGAGGGGGATGGGAAGGAGAGAGAGCCCAGCAGAGGGTGGGAAGGAAGAGAGAGCCAGCAGAGGGGGTGGGAAGGAGAGAGACCAGCAGGGGTGGTGGAGGAGAGAGAGCCCAGCAGTGGGGTGGGAGGAGAGAGAAGCCAGCAGAGGGGTGGAAGGAGAGAAGAGCCCAGCTGAGGGGTGCGAAGGATGAGAGAGCCCAGCAAAGGGGTGGGAGGAGAGAGAGCCCAGCAGAGGGGTGGGAAGGGAGAGAGCCAGCAGAGGGGTGGGAAGGGAGAGAGCCCAGCAGTGGGTGGGGAAGGAGAGAGGAGCCCGCCAAAAGCACCGAGGGGTGGGAAGGAGAGAGAGCCCAGCAGAGGGGTGGGAAGGAGAGAGAGCCAGCGAGGGGGTGGGAAGGAGAGAGAGCCCAGGCAGAGGGTGTGGGGAAGGAGACGAGAGACCAGCTAGAGGGGTGGAAAGGAGAGTGAGCCAGCAGAGGGGTGGGATGGAGAGGATAGGGGGGACCAGCAGAGGGGTGGGAAGGAGAGAGACGCAGCAGAGGGGTGGGAAGGTGAGAGAGCCTGGCAGAGGGGTGGAAGGTGTGAGAGTCCAGCAGAGGGGTGGAAGGAGAGAGATGACTCCCAGCAGAGGGTGGGAAGGAGAGAGTGCCCAGCAGAGGGGTGTGGGAGGAGGAGAGAGCCAGCAGAGGGGAGGGGAGGGAGAGAGCACGAAGAGGGGTGGGGAGAGGAGAGAGAGCCAGAGAGGGGTGGTGGGGAGGAGAGAGAGTTCAGCAGAGAGGGGGTGGGAAGGAGAGAGAGACCAGCAGAGGGGTGGGGAGAGAGAGAGCCCAGCAGAGGGAGGGGAAGGAGGAGGAGCCCAGCAGAGGGGGTGGGGACAGGAGAGAGAGCCCAGAAGAGGGGAGGGGGGAGATGAAGAGAGAGCCCTCAGAGGGGGTGGGAGAAGAGAGGCCCGCAGAGGGGTGAAAATTAGATGCGGAGCCGCAGAGGGAGGTGGAGAGAGAGCCAGCAGAGGTCGGTGGGGTTGAGAGAGAGCCCAGCAGAGGGTGGGTAGGAGAGAGAGCCGCCAGAGGGGTGGGGAGGAGAGAGAGCCAGCAGAGGGGTGGGAAGGGAGAAGAGAGCCCAGCAGAGGGGAGGGGAGGAGAGAGAGCCCACCCAAGCGTGGGTGGGGATGGAGAGAGAGCACAGCAGAGGGGTGGGGGAAGGGAGAGGAGCCAGCAGAGGGGAGGGGAGGAGAGAGAGCCAGCAGAGGGGTGGGGTAGAGAGAGAGAGCCCAGAGTGGGGAGGGAGGAGAGAGTGGCCCAGCAGAGGGCGTGGAAGGAGGAGAGCGCCAGCAGAGGGGGAGGGGAGGATGAGAGAGCCAGCTGAGGGGTGGGAAGAGAAGAGAGAGCCAGCAGAGGGTGGGATGGAGAAGAGAGCCCAGCAGAGGTGAGGGGAGGGAGAGAGAGGCCAGCAGAGGGGTTGCGGAGGAGTGAGAGCACAGCAGAGGGGTGGGAAGGAGAGAGAGCCCAGCAGAGGGGTGGGGAGGAGAGAGAGCCCAGCAGAGGGGTGGGAAGGAGAGAGAGCCCAGCAGAGGGGTGGGGAGGAGAGAGAGCCCAGCAGAGGGGTGGGGAGGAGAGAGAGCCCAGCAGAGGGGTGGGAAGGAGAGAGAGCCCAGCAGAGGGGTGGGAAGGAGAGAGCCAGCAGAGGGGTGGGGAGGAGAGAGAGCCCAGCAGAGGGGTGGGGGTCGGAGAGAGGAGCCCAGGCAGAGGGGGTGGGAGGAGAAAGAGCACGCAGAGGGTGGGAAGGAGAGAAGAGCCGCAGAGGGGAGGGGGAGAGGAGCCAGCAGAGGGATGGTGGGAAGGAGAGAGAAGCCCAGCAGACGGGAGTGGAGGTGAGAGAGCCAGCAGAGGGGTGGGGAGGAGAGAGAGCCCAGCAGAGGGTGGGGTGGAGGAGAGAGCCCTGCAGAGGGCGGTGGGGAGGAGAGTGAGCCAGGCAGAGGGGGTGGGGAGACGGAGAGAGAGCCAGCAGAGGAGGTGGGGGAAGGAGGAGAGAGCCCAGCAAGAGGGTGGGGAGGAAGAGAGAGCCCAGCAGAGGGGGGGGAGTGAGAGAGCCCATCAGAGGGAAGGTGCGCGGTGGATGAGTGAGACCGCAGATGGGGGTGGGGAGGGAGAGTGCCCGCAGAGGGGTGGGGGGATGAGAGAGCCCAGCAGAGGGAGGGAAGGAGTGGAGAGCCCAGCGCAGAGGGGGGGGAGGAGAGAGAGCCCCGCAGAGGGAGGGGAGGATGAGAGAGCCTGCAAAAGGGGAGCGGAGGAGAGTGGTCTGCAGTAATATCAAGCAACAAACAGTGTCGCCCTTAATACACACCCCGCGTGAAATTACACCGGACCATGAATGCGCACACAATAGTATATTAGCACAACACACACGCACACCACACACTCACACACACACCACACACACACACACACACACACACACACCACACACACCACACTACACACACACACACACACACACACACACACAACACCAAACGCACACACACACACTTCACACATACACACACACACACACACGACATGATCGAAGGGTTAGACTCAGAAGTGTTTTCCAAGACTATAGGCATCTATCGGAAGATACGGTAATATGTTCCACAGTCAGCCCTCCTGGCCCTTTATCACTTCCTTATTTACCACCATATCTCACTACGGAATTTGAGCATGGGACTCAACAACAATTAACATCTCGACCACTAATTACCACAAAAAAGGCTGCAAGTTAGAATGATAACAAATTCCTCACTACAGGCAGCACCACTCTCTTTTTCACCAATATTAAAAACCACTCAACTTCCACCATTACAAAACATTCCATACTTATTATTGCACTTATTCATACATAGAAACTTAAACTCTGATATTAACCTCCCTCAAACTCTCCTTGCCAACCTCAACAGGAACACATGACCCATTAATACAAGGCACTGAATCATTTCCCCTTTGATGTTCCTCGTGTCCATCTCAAACTATGCAAAAAACTCAATGCACATTAAAGGCCCTATAATTGGAAATTCGTTACTGTAAAGATAAAAGAACTCACTACCTGTTTATAATTCATGTATCTCTCTAAGTTCTACTACTCACCAAAACAAATAAATACTGAATAACTGAACCTTATAAATTGTATATCTTAAATGTTTCTCACAACTATATCACATAAATGTTAAACCTAAAACCCAATCTAACTTTATTATTTTTTAAATACACTACCTAACAGAATCCTTCATATGACTGAATGCAACCATATGACCTGTCTTTGTAATACTCACTTGTGCTTTATAGTAATCTGTTTACATTAATGTTTTATCACTGATTTCATCATTGCTTAGTTAATCTTAAGTTAATTTTAAGCCAGCCCGTAATGCTATGCATAGTATAAGTGGCTTTGGCATACTGCTCTTATCTGTATTTTTTTTGTACCTCTGTAAGTGTGCTCAAATTGTAAATAAATAAATAAATAAAAAGTGTTCCTTGTTTGCAGATGATGTGAAGTTAATGAGGAGAATTAAATCTGATGAGGACCAGGCAGGACTTCAAAGAGACCTGGACAGACTGGACACCTGGTCCAGCAAATTTAGCTTCTCGAATTTAATCCTGCCAAATGCAAAGTCATGAAGATGGGGGAGGGGCACAGAAGACCACAGACAGAGTATAGGCTAGGTGGCCAAAGACTGCAAACCTCACTCAAGGAGAAAGATCTTGGGGTGAGTATAACACCGAGCATGTCTCCGGAAGCACACATCAATCAGATAACTGCTGCAGCATATGGGCGCCTGGCAAACCTGAGAACAGCATTCCGATACCTTAGTAAGGAATCATTCAAGACACTGTACACCGTGTATGTCAGGCCCATACTGGAGTATGCAGCACCTGTTTGGAACCCGCACTTGATAAAGCACGTCAAGAAACTAGAGAAAGTACAAAGGTTTGCAACAAGGTTAGTTCCAGAGCTAAGGGGAATGTCCTATGAAGAAAGATTAAGGGAAATCGGCCTGACGACACTGGAGGACAGGAGGGTCAGGGGAGACATGATAACGGCATATAAAATACTGCGTGGAATAGACAAGGTGGACAAAGACAGGATGTTCCAGGGAGGGGACACAGAAACAAGAGGCCACAATTGGAAGTTGAAGACACAAATGAGTCAGAGAGATATTAGGAAGTATTTCTTCAGTCATAGAGTTGTAAGGCAGTGGAATAGCCTAGAAAATGACGTAGTGGAGGCAGGAACCATACACAGTTTTAAGACGAGGTTTGATAAAGCTCATGGAGCGGGGAGAGAGAGGGCCCAGTAGCAACCGGTGAAGAGGCGGGGCCAGGAGCTAAGACTCGACCCCTGCAACCACAAATAGGTGAGTGCAAATAGGTGAGTACACACACACACACACACACACACACACCACACGGATGAGGATGAGGTAGGACTGCAAAGAGACCTGGACAGGCTGGACATGTGGTCCAGAAACTGCTTCTCGAATTCAATCCTGCCAAATGCAAACTCATGAAGATTGGGGAGGGGCAAAGAAGACCGCAGACAGAGTATAGGCTAGGTGGACAAAGACTACAGATCTCACTCAGGAAGAAAGACTTTGGGGTGACCATAACACCGAGTACATCACCGGAGGCACACATCAACCAAATAACTGCTGCAGCATACGGGCGCCTGACAAACCTGAGAATAGCGTTCCGATACCTTAATAAGGAATCGTTCAAGACACTGTACACTGTGTATGTTAGGCCCATACTGGAGTATGCAGCACCGGTCTGGAACCCACACCTGGTCAAGCACGTCAAGAAGTTAGAGAAAGTACAAAGGTTTGCAACAAGGCTAGTCCCAGAGCTCAGGGGAATGTCGTACGAGGATTGGTTTAGGGAAATCAGGCTGACGACACTGGAGGACAGAAGGGTCAGGGGAGACATGATAACGACATACAAGATACTGCGGGGAATAGACAAGGTGGACAGAGATAGGATGTTCCAGAGAGGGGACACAGAAACAAGGGGTCACAAGTGGAAGCTGAAGACTCAGACGAGTTACAGGGACGTTAGGTAGTATTTCTTCTGTCACAGAGTCGTCAGGAAGTGGAATAGCCTAGCAAGTGAAGTAGTGGAGGCAGGAACCATACATAGTTTTAAGTAGAGGTATGACAAAGCTCAGGAAGCAGAGAGGGAGAGGACCTAGTAGCAATCAGTGAAGAGGCGGGGCCAGGAGCTGTGTCTCGATCCCTGCAACCACAATTAGGTGAGTACAACTAGGTGAGTACACACAAAGACAGAAAAAGAGGCACTAAACTACAGACCAGTGTCACTGACGTGTATAGTATGTAAAGTCATGGAGAAGATTATCAGGAGGAGAGTGGTGGAGCACCTGGAACGGAACAAGAGTATAAATGCCAACCAGCACGGATTCATGGAAGGCAAATCCTGTGTCACAAACCTTCTGGAGTTTTATGGTAAAATAACAGAAGTAAGACACGAGAGAGAGGGGTGGGTTGATTGCATCTTCTTGGACTGCAAGAAGGCCTTTGACACAGTTCCTCACAAGAGATTAGTGCAGAAGCTGGAGGATCAGGCGCACATAACAGAAAGGGCACTGCAATGGATCAGAGAATAACTGACAGGGAGGCAACAACGAGTCATGGTACGTGATGATGTATCACAGTGGGCTCCTGTGACGAGTGGGGTCCTAAAGGGGTCGGTCCTAGGACCAGTGCTATTTTTGGTATATGTGAACGACATGACGGAAGGGTTAGACTCAAAAGTGTCCCTGTTCGCAGATGATGTGAAGTTAATGAGGAGAATTAAATCAGATGAGGATCAGGCAGGACTACAAAGAGATCTGGACATACTGGACACTTGGTCCAGCAACTGGCTTCTCGAATTTAACCCCGCCAAATGCAAAGTCATGAAGATCGGGGAATGGCACAGAAGACCGCAGATGGAGTATAGGCTAGGTGAGACTGCAAACCTCGCTCAAGGAGAAAGATCTTGGGGTGAGCATAACACGGAGCATGTCTCCGGAAACACACAACAACCAAATAACTGCTGCAGAATATTGGCGCCTGACAAACCTGAGAATAACGTTCCGATACCTTAGTAAGGAATCGTTCAAGACACCGTACACCGTGTATGTCAGGCCCATACTGGAGTATGCAGCATCTGTTTGGAACCTGCCCTTAATCAAGCAAGTCTAGAAATTAGAGAAAGTGCAAAGGCTTGCGACAAGGTTAGTTTCAGACCTGAGGAAAATGTCCTATGGAGAAAGGTTAAGGGAAATCGGCCTGACGATACTGGAGGACAGGAGGGTCAGGGGAGACATGATAACGACATATAAAATACTGTGCAGAATAGACAAGGTGAACAAAGACAGGATGTTCCAGGGAGGGGACAAAGAAACAAGAGGTCACAATTGGAAGTTGAAGAGTCAGATGAGTCAAAGGGATGTTAGGAAGTATTTCTTCAGTCATAGAGTTGTCAGGCAGTGGAATAGCCTAGAAAGTGATGTAGTGGAGGCGGGAACCATACATAGTTTTAAGACGAGGTTTGATAAAGCTCATGGAGCAGGGAGAGAGAGGACCCAGTAGCAACCAGTGAAGAAGAGGAGCCAGGAGCTAAGACTCGACCTCTGCAACCACAAATAGGTGAGTACACACACACACACACACACACACACACACACACACACACAAGATGGTGGAATATGTGACAATAATATGCAGGGAAGCTGAGGAGATGTTTTTACCCAAGTGTAACAGAAATAATGAGAAGGCCAGGATGAGCCCTTGGTTCACCCAAAGGTGTAGAGAGGCCGAAACCAAGTATGCTAGAGAATGGAAGAATTATAGAAGACAAAGGACCAGAAGAATAAGAAGAGCAGTCGTAGAGCCAGAAATGAATATGCACAGGTAAGAAGGGAGGCCCAAGGACAATACAAAAATGACAAAGGAGCAAAAGCCAAATCTGACCTGAAGTTGTTATACAGCCACATCATGAGGAAAACAACAGTCAAGGACCAGGTAATCAGGCTGAGGAAGGAAGGAGGAGAGATCACAAGAAAAGACCGCAAAGTATGTGAGGAACTCAATATGAGATTCAAAGAAGTGTTCACAGACGAGACAGAAGGGACTCCAGAAAGACGGAGAGGTGGGGTACACCATCAAGTGTTGGACACAATACATACAACCAAGAAAGAAGTGAAGGGGCTGCTAAGAGAGCTAGATACCTCAAAGGCGATGTGGCCAGATAACATCTCTCCATGGGCTCTGATAGGGGGATTAGAGGCACTGTGTGTACCACTAACAACAATCTTCAACACATCTACTGCACAACCCTCTGCCACTGAGGCTGACCCAAAGGACCAACCTGGTCCCACCGCCACCCTATGTGAGACATCCACTGAGCAACAAGCTCTATATCAAGACATACCCTTCCTTACACAACCTCCAATGTCCCCCTTGTCGACAACGTCGACAACTGGCGAGACTGACGACTCAACCCTCCAAAACAACTTTGAACCAGACGTGCCCTCGGCGTCAGACGATGAATCAAACTCGTCATCAGATGTCACCATTGCCAGCAGCATAGACGAAAACCTATTGTCCACTCAGAAGTCCACCCAAGACTATAACCCCCCTCCCTCCCTCATTCACAACAGAAAGCGCACACAACCGCCACGCGACTGCGCTACCAAACACCCATCCTCTGTTCACAGCAACTCTGCCAAACTTGTAAAATAATGGGAATCACAATTCTGCAAATTAACATCTGACACTTCTTCAACAACCGTTACCTCCTTAAACTAGAACTCTGCAACCACAACCCAGGCATTGTCCTCTTAAATGAAACATCAGCCAGATCTGACCAGCACATAAAGATACGTGGGTACTCAACTCTCGAGAAATCCAGGGGACCCAACAGCGGGGTGCCCATCTTAGTGAAGCAGGGGCATGAATTCCGCAATATACATGTCGACGAGGACAACGTCCTAGCGGTCGAAGTGCCAACATCACATGGGCAACTCCTAGTAGGTTCAGGGTACTTCCCCCCCAGACAACCGTATATCGAATCCATTCCCTTACACCGACTTCTCAATAGAAACATCCCTACTGTCTTAGCAGGGGACTTCAATACCCACCACCCTGCTCTCTTCAATTGTGGAGCCGCCCAGCCCCAAGGTGACCACAAGGGGAAACAACTATACCACATAATGGCCGTGAAAGACCTTACATTCCAAGGCCCATTCTTCAAGTCGTTCATGGGCCCCCACCCAGGCACCCCAGACGTAGTTCTCACCAACAGAGACTGCGACCTGTTCTACTGTAGAGTCTTCCCAGGCGGCAACGTCGGGTCAGACCACATCCCCGTGGTAATCAAGCTACAGTCCACTCTGTTCTGAACACCCACCCTCCCCAAACCCAACGTGAAGGTGCTAGGTTTTGACCCCTTTAGAGCCTTCTTAGGAAATGACCAAACCATTTCTCTCGAAGACCAGCCCTCTAGTGCAATAGACGGGGCGATTAACTCCCTCCAGGCCAGAATCAAAGAGGCCACACAAGGTTGCTGCACACTGACATCGTCCAAGATCTACCAACAATACAAACCAACCAGGGAAATCAAGGACAGAATGAACACGTACCAATCAGAATGCAGCAGACACTTCCTCACAGGGCAACCCTCCCGGGAAGTCCTACAAAGATTGAGAAGAGAGCTAATCGCCCTAATAACCCAACATAAAAAAAGGTCTTTGGGATTATCTGGTGAGCCAAGCTAACCAGTATAAACGCCACCCAGACCAATTCTTGAACAAGATCTGCAGGCTCCTAGGGGCCAATACACTCCCATTCAACACCTCACTCCTTCACCGACGAAGACAGCGAGGTAGTGACTACCCTACTTGATGACCCACTAGACCAAGCCAAGCTGATGGGCGAAGTATGGGAGCACATTCTCTCATACAATGACAGCAGAAGATTTAACAATATCCACTACCAGTGGGTCAACCATTGGGGTGACGAGAACCTAGAAGACTTTCATTCTATACCAACAATTGACACATCTTCCTCGAAGACGAACACCCCCTTATCAGACCAATCACGCTCAGAGAAGTGTCCCAAGTCATAGGGCGACTGAGAAACACAGCTCCTGGCCCATCAGGCATAACAGCTAAACAACTAAAGTACCTTTCCAGTAACTGCAAGATGTCACATGTGAATATCTACACTGCCATCTTGGCATCTGGTCGCTTCCCAGAGGATTTCAAGACAGCTAAGATGATCTTCATCGCCAAACCTGACAAGGGCAACCGCAACCCCGAGAACTACAGACCCATCTCCCTACACAAAGTCACGGGCAAAGTCTTCGAAAGAATAATCTCCAACGGATTCAACTACTACATGGAGTTCAACCACCTATTCTCTGAAAGGCAGTTTGGCTTCAGGTCCCGCTGCAGCACTCAGCATGCCATAAACATCATCTTTGATGCCGTGGCCAGCTTGAAGAAGCAAGGGAACCTGGCCCTTATCGCCACCAGGGACATGCACAAGGCCTTCGACAGCCTTTTGCATGATGGTCTCATATACAAACTCGTAGACCTCCCTGACCATAACTGGACCTTTCTCAGGCTCATCTACAACTTCTTAACAGAAAGAAGAATCATCCTCACCTTCCACGGAGCGGAATCAATTCCCTTCACACCAACAGCAGGAGTACCCCAAGGCTCTTGCCTCAGCCCTGTCTTCAACATATACGTCAACGACCTCCCCCAACCTGAACATACCGACACCATCATCACCCAATTTGCAGACGATGTCATCCATGTGGTCTCCTCCACCCTTACAGCTGGTGCAAATAAGCATAGGAGAGCAATTGAGAAAATGAATGAAGAACTAAATAGAACAGCCAGGTGGGAGAAGAAATGGAGTATCACAACCATCCCAGACAAAGTCCTCATCAGCACTATCGGATGCTTACCATCAACCATAGAACACAAAAGGGGCATTTCCATCAGAGGCACCAGAATTGCTATTAGGAATCCAAACAAGATCCTAGGATACGAGATCAACAGAATACTCAACTCGACAACCCACACAACCAAAAAAGTAAACCTAGGGAAAGCCGTCTTGGCCAACTTTATCGATTCAAAGCAGCTTCTCCCCACATCAAGCAACACCTGTACAAGATGATGATCAGACCTCTGCTGGAATACCCCTGTGCACCCATGTCGCTCACAACCAAAACCAACATGCTAAAACTCCAAAGAGTCCAAAACAAAGCCCTCCACTTCATCACTGGCACCAGACTCAGAGACAGAATCAGGACTGAGGACCTACACATACAACAGAGAATCTCCGCAATCAATGTCCGGTTAGACAAACTTACGAAGAGACATCTATATGACATGAAAAAACTCTATGTGCATGACAGAGAGAACCCCCCAACTAGTGAACACGACCGACTAGACCATCACCACCCCTCCTCACAGAGCCCAAAGAATGACCCTCCAACAAAGAGTTCGACGCTTCATCCACAAGGAGAACTTCCCTCGACCGAAAATCTTAAGCGACCTCCCTGCAGAAGAAGAATGGATACCACCGGAACCATTCTATGTCCAGTAACATGGACTAACGTTCCCCATCTCTGGGTGACCCACTTCTATCAACCAACACCTCACAACTAACCTTGTTGCACTACAACTACCCTCCAACAGGACACAACCTCACTGCTTAGCAGCCAACTCCAGGTGAGAAACCAACCTCCATCAAATGACCTGCAACATCCGCCTGCAGCTGCGGCCTTCTGACCAACCTCTTGCGAAAAAAAGGCAATTGCATGCAGTGTGCATCCTTCCAATTCAATGATGCACTGGTATATCAACACTATTGCAGTGTGCAATTGGTGGGCAGGAGGTATACCCCAACCAACCTCTTTATAAATTACTCAATATACACATGCGTATTCAAAATGCACCAAAGTAGATAGGACACTACCCTTTTATAACCCCACCTCCCCCTTCTCCCTCCCCAACCTTTCCTACATTCCATCCTTACCCATCCTCCTTCCTCCCTCCCATCTTACCAAAGCTCTGGTCAGAACCTCGCACCGATACAAGGCGACCACCTGAGGTATGGAAGACAGCAACTGTAGTCCCAGTTTTTAAAAAGAGAGACACGAGACATTGAACTACAGACCAGTGTCACTGACATGTATAGTATGCAAAGTCATGGAGAAGATTATCAGGAGAAGAATGGTGGAGCACCTAGAAAGGAATGAGTTCATGAACGACAGCCAGCACGTTTCAGGGATGGGAAACCCTGTGTCACAAACCTACTGGAGTTCTATGACTCCAGCTTTGGGAGACACGAGCTGCAGCTCGTGTCTCCCAAAGTCTATAAGAGGATCTGAAGGAGATGAATAGGGAGGGGGAGGTGATGAAAGAAAGCGGCAGTGCTATGAGGGGAGTGACAAGAATGGCAAGTGAGGGAACTGAAGGATGAGAAGGAACAAAGACCTCTGTGGAAATGTTATTATGCAACTAGGAGATGCTAGTGATAAGAAAAACAGCTCAAATTAGATATGGAAATACGGGAAAAAGGGTTTGGGAAGAGTATTGGGAGGTCGCTGATCATTCAAGAGCGTCAGTAGGCTGAGTCCTGCCTTCCCGTTCCACCTAAACACAGTTACCCACAACAGACCATATTCCACGCCCATCCCCACACACATAGTCCATTTCCACACCCCCATCCCCAACCCAGTACACATACCTTCCTCACAAGTGCCGGAAACACGGTAATGGAAAGAACGCTGAAAGTACGGTACATGAATACAAATGATATTACAGATAAGGTTAAAGAGTGGCATAAAGAAATGAGAGAGTTATCCCCAGATATTATAGCACTCAGAAACAGCTTATGGAGATACCGGACGTGATCTTTCTGTCTGGATTTCAGATTTTGAGGGAAGACAGAGGTAACAGGGGGAAAGTTGGGATTAGAAGCGCTACTTATAAGAAACCAATGGACTATTGAAGAGGGAGGAATGAAGAGGAGGGAAGCAGATGACTGCACAGTAGACACACTGAAGACCAGAGGTCCCATAGGGATGATAGCAGTGATATACAACCCTCCACTAAAGAGTAAGAGGCCAGTATAAAAATATGATGATGGTACACAAGTCGAAGTGGCCAGAAGGGCCCAATTATCAGGGCAGAACCTTGTGCCACATGGAGGGCCAGAAACTTGGAGGGCTAAGATGCTGAAACTGGTAATGTAAACCTTCATAAACCAACATGTAGAGACTCAGAGAGAGGAGAAGGTAAACAAGCAAGGCTGGACCTTGTATTCACTCTGAGTGGTTCTGACATGGAGATATTATATTTGAATGGCACCTCAGTGGTAGTGATCACACGGGCCAGAGTTTCAAAAACCATGTATCAGTAACAGTGGAGGGTGAAGAAGCACAGATGTGAGAAGCTAATCTTCAAAAGAGGTGACTGAAAAGGAATGAGGTAGTTCCTGTATGAATGGGAAGACCAGAGGTACGACATGGTTTACCCAGAGTAGAGAGGCCAATGTCCAATGTGCTAGAGCATGGAAAATGTACAGAAGGCAAAAAACTCAGGAAAACAAGGAGTCGAACAGAAGAACCAGAAACCAATGTGCATAGATAAGAAGATTACGCTAATTAACACTATAAGAATAACATTGTATCGAAAGTCAAGTCCCACTCAGATATGTTATTTAGCCACACCAGGTGAAAGACAACAGTTAGAGACCAGGTAATCAGCCTGAAGAAGGAGAGTGAGGAACTCACAAGACCAGGAATAGTGTAAGAAACTCAGAATGTGATTTAGGAAAGTATTCTCTTAGACAGGAAGGCTACCAACAAACCGAACAGGAAGAGAGAACCAGCAAACAATGGACATAATGCATATTACAAGGGAGGTGAAGAAGTTGGTATGTGAGCTACATACCTTGAAGGTGGTGGTACCACCAAATATCTCGTAATGAATACTGAGAGAGGGAGAAGAGGCAACTGTGTGTGCCACTAACAACAATCTTCAACAGGTGTTTCCCCACAAGGTAACTGCAAGGAGTGTCCAAGACAGTAAATGTAGTCTCGATTTTTGAGGAAGGAGACAGATAAGCAGCGTTAAATTACAGACCAGTGTCACTGACTGTATGTAAAGTCACGGAGAAGATTATTAGGACAAGAGTGTCAGAGCAGCTGGAAGGAATGGGCTTATGACGGTTTTAGGGATGAAAAATCCTGTGCCACAATCCTTCTGGATTTCTATGACGAGGTAACAGAAGTAAGACAGGAGAGAGGGCTGGATATACTGCATTTTCTTGCACTGTAAGAAGGCTATTGACGCAGTATCATGCATGAGACTCTTACAAAAGCTAGAGAAGTAGACAGGAACAACTGGGAAAGCACATCATTGAATCAAGGTATCCCAAACAAGAAGGAAATAACGAGCGATGGTCCGTTAAGAGAAGTCAGAGCGGATGTGACTCGTGGAGTTCCAATGGGATCAGTTTTGGAGCCAGTATAGTTTTTTATATATGTGAATTATATGGCCGAAGGGATAGGATCAGAAGTATTCTTGTTCACAGATAACGTTAAATTAATGAGGAGACTGCAAGCTATCCAGAACCAAGAAAGACTACAAATATATCTGGACAGACTGCAGGTCTGCTCTGATCAATGGTTCTGGAGTTCAACTTACCAAGAGCAAAGTTATAAAGTTTGGGGAATGAGACAGAAGACTGCATAGTAGAGGATCCTGTGGCAGACGCTGCTAACCTCACTCAAAGAGGACCTTGGAGTGGGCATTACACCGAGCATATCATCAGAGGTGCATATCAACCAAATAACTTCTGCAGCAAATGAGGAGAAGTTAAGGTAACTCAACCTTATGAAACTGGAGGACATGGCTACAGGGAGGTATGACAACAACATACAAAATACTGAAAGGAACTGAGGTAAACAGGAACAGAATGTTCTGTTATTAAGAAACAGGAACACGAGGACATAGCTGGAAGTTGAAAGTTCAAATGAGTCACAGAGATGTTTGGAATTATTTCCTCGCCTTCACTGTAGTCAAGAAGTGGAATAAAATGGATCCAAACATTGCTTTAGGAAGAGGTACGGTAAGGCTCTTGATGCCATGAGAAACCTGACATAGTAGCGACCAGCAAAGACTCGTAGCCAGAAGCTGAGTTCGACCCCTGCAACCACATACGGGTGAATACATACAGATGAGTACACATACACACACACTCATGGCACAGATGAGTACACATACACACACCCATGACACAGATGAGTACACATACACACACCCATGGCACAGATGAGTACACATACACACACCCATGGCACAGATGAGTACACATACACACACCCATGGCACAGATGAGTACACATACACACACCCATGGCACAGATGAGTACACATACACACACCCATGGCACAGATGAGTACACATACACACACCCATGGCACAGATGAGTACACATACACACACCCATGGCACAGATGAGTACACATACACACACCCATGGCACAGATGAGTACACACACACACACACACTCATGGCACAGATGAGTACACACACACACACACACACTCATGGCACAGATGAGTACACAAACACACACACACTCATGGCACAGATGAGTACACAAACACACACTCATGACACAGATGAGTACACACACACACACTCATGACACAGATGAGTACACAAACACACACTCATGACACAGATGAGTACACACACACACACTCATGACACAGATAAGTACACAAACACACACACACTCATGGCACAGATGAGTACACACACACACACTCATGACACAGATGAGTACACACACACACACTCATGGCACAGATAAGTACACAAACACACACTCATGACACAGATGAGTACACACACACACACTCATGGCACAGATGAGTACACATCACTCCTCTAAATAAAGAAAAACGGAACCAGTGATTTGTGCTAGAGAAAAAAGAATCATCGAATATGAGAGATCTGGGAGATAAAATGTAATTAAAAATTAAATGGAAAATGTCTCCTAAGGACAACACTGGAGGCTTAGATGGTACCCATTATGTTAAGTAACCAAGACTTTTCTCATAACTATCAGCATCGTGATGGAAACAGGATGACACTTACCTATTTGTGATAGCAAGTTTGAGAGAGTTGTAAGAAGACAGTGTTATCTGGACCCTGGCTGGCCTGTGCCAGCGGACTCTGCTACATGCTGCCAGATTTTACGATCCAGTTGTTTTAGGTATATCGTACTGAGACAAGTCACGATACTTCTTGCTTAGTGGGTAGAAATGTATGTCTCTAGTATATTTTTATGTATAGGAGGCTGCCATACACTGAGTTACCAGCTGTGTCCCCACACTATACACTGTGACCATATGGAAGGCTGCCATTCACTGAGTTACCAGCTGTGTCACCACACTATACACTGTGACCATATAGGAGGCTGCCATACACTGAGTTACCAACTGTGACCATATAGAAGGCTGCCATACACTGAGTTACCACTGTGTCCTCACACTATACACTGATGACCAATAGAGGCCCCATACACTGAGTTACCAGCTGTGTCCCCACACTATACACTGTGACCATATAGGAGGCTGCCATACACTGAGTTACCAACTGTGA
>NC_069493.1:13877572-13928203 GCF_026875155.1 Cherax quadricarinatus
AAACAAGTTACATGTTAAGCAAGGAATACATGTACAATGTATACAGAACATGTACAAGGTAAACAATTACATGTATCAAGGATGCAAGTACATGTACAAGGTATGCAAGTACATGTACAAGGGTATGCAAGTACATTTACAAGGTATACAAGTACAGGTGCTCAAGTGGTACAAGTACATGTACAAGTTACTACAAGTACAGGAGACAAGGTATAGCAAGTACATTTACAAGGAATACATTACAGGTGGCACAAAGGTATACAAGTACATGAACAAGGGTACACAAGTACATTTTCAAGGTAGACAAGTACATGTACAGAGTAAACACGGTACAATGTAGCAAGAGCGTACAAGTACATGTGACAAAGTGTATACAAGTACATGTACAGCAAGGTAATACAAGTAAATGACAAGGTATGCAAGTACATGTACAAGGTATACAAGAACATGTACTAGGTATACAAGTACATGTACAAGGTACACAAGTACATGTACAAGGTATACAAGTACATGTCAAGGTACACAAGTACATGTACAAGGTAATACAAGAACATGTACTAGTATACAAGTACATGTACAAGGACACAAGTACAGGGAACAAGGTAAACAAGTACATGTACAAGGAAATACAGACAAAAGCTGACATCAGTGACATACTACTATATAGAAAGTCGCTTTTATGCTGAGCATTTCCCGCAAATTAGGCCATTTTGTCCCAGGATGTGACCCACACCAGTCCACTAACACCCAGGATGTGGCCCAAAACCCATCCACTAACACCCAGGATGTGACCCACAACCAGTTCACTAACACCCAGGATGTGGCCCACACCAGTCCACTAACACCCAGGATGCCTCCCACACCTGTCCACTGACACCCAGGATGTGACCCACACCAGTCCACTAGCACCCAGGATGTGACCCACACCATCCACTAACACCCGGGATGTGACCCACACCAGTCCCACTAACACCCAGGATGTGACCCACACCAGTCCACTAACACCCAGGATGCCACCCACACCAGTCCACTAATACCCAGGATGTGGCCCACACCAGTCCACTAACACCCAGGATGCCTCCCACACCAGTCCACTAACACCCAGGATGCCACCCACACCAGTCCACTAACACCCAGGATGTGGCCCACACCAGTCCACTAACACCCAGGATGCCACCCACACCAGTCCACTAACACCCAGGATGTGACCCACACCAGTCCACTAACACCCAGGATGTGGCCCACACCAGTCCACTAACACCCAGGATGCCTCCCACACCTGTCCACTGACACCCATGATGTGACCCACACCAGTCCACTAGCACCCAGGATGTGACCCACACCAGTCCACTAACACCAATATGGACCCAACCCCAGCCACTAGCACCCAGGATGTGACCCACACCATCCACTAACACCCAGGAGGGTGACCCACACCAGCCCACTAACACCCAGGATGTGACCCACACCAGTCCACTAACACCCAGGATGCCACCCACACCAGTCCACTAACACCCAGGATGCCACCCACACCAGTCCACTAACACCCAGGATGGCCCACACCAGCCACTAACACCCGGGATGCCACCCACACCAGTCCACAACACCCAGGATGCCACCCACACCAGCCCCACTAACACGCAGATGCCACCCACACCTGTCCACTAACACCCAGGATGTGACCCACACCAGCCCACTAACACCCAGGATTGACCCACACCATCCACTAACACCCAGGAGTGACCCACACCAGTCCCTAACACCCAGGAATGTGACCCACACCAGCCCCACTAACACCCAGGAATGCGACCCAAAACCAGTCCACTAACACCCAGGATTGGACCCACACCATCCACTAACACCCAGGATGCCACCCCCACCAGTCCACTAACACCCAGGATGTGACCCACACCAGTCCACAAACACCCAATGTGACCCACACCAGTCCACTAACACCCAGGATTTGACCCACACCAGTCCACTAACACCCCAGGATGTGACCCACACCAGTCCACTAACACCCAGATGTGACCCACACCATCCACTAACACCCGGGATGTGACCCACACCATCCACTAACACCCAGGATGCGACCCACACCAGTCCACTAAAAACCCAGGATGTGACCCACACCAGTCCACAAACACCCGGGATGTGACCCACACCCAGTCCACTAACACCCAGGATGGACCCACCCCAAATCCACTAACACCCAGGATGTGACCCACACCAGTCCACTAACACCCAGGATGTGACCCACACCAGTCCACTAACACCCAGGATGTGACCCACACCAGTCCACTAACACCCCAGGATGTACCCACCCGTCCACTAACACCCAATGTGACCCACACCAGTCCACTAACACCCAGGATGTTACCCACACCAGTCCACTAACACCCAGGATGTGACCCACACCAGTCCACTAACACCCAGGATGTGACCCACACCAGTCCACTAACACCCAGGATGTGACCCACACCAGTCCACTAACACCCAGGTACCTATTGTACTGATGGGTGAACATGGACAGCAGGTGTTTTAAAGAAACACGTTCCTAATATTTTCCATCCGTACCGAGGATTCGATCTCCGGACCTCCGGATCAAAAGGTATTGTACCGCTGGAGAAAAAAGTTTTTAGACATTTTTGTACACTACTGACATCTGGCAACTCAGACGTTGTATTTACTTGGTTTGTAACGAGGATGGTGATTGGCTGACAAAGTTGATTCCCAGTACGGTCTTTGTATCTATTTAAAAACAGATTTGTGTTCAATATTAAATGGTTTATATAATGATGGGTGTATTGTAGCAACAGTTTTGTGAATCATGTCTGTTTACAGACTTTATGGACGTTGCAGTTTCTTTAGCATAACATTGTATATCCTGTAAATAGAGGTGAAAGTGTAATCTAACTTTTCTAACAACCGTTCTCTAGGTAATCCAGATATGACTGATATCTAAAAAATCATTTAGTACTAAATCGTCAAGATGCCTCCCACTCTAACCACACAGTAGAGCGGAAAAGTAATGTGAAGGACCTGGGAGTGGTAATGTCAGAAGATCTCACCTTCAAGGACCACAACAATGCCACTATCACATCTGCGAGGAAACTGATAGGATGGATAATGAGAACATTCAAGACAAGAAATGTTAAGCCAATGATGATAATTTTTAAATCACTTGTTCTCTCTAGGCTGGAATACTGCTGTACATTAACATCCCCATTCAAGGCAGGTGAAATTGCAGATCTAGAGAATGTACAGAAAACCTTTACTGCACGTGTAAGTTCCATCAAACACCTTAACCACTGTGAACTCCAGGAAGAACTTGACTTGTACTCACTGGAACGCAGGCGAGAGAGATACATCATAACCTAAACCTTCGCAGGCGATGCAGTATTCTCGCCAGTGAAAAGTAGGGGTGTCACTGGTACACTAAGAAAAAACACAGTAAGTGCCTGGGGCCCAAGACTGTTCAACAGCCTCCCTGGTTGTCTTCAAGAGGGAGCTGGAAAGATACCTAGAGTCAGTGCAGAATCAGCCAGGCTGTGGTTCGCACGTTGGACTACGTGCGACCAGCAGTAACAGCCTCGTTGATCAGGCCCTAATCCACCAGGAGGCCTGGTCATGGACCGGGTAGAGGGGAATACCCTCCAGATAGACTCCAGGTAGACATGTCTACAAATTCTTCGACAAAGCAATTGGGAATTCCAATCACTGACTTCCTATGGAGAGTAAAACCTAAACCTACTGAAAGGAAGAGTTAAACCTAAACCCACTGGAAGTAAGACTTAAACCACAATATTTACAGGAGTGACGTCAGAGCCAGGTAGTGACCTGACTCTTAAAACAGTCTGGCAAACACCTGCCTCGCTTATATTATGGAGCGTAGGTGTGTTATCTGGATGAGGTAGTGTGTTATCCGGAGGAGGTAGAGTGTGTTAGAGTGTTATCTGGAGGAGGTAGAGTGTGTTAGAGTGTTATCTGGAGGAGGTAGTGTGTGTTAGAGTGTTATCTGGAGGAGGTAGAGTGTGTTAGTGTGTTATCTGGAGGAGGTAGAGTGTGTTAGTGTGTTATCTGGTGGAGGTAGTGTGTGTTAGAGTGCTATCTGGAGGAGGTAGAGTGTGTTAGTGTGTTATCTGGAGGAGGTAGTGTGTGTTAGAGTGTTATCTGGAGGAGGTAGTGTGTGTTAGTGTGTTATCTGGAGGAGGTAGTGTGTGTTAGTGTGTTATCTGGAGGAGGTATTGTGTTTTAGTGTGTTATATGGAGGAGGTTAGAGTGTGTTAGAGTGTTTATCTGGAGGAGGTTAGAGTGTATTTTTAGTGTGTTATCTGGAGGGGTAGAGTGTGTTAGCGTTATCTGGAGGTAGGTAGAGTGTTTTTAGGTGTTATTGGAGGAGGTTAGAGTGTGTTAGTGTGTTATCTGGACGGGTAGGTGTGTTAGTGGTTATCTGGGAAGGTAGTGTGTGTTAGTGTGTTATCTGGAGGAGGTAGTGGGGTGTTAGTGTGTTATCTGGAGGAGGTAGTGTGTGTTTAGTGTGTTATCTGGAGGAGGTAGAGGTGTGTTAGAGTGTTATCTGGAGGAGGTAGAGTGTGTTAGAGTGTTATCTGCAGGAGGTAGAGTGTGTTAGTGTGTTATCTGGAGGAAGTAGAGTGTGTTAGTGTGTTATCTGGAGGAGGTAGAGTGTTTAGGAGTGTTATCTGGAGGAGGTAGAGTGTGTTAGTGTGTTTTCTGGAGGAAGTATGAGTTTGTTAGTGTGTTATTTTGGAGGAGTAGAGTGTGTTAGAGTGTTATCTGGATGAGGTAGAGTGTGTTTAGTGTGGTTATCTGGAGGATGTAGAGTGTTTTTAGTGTGTTATCTGGAGGAGGTAAAGTGCGTTAGAGTGTTTTTTCTGGAGGAGGTTAGAGTGTGTTAGTGTGTTATTGGAGGAGGTAGAGTGTGTTAGTGTGTTATTGGAGGAGTAGAGTGTGATAGTGTGTTATCGGGAGGAGGTTAGAGTGTGTTAGAGTGTTATCTGGAGGAGGTAGAGGGGTGTTAGTGGGGTTATCTAGGGGATGTAGAGGTGTTTAGTGTGTTATCTGGAGGATGTAGAGTTTTGTTAGTGAGTTATCGGAGGAGGTAAGAGTGTGTTAGTGTGTTATCTGGAGGAGGTAGAGTGTGTTAGTGTGTTATCTGGAGGATTGTAGAGTGTGTTGGGAAGGTGTTATCGGGGAGGAGGTTGAGTGTGTTAGTGTGTTATCTGGAGGAGGTAGAAGGTGTGTTAGTGTGTTTCTGGAGGAAGTAAAGTGTGTTAGTGTGTTATCTGGAGGAGGTAGAGTGTGTTAGAGTGTTATCTGGATGAGGTAGAGTGATGGGTTTTAGTGTGTTATCTGGAGGATGTAGAATATTGTTAGTGTGTTTATATGGAGGAGGGAGTGTGTTATCTGGGGGAGGTATGAGTGTGTTAGTGTGTTATCTGGAGGAGAGATGTGTTATCTGGAAGGAGTTAGAGTGTTTTTTAGTGTGTTATCTGGAGGAGGAGAGTGTGTTAGTGTGTCATCTGGAGGAGGTTAGAGTGTGTTTAGTGTGTTATCTGGAGGAGAGAGTGTGTTACCTGGAGGAGGTAGAGTGTGTTAGTGTGTTATCTGGAGGAGGTAGAGTGTGTTAGTTTGTTATCTGGAGGAGGTTGAGTGTGTTAGTGTGTTATCTGGTGGAGGTTAGAGTGAGGTTAGTGTGTAATCTGGAGGAGGGTAGAGTGTGTAGGGTGTTATCTGGAGGAGAGAGTATGTTATCTGGAGGAGGTAGAGTGTGTTAGAGTGTTATCTGGAGGAGAGAGTGTGTTATCTGGAGGAGGTAGAGTGTGTTAGCGTGATATCTGGAGGAGGTACAGTGTGTTTGAGTGTTATCTGGAGGAGGTTGAGTGTGTTAGTGTGTTATCTGGAGGAGGTAGAGTGTGTTAGTGTGTTATCTGGAGGAGGTAGAGTGTGTTAGTGTATCATCTGCAGGAGGTAGAGTGTGTTAGAGTGTTATCTGGAGGAGAGAGTGTGTTATCTGGAGGAGGTAGAGTGTGTTAGTGTGTTATCTGAAGGAGTTAGAGTGTGTTAGTGTGTTACTGGAGGAGATAGAGTGGTTAGTGTGTTATTGGAGGAGGTAGAGTGTGTTAGTGTGTTATCTGAAGGAGAGAGTGTGTTATCTGGAGGGGGTTTAGAGTGTGTTAGTGTTATCTGGAGGGGGTTTAGAGTGGCTAGGTTTTATCTGGAGGAGGTAGAGTGTGATAGTGTTTTTATTTGGGGGAGGTAAGGTGTGTTAGTGTGTTATCTGGAGGAGAGAGTGTGTTATATGGAGGAGGCAAAATGTGTTAGTGTTTTATCTGGAGGAGAGAGTGTGTTTTCGGAGGAGGTTAGATGTGGTGTGTGTTATCTGGAGGAGGTAGATGTGTTAATGTGCAAATTTGGAGGAGGTAGGGGTGTGTTAGTGTGTTATCTGTAGGAGAGGGGGTGTGTTATCTGGAGGAGGTAGAGTGTGTTAGTTGTTATCTGGAGGAGCTAGAGTGTGTTAGTGGTTTTCTGGAGGAGGTAGATGAGTGTGTTAGTGTGTTATCTGGAGGAGAGAGTGTGTCATCTGGAGGGGTAGGGGGGCGTTATTTGTGTTATCTGGAAGAGATAGAGTGTGTTTGAGTGTTATCTGGGGGAGGTAGAGTTTTGTTTAGTGTGTTATCTGGATGAGGCAGAGCGTGTTGTGTGTTATCTGGAAGAGGTTTGAGTGGGGTTATCTGGGGGGAGAGAGTGTGTTATATAGAGGAGGTAGAGTGTGTTAGTGTGTTATCTGGAGGAGGTTAGATGTGTGTTAGTGTGTTATCTGGAGGAGGTGTAGAGTGTGTTAGTGTGTGTTATCTGGAGGAGGTAGAGTGTGTTACTGTGTTATCTGGAGAAGAGAGTGTGTTATCTGGAGGAGGTAGAGTGTGTAAGTGTGTTATTGTAATAAGTAGAGTGTGTTAGTGTGTTATTGGAGGAGGTAGAGTGTGTTAGTGTGTTATTGGAGGAGGTAGGGAGTGTGTTTGTGTGTTATCTGGAGGAGAGAGTGTGTTATCTGGAGGAGGTAGAGTGTGTTAGTGTGTTATCATGAGGAGAGAGTGTGTTATCTGGAGGAGGTAGAGTGTGTTAGTGTGTTATCTGATGGAGGTAGAGTGTGTTAGTGTGTTATCTGGAGGAGGTAGAGTGTGTTAGTGTGTTATCTGGAGGAGGTAGAGAGTGTGTTAGTGTGTTATCTGGAGGAAGTTGAGTGTGTTTAGTGTGTTTATGATGGAGGAGAGAGTGTGTTATCTGGAGGAGGTAGAGTGTGTTAGTGTGTTATCTGGAGGAGGTTAGAGTGTGTTAGTGTGTCTATCTGGAGGTAGGTTTTTAGAGTGTGTTAGTGTGTTATCTGGAGGAGGTAGAGTGTGTTAGTGTGTTATCTGGAGGGGGTAGAGTGTGTTAGTGTATCATCTGCAGGAGGTAGAGTGTGTTAGAGTGTTATCTGGAGGAGAGAGTGTGTTATCTGGAGGAGGTAGAGTGTGTTAGTGTGTTATCTGGAGGAGGTTAGAGTGTTGTTGTGTGTTATTGGAGGAGTATAGAGTGTTGTTAGTGTGTTATCTGGAGGAGGTTTTAGGTTGTGTTAGTGTGTTATCTGAAGGAGAGAGTGTGTTATCTGGAGGAGGTAGAGTGTGTTAGTGTTATCTGGAGGAGGTAGAGTGTGCTAGTGTTTTATCTGGAGGAGGTAGAGTGTGATAGTGTGTTATCTGGAGGAGGTAGAGTGTGCTAGTGTGTTATCTGGAGGAGAGAGTGTGTTATCTGGAGGAGGTAGAGTGTGTTAGTGTGTTATATGGAGGAGGCAGAATGTGTTAGTGTGTTATCTGGAGGAGGTAGAGTGTGTTAGTGTGTTATCTGGAGGAGAGAGTGTGTTATCTGGAGGAGGTAGAGTGTGTTAGTGTGTTATCTGGAGGAGGTAGAGTGTGTTAATGTGCTATCTGGAGGAGGTAGAGTGTGTTAGTGTGTTATCTGGAGGTGAGAGTGTGTTATCTGGAGGAGGTAGAGTGTGTTAGTGTGTTATCTGGAGGAGCTAGAGTGTGTTAGTGTGTTATCTGGAGGAGGTAGAGTGTGTTAGTGTGTTATCTGGAGGAGAGAGTGTGTTATCTGGAGGAGGTAGAGGGCGTTAGTGTGTTATCTGGAAGAGATAGAGTGTGTTAGAGTGTTATCTAGGGGAGGTAGAGTGTGTTAGTGTGTTATCTGGATGAGGCAGAGTGTGTTAGTGTGTTATCTGGAAGAGGTTGATTGTGTTAGTGTGTTATCTGGAGGAGAGAGTGTGTTATATAGAGGAGGTAGAGTGTGTTAGTGTGTTATCTGGAGGAGGTAGAGTGTGTTAGTGTGTTATCTGGAGGAGGTAGAGTGTGTTAGTGTGTTATCTGTAGGAGAGAGTGTGTTATCTGGAGGAGGTAGAGTGTGTTAGTGTGTTATCTGGAGGAGGTAGAGTGTGTTACTGTGTTATCTGGAGAAGAGAGTGTGTTATCTGGAGGAGGTAGAGTGTGTAAGTGTTGTTATTTTTAATAAGTTAGGAGTGTGTTAGTGTGTTATCTGGAGGAGGTTAGAGTGTGTTAGTGTGTTATCTGGAGGAGGTAGAGTGTGGTTAGTGTGTTATCTTGAGAGAGAGGGTGTGTTATCTGGAGGAGGGAAGAGTGTGTGTTGTGTTTTTATCATGAGGAGAGAGTGGTTTTATCTGGAGGAGGTAGAGTGTGTTAGTGTGTTATCTGTAATAAGTAGAGTGTGTTAGTGTGTTATCTGGAGGAGGTAGAGTGTGTTAGTGTGTTATCTGGAGGAGGTAGAGTGTGTTAGTGTGTTATCTGGAGGAGGTAGAGTGTGTTAGTGTGTTATCTGGAGGAGAGAGTGTGTTATCTGGAGGAGGTAGAGTGTGTTAGTGTTTTATCTGGAGGAGGTAGAGTTATGTTAGTGTGTTATTGGAGGAAGTAGAGTGTGTTAGTTTGTTATCTGGAGGAGGTTAGAGTGTGTTAGTGTGTTATCTGAAGGAGGTAGAGTATGTTAGTGTGTTATCTGGAGGAGGTAGAGTGTGTTAGTGTGTTATCTGGAGGAGGTAGAGTGTGTTAGTGAGTTATCTGGAGGAGGTAGAGTGTGTTAGTGTGTTATCTGGAGGAGAGAGTGTGTTATCAGGAGGAAGTAGGTGTGTTAGTGTGTTTATCTGAGGAGAGAGTATGTTATATGGAGGAGAGTGTGTGTTATCTGGAGGAGGCAGAGTGTGTTAGTGTGTCATCTGGATAAGAGAGTGTGTTATCTGGAGGAGGTAGAGTGTGTTAATGTGTTATCTGAAGGAGGAGGTGAGTGTGTTATCTGGAGGAGGTAGAAGTGTGTTAGTGTGTTTTATCTGGGGAGGGGGGGAGGAGAGTTAGTGTGTTATCTGGAAGCAGAGTGGGTTATCTGGAGGAGTGAGATAGTAGTGTGTTAGTGTGTTATCTGGAAGGGAGGTGAGAGTGTTATCTGGAGAAGGGAGAGTGTGTTAGTGTGTTATCTTGAGGAGAGATGTGTTATCTGGATGGAGAGTCTGTTATCTGGAGGAGGTTAGAGTGTGTTAGTGTGTTATCTGGAGTAGAGAGAGTGTGTTATCTGGAGGTAGGTTAGTGTGTTATTGTGTAGGAGGTAGAGTGTGTTATCTGCGTATCTGGTATGAGAGTGTGTATGTGCGGAGAGGTGAGTGTGTTATCTGCAGGAATTAGATGTGTGGTTTATCTGAGGAGGTAAGTGTTTAGTGTGTTATCTGGAGGAAGTAGAGTGTGTTAGTGTGTTATCTGGAGGGGGTAGAGTGTGTTATTTCGGGAGGAGGTAGAGTGTGTTAGTGTGTTACTGGGAAGTAGAGTGTGTTAGTGTGTTATCTGGAGGAGGAGGGTGTTGGGTTTATCTGGAGAGTAGAGTGTGTAGGTTTTATCTGGGGGAGTAAGGTGTTTAGGGGGTTTATTTTGGAGGAGGGTAAAGGGGTTTAGGTGTTACTGAGGGGAAGTGGAGTGTGTTTTGGGGGGTGGTGTTTGGGTTATCGGGAAGGAGGTGTGTGTTACGGGGGGAGGTAGAGGTGTTAGGTTTATCTGGAGGAGGTAGAGTTTTTTTAGTGTTTTATCTGAGGGGAGTGTGTTATGTGTTATCTGGGGGGAAATTTGGGGTAGTAGGGGGGTGTTTAGTGTGTTATCTGGGGGGGGGGTGGTTTTGGAGGGTTTGGGGGTTTGGGTTTTATCTGGAAAAGGGGAGGTGTTGGTTTTATTGGAGGAGGAGAGGTGAGTTTTTCGGGAGGAAAAAAGGGGGTTTTTTAGGGGGGGATTTTTAGAGTGTTTTTGGGGGTAAAAGGTATTTTTAGGAGGGTTTTTAAAGTTTTTTTATTGGGGGGGGAGGTTTTAAGGGGGTGGGGTTGAGTGTGTTGGGGGGTGTGTTATCTGGGAGGGGGTTAGGTTTTAGGGAGGGTTTGGTGTGTTAGTTTCCAGGGGTAAGTTTTTTTTTTTGGGGTTTTTTGGGGGAAAGGGTTTTCCTGGGGGTTTTTTTGGGTTTTATTGGGGGTAGAGTTTTTTTTTAAGGGGGGTGGGGGTTTTTTTTTTGGGGTAAGTTTATTTTTTTGGGAGAGTGTTTTTGGGGTTATCAGGAGAGAGATTTTATCGGGAGGAGGTGATTTGATTTTTTGGGGGGGTGTGTTATTTGGGAGTTAGAGTTTGTAGCGTGAACGGGGGAGGCTTTTTTTTAGGTTTTATCTGGAGGGGGTTTTTGAGGTTTTTTTTTTAGGAGGTTGTTAGGTTTATCGGAGGAGGTAAGTTTTTGTTATAATTGGGGAGTGGTTTTTTAATGTTTTTGGAGGGAGTGTGTACGGGGAGGAGGAAGTGTGTTATTTGTGTTATCGAAGGGGGAAGAGTTTTTTTAGTGTGATTGGGGGTGGGTTTTTTAAGGGGAGGAGGGGTAATTGTTAGTTTTTTTATCTAAGGGAATTGGTTAGGGGGGTGGGGTTTTTGTGTTATTGGAGGGGAGGGGTTTGTTAATCTGGGGGGGAAAATGGGGTTTTAGGGGAGAGTGTGTTAGTGTGTTACTGGAGGAGGAGGGTTATTGGGGGGTTTTTTTTTGTTCTGGAGGGAAATTAGAAGGGGGTTTAGGTTTTTGTTTTTAAGGGGTTGTGTGTTACTGGAGGGGGAAGGTTTGTTTATCTGGGGGGAAAAGGGGTTTTACGGGAGGTTGTGTTGGTTTACTGGGGGAGTAGAGGGGTTAGTGTGTTTATTGGGAGGTAGAGGTGTTAGGGGGTTTTTATCGGAGGAGAGAGTGTTATCTGGAGGAGGTAAGGGCGTTAGTGTGTTTCGGGAAGAATAATTGGTTTTGGGTTTTAAATTGGGGGAGGTAGATTTTTTTTAGGGGTTTTACGGATGAGGCAGGGGGTTGTTGTTGAAGATTTATGTGTTTTTGGAAAGAGGTGTTTTAAAGAGTAAATTGTGTTGTGTGTTATCTGGGGGAGATTTTATTGAGAGGAGTAGAGTGTGTTAGGGGTTTTATCTGAGGAGGTAGGGGGGTTTTGTGTTATTTGAGGAGGGTGTTATCTGGAGGAGGTGAGTGTGAAAAGTGTGTTATTTGTAAAAAGGGAGTGTGTTACGGGAGGGGTAGAGTGTGTTATGGTTTCGGGAGGGTGAGTGTGTTATTTTTTCGGGGGAGAGAGTGTTTTATCTGAGGGGGTTTGGGTTTAGTTGTTTGGGGGTGGTTTGGGAAGGGGGTGTTTGTTTTTTTATAGTAGGTTGTTATGTTTTCTGGGAGGTGAGTGTGTTAGTGGTTATCTGGAGGGGGGAGAGTGTGTTAGTGGTTATTTAGGAAGGAGGGAGTGTGTTATCTGGAGGGGGAAAAAGGGGTTTTTTAAAGGGATGTGTGTTAGTTTTTTATTGAGGAGTATTGTTTTTTATTTCTTGGAGGAGTAGATGGGGTTAGTGTGTTATCTGAAAAGTAAGTGTGTTATGTTTTTTCTGGGGGGGGGAGAGTGTGTTAGTGTTTCGGGAGGAGGGGTGAATGCAGGGGCAGGGTTTACCTGCGGGGCAAAGGGTTTTTTCCCAGGGGGGAGAGTGGTTCCCTGCAGGGGCAGGGGGGTTCCTGGGGAGGGGGGTTTTCCCGGGAGCGAGGTGTTACCGCAGGGGCAGAGTTTTTACTGCAGGAGAAGAGTGTTTTTACCGGGGGGCAGAGTGTGTTCCCTGCAGGAGGCAGGTGTTTTTACCTGCAGGAGGAGGTGTTTACCTGAAAGGGGAAGGTTTTTCCGAGGGGGGGGGACGGTGTTTCCTGCAGGGGGCAGGTGTTTTTTTCCCTGGGAGGAGAGTGTGTTACCGGGGGGGGGTTTTACCTCAGGGGGCAGAGTGTTTACCTGCAAGAGAGGTGGTTTGGGGAAAAAACAGAGGGGTTTACCTGGGGGGAAAAAGGGCCAAAAAATGTGTTACCTGCAGGAGGAGAGTGTTTTTAAAGCAGGGGGGTGGGGGGGGTTTTTCGGAGGCTTTTTAAACCGGGGGGATTTTCCCGGGGAGGGTTTTTACCTGCGGGGGCAGAGGGTTACCTGGGGGGGAAGGTTGTTACTGAGGGGAGGGCCGGGGGGACCCAAAAGGTGTTCCGAGGGCAGAGTGTGTTCCGAGGAGGGAGTGTTTTTAAAGGAGGGCCGGGGGGTTTTTCCTGCGGGAAAGGGGGGGGGGGCGGGGACGGACCCGGGAGGGGGGGGGGAGGGGAAATGGGGGCGAGGGGAAAGGGGGGGCGGGGGCCCAAAAAGGGGGTTGTTTTTAAGGGGAGAGGTGTTACTGCAGGGGAAAGGTGTTTTAAGGGAGGGGGTTTTTTCCGGGGAGAGGGTTTAGGGGGGAAGGGGTTTTACCTGCAGGGGAAGGGGGTTTCCCGGGGGGAGGCCAGGGGGGTTTTGGTTCCCCTGCGGGAGGGTGTTTCCCAGGAGGCAGGTTTTTCCCAGGAGGGGTTGTTCCCGGGAGGGGGGGTTTTACCGCAGGAGGCAAGGTGTTACCTGCAGGGGCGGGGTTTAAAGGGAGGGGTTTTTTACCCAAGGGGGGTTTTTTCCAGGGGCGAGGGTTACCTCAGGAGGGAGTGGTTCCTGGGGGGGGTTGTCCCTGAGGGGGCAGATGTGTTCCGCAAAAAGGTGTTTTCTAGGGGAGGTGTTTACCTGCGGGGAGGAGGGTTTACCGGGGAGGAGGTGGTTCCCCCAACGATTGTTTATCAGGGAAAAAGGTTTTTGGAGGAGGGGGGTTTTACCTGCAGGAAAAATGTGTTACCGGAGGAGAGGTGTTCCTGAGGGGAGGGGGGGTTCCCTGCAGGGGGCAGAGGTTTACCGGGGAGAGTGTGTTACCGCAAGGCAGAGTGTTCCGGGAGCAGAGTGTGTTACCTCAGGAGGCAGAGTTTTACCTGCAGGAGGGAAGTTTTACCTCGGACAGAGTGTGTTACCTGCGGGGGGAGTTTTCCCGGGGGGAAGGTTTTCCGCAGGGGGGGAAACCCGGGGGGTTTTTCCCTGCGGGGGGTGAAAAAAGGGGGGTTTTTCCTGCGGGGGGGTTGCCCGAAGGAAATTTTATCGGGAGCCTACAGGGGGGGTTTTTTTCCCACAGAGGGGGGGCCCAAAAAAAGGGCCCCCGGGGGGGGAAAAAGGGGGGGTTTTAAGGGGGGTTTTTCCCTAAAGGGGAAGGGTTTGCAAAACAAGGGGCGGAGCCTTGAAGGCGGGGGGTCTTTTCCCAAGGGGGAAAAGGGGTTTACCAAAAGGGTTTAAAAAGGGGCAAAATTTTTTTGGGGGGGAATTTTTATGGGGAAAATTTTTGCAGGGGAGTTTTACCGGGGGGGGGGTTTTGCGAACAAATTTCCTGCAGGGGGGTAATTTTCGCGGGGGGGTTTTAAATAAAAGGGGTGTTTTGGGGAATTTTCCCTGAAGGGGGTTTACCTCTGGGGCTTCAAGGGGGTTTTCCCCAAGGGGGGGTTTTCCAAAATTTTTTACCTGCAAAAGGGGCCCCCCCGGGGAAAATTGGGTTCCCAAGGGGGGGAAAGGTGTTTTTTGGGGGGGGGTTTTGAGGGAAAAAATTTCCCAGGGGAAAGGTGTTTTTTTCCGAGGGGAGATTTTGTTTGGGGCGGGTTACCCCAAAATTGGCTCAGGGGGAAATTTTACCCGGGGGGGGTTTTTTTACTAAAAGGCCAGGGGGGTTTTTTCCATTTTTTTCCCTTAAAAAGGGGAAGTGGTCCCTTTTTAAAGGGAAAAGGGTGCCCTCCTTTAAAAAGCAAGGGTTTTAAAATTTTTTCTTTTGGAAAAGTTTTCCGGGCAAGGGGATTTACCCAGGGGCAAAGGGCCAAATTGCATGAGGTTTAAATTTCCCAAGGTGATTTTAAAATACAGGCCAAGGTGACTAACCCCCCAAAATCAAAAGGGGGTTTTGATAACTAACCCCCCAAAGGTTAAAATTAACCCAATTAAAACTTGCGCGATGGGAACTCATATAAAGTTTGGGGATAATCATAAAGGAGGGCCAAAATTTCAAGCGAAGGTGCCCAACTATCCCCAAAAATTTAAAACCTTTGCCAAAGGACTCAAAACCATGAAAATACTTTTCCCAAAGGGAAAAAAAATTTACTCTCAAGGCGCCCCAACTGCCCAAGAACCAAAAAAAAACCCCCTTTTCAAGGGTCCTTTCCCTCTACAAACCTCAAAAAAATATCCGGGGGTAACCCAAACCAAACCCCAAACCCGGAAGTATCCCAATGGGGAAAGGTGGTAACCTCCCCCCAAATGGGAAAACCCCCAAAATCCCCCCCCGGAACTATCAATACGCTCAAGGGGAACCTTTAAAAAATAACCCAAAAAAAGGGGGGAGTAAAAACCCCCAAAAAAATTTACTGCCGGGGTGACGTAAAACCAACCCCCCCCCCCCCCTCCCCCCCCCCCCCCCTAAAAACCCCCTCAAAATTTTCAAAATTTGGTTTTATTTTTATTTTCTAATTTTCAAAGGGGTTAAACCCAAATAAAGGGCGAACCAATTGAAACCCAGCCAAAAGGGTACCAAAATTTTTCCTGCAAAGGGAAAACCCAAAATGAAAAATTTAAAACCAGGAGTTTAAAAGGGGGGGAAAAATTTCCCCCTTGGAAACAATTTTAAACCTGCCCCCCCCCCCCCCCCCCCCCCGTGCCCGAAACAAAAAAAAAAGGGGTTAAATTTGCCTCAAAACCCGGCCCCCAACCTTTTTAAACCTAAAAAAACCCCCCCCCCATTTCCCCCCCAAAACAAACTCCCCAGTCCCGAAAAAATTTTGAAAGGGACGGGCCCTAAAAATTTCCCCCCAAAGAAGCCCCAATTGGTTTTTCAAAAAAAAGGGGGAAAAATGTTTAAATGGGCCCAAAATTTTCTAAGGGATTTTAAAAGGAAAATTTGGAACCCAAAAATTTGGTTCTCAAAATACGAAAGGGGGAAAAAATTTTTTACTGAAAAAAATTTTTCCGAAAAATTTTTTCGAACCTTACCTGCAACCGAGTTTTACCTGCAAAGGAGTTTTCCCAAAGAGGTGTTCCTGGGGGCAGTTTTGTTTGGGAAAGGGGTTTTTTTTTTAAAGATTTTCCTGGGGGGGGGGTTTTTTTAAAAAGGGAAAATTGTTATAAAAATGTTTAAAAAAATTTTTTCCCGAAAGGGGGCAAAACCCAAAATTTTTTTAAAGGAAATTTTAAATAAAGGGATTTTTAAACCTGCGGGGGGAAGTGTGTTACTGAGGGGGAATGTGTTCCCGAGGAGGAGAGTTGTTCTGCAGGGGGAGAGGTTTTTCCCTGAGGAGCAGAGTGGGTTCCCTCGGGGGCGAGTGTGTTTCCCTGAGGAGGCAGAGTGTTTTCCCTGCAGAGGCAGAGTGTGTTCCTGCGGGGAGAGTTGTTACCTGCAGGGGGCGAGGGTTACCTGCAGGAGCAAGTGTGTTACGGGGGGGGAAAGATTTGTTACCGCAGGGCAGGGGTTACTGAAGGGAAGAGTGGTTACCTGCAGGGGGAGATGTGTTACCTGCGGGGAGAGGGGTGTTCCCCTGCAGGAGGCGAAGTTTTACCTGCAGGGGGGAGAGTGTTTCCCTGCAGGAGGCGGGAGGTTTTACCTGGGGCAGGGGCCGCAAGGGGGGTGTGTTACCTGCAGGGGGCAGAGTGTTTTTCCTAAAGAGCGAGGGGTTTTACCTGCAGGGGGCAGGTGTGTTACCTGAGGAGCGGTGTTACCTCAGGAGGCAGAGTGGGGACCCAGGGGGCAAGTTGTTTACCTGCAGGACGAGGTGTTACCTCAGGGGGCAGGTTTTTTTTCTGCAGGGGGCAGAGTGTGTTACCTGAGGGGGGCGAGTGTGTTACCTGCAGGAGACGGGTGGTTACCTCCCGGAGGCAGAGTGGTTACTGCGGGAACGTGTGTTACCTGCAGGAGCAGAGTGTTTCCCTGCGGGGAGACGGGGTGTGTTCCCTGAGGGGCGAGTGTGTTCCCTGCGGGAGCAGTGTTTTTCCCGCGGGGGGGGAAGGTGTTTACCTCGGGGGCAGAGTGTGTTACCTGAGGAGCAGAGGGGGTTCTGCAGGGGGGGGTGTGTTCCCTGCAGGAGACGAGTGTGTTCCCTGCAGGAGCATTGTGTTACCGCAGGAGCAGAGTGTGTTACTGAAGGCAGGGTGTTACCTGCAGGGGAGAGTTTTCCCTGAGGGGCAAGGTGTTCCCTGAGGGGCAATTTGTTTACCTGCAGGAGGCAGAGGTGTGCTAGGAGGCAGAGTGTGTTCCCTGCAGGAGGGCAGAGTTTTTTTTCCTCAGGAGGCAAAAAGTGTTTACCTGCAGGAGAAGGGGTTTTTCCTGCGGGAGGCAGAGTGTGTTACCGCAGGAGAGAGGGTTCCTGCAGGAGGCAGAGTGTGTATGCGGAGGAGGTGTGTTCCCTGCAGGGGGCAGGGTTTACTGCGGGGGCAAGTGTGTTACCTGCAGGGGGGGAGATGTGTTCCCGAGGGAAAAGTTTTTGGGGGGGGTTTTTACCTCAAAGGAGAGTTTTTTCCCCAAACAGAGGGGTTTTTACCTGCAGGAGGCAGGTGGTTACCTGCGGAGCAGAGGTGTTACCTGCGGGGGGAAAGGGGGGTTTACCTGCAGGAGCGAGGGGTTTCCCCCTGGGGGAGCAGAGTGTTTTTACCTGCAGGAGGCAAAGTGTTTTCCCTGCAGGGGCAGAGGTGTTTACCTGCGGAGGCGGGGTTGTTACCGCGGAGGCAGGTGTTTACCTGCAGGGGGCAGGGTGTGTTCCCTCAGGGGGGTGTGTTACCTGAGGAGGCAGAGTGGTTCCTTTCGAGGCAGGTTTTTGTTACCTGCAGGAGGAGAGTGTGTTGCAGGGAAAGGTGTTTACTGCGGAGGGAGAGTTGTTACCTCAGGGGGAGGTGGGTTTTACCGCAGGAGGCAGAGGGGGTTTTTCCTGCGGAGGAGGTGTTTTTACTGAGGGGCAGGT
Source organism: Cherax quadricarinatus (assembly GCF_026875155.1). Lineage (NCBI taxonomy): Eukaryota > Metazoa > Arthropoda > Malacostraca > Decapoda > Parastacidae > Cherax > Cherax quadricarinatus. Next base: position 13,895,036 of record NC_069493.1, read on the forward strand.
GTGTTACCTCAGGAGGAGGTTGTTCCTGCAGGAGGCAAAGTGTGTTCCGCAGGAGGCAGAGTGTGTTACTGCAAGCGGTGGTTACCTCAGGAGGAAATTTGTTACCTGCAGGAGGCAGAGTGTTTACCTGCAAGGCAAGGTGTTACTCGGGGAGGCAGATTGTTACCTGAGGGGGCAGAGTGGTTACCTGCAGGGGGGCGAGTGGTACCTGCAGGAGGCAGAGTGTGTTTGAGGGGGCAGATTTTTCCCCAAAAGGGTGGTTACCTGCAGGACGGGTGTGTTACCGCGGGGAGAGTGTGTTATGCAGGGGGGAGAGTGTGTTACCTGCAGGGGGAAGAGTTGTTACCTGCAGGAGGCGGTTGTTCCTGCGGGGGAAGAGGTTGTTACCTGCGGAGCAAGGGGTGTTTCCTGCAGGAGCAGGTGTGTTACCTCAGGAGGCAGAGGTGTTACCTGGGGAGGCAGGTTGTTACCTGCGGGGCAGAGTGTGTTCCCCTCAGGGGGCAGTGTGTTACCTGCAGGGGGGCAGAGGTGTTTCCCTGAGGAGCAGATGTTTTACCTGCAGGGGCGAGTGTTACCTGCAAAAGGGCAGGGGTTTTTTTCCTGCAGGGGGAGAGTGGTTACCTGCGGGGAGGCATGGTGTGTCCTGCGGAGGCAGAGTGTGTTACCTGCAGGAGGGAGGTGTTACCTGCAGGGGAAGAGTGTGTTCCCCTCAGGAGGCAGAGTTGTTACCTGCAGGGGGCGAGTGTGTTCCTGCAGGAGGGGCAGAAAGTGTGTTACCGCGGGAGACAGAGTGGTTACCTGCAGGAGGCGGTGTGTTCCTGGGAGAAGAGTGTTTTTACCTGGGGGCAGGGGGACAGGGGTGTGTTCCCGCAGGGGGCAGAGTGTGTTCCCTGAGGGGGCAGATTTGTTTTTACCTGCAGGGGAAAGGTGTTTTTTACCGAGGGGGAAAGTGTTTTCCCCTGCGGGGGCAGCCCCAAGAGTGTGTTACCTGAGGGGCGAGTGGTTCCTGGGGAGCAATGTGTTCCCCGGGGGCAGGGAGCAGGGTGGTGTGTTACCTGCAGGAGGCGAGTGTTTTTCCTGCAGGGGAGAGGTGTTTTCCTGAAGGGAGGCAGAGGTGTTACCTGCGGAGGCGGTTTTTTTCCTGCAGGAGGCAGGTGTGTTTATGCGGAGGCAAGTGGTTACCTGAGGAGGGGGAGTGTTTTACCTGCAGGACAAAGTTGTTACCTGCAGGAGGCAAGGGTGTTACCTGCAAGGCGAGTGTTTTTCCCTTCAGGAGGCAGTGGTTACCTGCAGGAGGCAGAGTGTGTTACCTGCAGGAGGCAGAGTGTGTTACCTGCAGGAGGCAGAGTGTGTTACCTGCAGGAGGCAGAGTGTGTTACCTGCAGGAGGCAGAGGTTTTCCCCGGGAGGGAAGTTGGTTACCTGCAGGAGACAGAGTGTGTTCCCTGCAGGGGGGCAGAGTGTGTTCCTCAGGAAAGGTGTTTATTTGGGGGAGTGTTTTTCCCTGCAGGGCAGGTGTTTTAAACCTGCAGGAGGAGGTGTTCCCTGAGGAGGAGAGGGGTTTTACCTGAGGGGCAGAGTGTGTTCCGCAGGAGGCAGAGTGTGTTCCTGCAAAAGGCAGAGGGTGTTCCTCAGGAGGCAGAGTGTGTTACCTGCAGGAGGCGAGGGCCCAAAGGGAAGTGTGTTACCTCGGAGGAGAGGTGTTCCTGGAAGGCAAGTGTGTTACCTGAGGAGCGGGTTGTTCCCTGAGGAGGCAGAGTGTGTTCCTGCAGGAGCGAGTGTGTTACTGCGGGAGGCAGAGGGTTTACCTGCGGAGCAGATGTGTTACCTGCGGAGCAGAGTGTTTCCCTGGGAGGAGGGGTTACCTGAAGGGGGGCAAGTGTGTTACTGCAGGGGGCAGAGTGTGTTACCTGAGGGGAGGTGTTACCTCGGGGGCAGGTGTGTTACCGCAGGAGGCAAAGTGTGTTACTGCAGGGGGCAGAGTGGTTACCTGAGGGGGAAGTGGGTTTTACCTGCAGGAGCAAGAGTGTGTTACCTGCAGGGGGAAAGGGGGTTTGTTCCCTCAGGAGGCAGAGTGTGTTACCTCAGGAGCAGATGTGTTCCCTGCAGGAGGGGAGTGTGTTACCGCGGGAGGAGAGTGTTTTCCCTCAGGGGGGCAGAGTGTGTTACCTGAGGAGGAGAGTGTTTTCCTGCAGGAGGAGAGTGTGTTACTGCAGGGGGCAGGTTGTACCTGCAGGAGGCAGAGTGTTTACCTGCAGGGGGGAAAAGTGTTTTTCCCCTGCAGGGGCAAGTGGTTATGAAAAGGGCAAGTGTGTTCCTTTTCAGGGGGCAGAGGGGTTCCCTGCGGAGGCAGAGTGTGTTACCTGCGGAGGAAAGTGTTTTACCTCAGGGCAGAAGGTTTTTTACCTGCAGGGGGCAGGTGGTTACGCAGGGGGGCCGGTTGTTCCTGCGGGAGGCAGGTGTGTTCCTGCGGGAGGCAGAGTGTGTTTTGTAGGAGGAAGAGTGTGTTACCTGCAGGGGCGAGTGTTTACCTGCAGGAGCAGAGTGTTTCGCGGAGGGGGTGTGTTCCTCAGGGGGGTGGTTACCGCAGGGGCGAGTGTGTTACTGCAGGAGAAGAGTGTGTTACGCAGGGGGCGAGTTGGTTACCTGAGGAGAAGAGTGTGTTACCTGCGGAGGCAGAGTGGTTCCTGAGGGGCAGAGGGTTTTACTCAGGGGCAGAGTGTGTTACCTGCAGGGGGGGCCCAAAAGAGTTGTTCCCTGCAGGAGGAGGGTGTGTTCCCTGCAGGAGGCAGATGTGTTACCTGCGGACGGTGTGTTACCTGCGGAGGCAGAGTGTGACCGCAGGGGGGAAGGTGTGTTACCTGCAGGAGGCGAGTGTTTTCCTGCGGGGGCAGATGTTTTACCTGCAGGAGCAGAGTGTTTTTCCTGCGGGGAGAAGAGTGTTACCGAGAGCAAGTGGGTTTCGCAGGGGGCAGGTGTTTTCCCCTGCAGGGGGCAGGGTGTGTTACCTGCAGGGGGCGAGGTGTTCCCTGCAGGAGACAGAGTGGGTTACCTGCAGGAGCAGAGTTTGTTCCTGCAGGAGGAGAGTGGTTCCGCAAGGGAGAGTGTGTTACTGCGGGCAGAGTGTGTTACCTGAGGAGAAGATGTTTTACCTGCAGGAAGGCAGAGGGTGTTCCCTCGGGAGCGAGGTGTTACCTGCGGGGAGCAAGTTGTTCCCTGCGGAGGAAAAAGGTGTTCCCTGAGGGGGAGAGTTTGTTACCTGCAGGAGGCAGAGTGTGTTCCCTGGGAGGCAGAGTGGGGTTTCCTGCAGGGGCAGATGTTTTTTACCTGAGGGGGCAGAGTGTGTTCCTGCAGGAGCGAGGTGTACCTGCAGGGCAGAGTGTTTTACCTGCGGGAAAAGGAGGGGTTTCCCTGCAAAAGGGGAAAGTGTGTTACCTCGGAGGCAGAGTGTTTCCTGCAGGACCAAGAGTGTGTTACCTGCGGGAGGCAATGTTTTACCTGGGGGCCCCCCCCCCCAGAGTGTTCCCGCAGGAGGCAAAGGTTACCTCGGGAAGGCAGATGTTTCTGCAGGAGGCAGAGGTGTTCCTGCAGGACAGAGTGTTTTACCGAGGAGGCAGAGTGTGTTCCTCAGGACAGAGTGTGTTCCCCCGCGGAGGCAGAGGGTTTTTCCTGCAGGGGCGGTGTGTTCCCTGCAGGGGGGAGGGGTGTTTACTGCAGGGGAAAAGGTGTGTTCCTGCGGGGGGAGATTGTTTTTCCTGCAGGAAAAAGAGGTTTTACCTAGGAGGCAGATGTGTTCCTGCGGGAGCAGAGTGGGGAAACCTGAGGAGGCAGAGGTGTTCCCTGAACAAGTGTGTTCCCTGCAGGGGGCATGTGTTCCCGGGGGGCGAGTTGTTACCTGAGGAGCAAGTGTGTTACCTGAGGAGGCAGAGTGGTTCCCTGCAGGGGGCAGGTGTTTTACCTGCAGGGGGCAGAGTGTGTTACCTGCGGGAAGGTGTTCCCTCAGGGCAGAGGGTGTTCCCGCAGGGGGAGAGGGTATTTCCCTGCAGGAGGAAGTGTGTTCCCTGCAGGAGCAGAGGTGTTACCTGCAGGAGGAGAGTGTTTTTTACCTCAGGAGGCAGAGTGTGTTACCTGCAGGGGGGGAAAGAGTGTTTCCTGAGGAGGCAGAGTGTGTTACCTCAGGAGAAGAGTGTGTTACCTGGGAGGCAGAGTGTGTTCCTGCGGGAGGAAAAGGTGTTACCGAGGGGAGAGTGTGTTACCGCGGGAGGAAGGGGTTTTTGGGGGGTGTGTTACCTCAGGAGGAGAGTGTGTTACCTCAGGAGGAAAAGTGTGTACCGCAGGAGGAGGTGTGTTCCTGCAGGAGGCGAGTGTGTTACGCGGGAGGCAGAGTGTGTTCCCTGCGGGAGGCGGTGTGTTACTGCAGGGGCAGAGGTGTTCCTAGGGACGAGTGTTTTTACCTGCAGGGGGCGAGTGTGTTCCTGCAGGAGGCAAGGGGTTTTACCTGCAGGAGACAGAGTGTGTTACCGCAGGAGCAGATGTGTTCCCTCAGGGCAGGTGTTTTCCCTGAAAGGGGAGAGTGTGTTTCCCTAGGAGGCGAGTGTACCTGCAGGAGGCAAGTTGTTACCTGCAGGGGCGAGGTTTCCTGGGAGGCAGATGTGTTCCTGCAGGAGAAGAGTGTGTTACCTGAGGAGGCAGAGGTTTTTCCGAAAAGGGACAGGTGTGTTCCTGCAGGAGTCGAGTGTGCCCGCAAGAGACGAGTGTTTTCCCTGCAGGAGGCAGGTGTGTTACCTGCAGGGGGCAGAGTGTGTTCCCCTGCAGGAGGAGGGTTTTTACCTGGGAGGCAGAGGTGTTACCGGGGAGGCAGGTTTTGTACCTAGGAGACAGAGTGTGTTACCGCAGGGGGGCGAGTGTGTTACCTGCAGGAGGGGGGGTGTGTTACTCAGGAGACGAGTGTGTTCCCTGCAGGGGAGGTGTTTTACCTGCAGGAGACAGAGTGTGTTCCGCAGAGGCAGGTGTGTTCCCTGAAGGAGAAGACGGGTTTTTACCTGCAGGAGCGAGGTGTTACCTGGGGGGCGGTGTTTTAACCGCAGGGGCAGAGTTTTTACCGCAGGGGGCAAAGTGTTACCTGCAGGAGACAGGTGTTTTACCTGCAGGGAGAGGTGTTACCTGCGGGAAGAGGTGTTACTGCAGGGCAAGGTGTTCCCTGCAGGAGACAGAGTTTTTTACTGCGGAGGCGGGTGTGTTACCTGCAGGAGGAAAAGTGTTTTACCTGCAGGAGGCAGATGTGTTACCTGCGGGGCAGAGTGTGTTACCTGCGGAGGCAGGTGGTTTACCTGCGGAGGCAGAGGTGTTACCTGAGGAGTCAGAGTGTTTTACTGAGGAGGCAAAGTGGTTCCGCAGGGGTAGAGGGTGTTCCCTGCAGGGGGCCGAGTTGTTTCCCTGAGGGGGAGATGGTTCCCTGCGGGAGGCAGAGTGTTTACGTGCGGAGGCGAGTGGTTACCTGCAGGGGGCAGATTTTGTGTTACCTGCGGGGCAAGGTGTTCCTGCGGAGGGGGGTGGGGTTACCTGCAATGGGGCGAGGTTTACCTTCAGGAGGCAGACTGGTTCCCTGCAGGAGGCGAGTGTTTTTCCCCTGCGGAGGCGAGTGGTTCCCTGGGAGCAGAGTTTGTTTACCTGCGGGGAGGCAAGTGGTTACTGCGGAGACAGAGTGGTTCCTTGCGGAGGCAGAGTGTGTTACCGCAGGAGACGAGTGTGTTCCCCAGGGGAGAGGGTGTTACCGCAGGGAGAAAATGTGTTACCTGCAGGAGGCATGTGTTCCCTGCAGGGGCAGATTTTGTTTCTGCAGGGGGCAGAGTGTGTTCCCTGCGGAGGCGAGTGGGTTTACCGCGGGAGGCAGAGTGTTTACCGCAGGAGTCAGAGGGTTCCCCGCAGGGGGGGCAGAGGTGTTCCCGCAGGATCGGTGTGTTACCGCAGGGGCGGGTGTGTTACCTGCAGGGGTTTGAGTGTTTTACCTGCAGGGGAGAGTGTGTTCCCTGCGGGAGGCAGGGGTTTTCCTGCAGGAGGCAGAGTGGTACGTGCAGGAGGCAGAGTGGTTACCTGCAGGGGGCAGAGTGTTTACCTGCAGGGGCAAAGTGTGTTCCCTGCAGGGGCAGAGTGTGTTATCTGCAATAGGCAGGTGTGTTACCTTCGGAGGCAGACATTTACCTGCGGGGCCCAGAGTGTGTTCCTGCAGGGGGGCCAGAGTGTGGTTACCTGCAGGAGGCAGAGTGGTTCCCTCGGAGGCGATTTGGTTACCTGCAGGGGAAGGGTGTTCCCTGCAGGAGGAGAGTGTGTTACCTCAGTAGACAGAGTGTGTTCCCTCATAGACGAGTTGTTCCCGCGGAGGAAAGGGGTGTTACCTGCAGGGGCAGAGTGTTTTTCCCTGCAGGGGGCCCAGTGTTTTTCCTGCAGGAGACAGAGTGTGTTTACCCGGGGGGGGCAGAGGTGTTCCCTGCGGGAGGCAGGTGTGTTACCTCGGGCGAGTGTGTTACCTGCAGGAGGCAGGGGGGTTACCTACGGAGGCAGAGTGGTTTTTACCTCGGAGGCAGAGTGTTTTTACCTGGGAGGCAGGTGTGTTACCTGCAGGGGCAGAGTGTGTTACCTGCAGGGAGGCAGAGTGTGTTCCTGCGGGAGCGAGTGTGTTTACCTGCGGGGGGCAGAGTGGACCTGCAGGAGGCAGAGTGTGTTCCTGCGGAGGGGGGTGTGTTCCTGCGGAGCAGAGTGTTTTTTACCTGCAGGGGGGCGATGTGTTACCTGAGGGGCAGAGTGTGTTACCGCAGGAGAAAAGGTGTGTTACCTGCAGGAGGCAAAAGGGGGTTTACCTGCGGGAACAGAGTGTGTTACCGGGGGCAGGGGTGTTTCCTGCAGGAGACGAGTGGTTACCTGCAAGGCGAGTGTTTTTCCCTGAGGAGACAGAGTGGTTACCGCAGGAGGCAGAGTGTTTTTCCTGCAGGAGACAGGTGTGTTACCTGCAGGGGCAGAGTGTGTTCCCTGCAGAGGCAAAGTGTGTTACCGCGGAGGCAGAGTGTGTTCCCTGCAGGAGGCGAGTGTTTCCCGCAGGAGGGCAGAGTGTGTTCCCCTGCGGAGACAGGTTGTTCCCTGCAGGGGGGCAGAGTGTGTTACCTGCGGGAGTCAGAGTGTTTCCCTGCAGGAGGAAATGTGTTCCCTGCGGAGGTTAGAGTGTGTTACCTGAGGGGCCGGTGTTTACCTGCGGGAGCGAGTGTTTTTTCCTGCAGGAGGCAGATTGGTTATGCGGGGGGCGAGTGTGTTACCTGCAGGGGCAGAGGTGTTACCTGCGGGAGCAAAGTGGTTCCCCTGCAGGGGGCAGAGTGTTTTCTGCAATAGGCAGAGTGGTTACCTTCAGGAGGCAGACGGGTTTACCCAGGGGCAGGTTTTACCTGCAGGAGGAAAGAGTGTGTTACCTGCAGGGGCAGAGTGTGTTACTGAGGAGGCAGAGTGTTTTATTGCAGGAGGCAGGTGTGTTCCCTCGGGGCAGAGTGGTTACTGAAAAAGACAGAGTGTGTTACCTGCAGGAGGCAGGGGGGGTTTTATAGGGAAGAGTGTGTTACCCAGGGGGCAGGTGTGTTACCTGCGGGGCAGAGTGTGTTACCTGCAGGAGAAGAGTGTGTTACTGAGGAGGCAGAGGTTTCCTGCAGGAGGCAGAGTGTTTACCTGCGGGGCAGAGGGGGTTACCTGCAAGGGGCAGGTGTGTTCTGCAGGAGGCGGTGTGTTACCTGCAGGAGGGAGGTGTTACCTGCAGGGACAGAGTTGTTCCTGCGGAGGCAGAGTGTTTCCCTGCAGAAGGCAGAGTGTGTTACTCGGGCAGGTGTTTACCTGCAAGGCAGAGTTTTTTTTCCTGCAGGAGAAGAGGTGTTTACCTGAGGGGGCAGAGTTGTTACCTGCAGGAGACAGACTGTGTTCCCGCAGGACGAGAGTGTGTTCCCTGCAGGAGGAGAGTGTTTCCCGCAGGAGGCAGAGTGTGTTACCTGCAGGAGGCAGAGTGTGTTACCTGCAGGAGACAGAGTGTGTTACCTGCAGGAGGCAGAGTGTGTTACCTGCAGGAGGCAGAGTGTGTTACCTGCAGGAGGCAGAGTGTGTTACCTGCAGGAGGAAGGGGTTGGTTACCTGAGGAGGCAAGTGTGTTCCCCTGAAAGGGGGAAGGTGTTACCTGCAGGGGGCCCCAGAGTGTGTTACCTGCGGAGTAGATTGTGTTCCCTGCAGGAGGCAGAGGTTGTTACCTGCAGGGGGTAGAGGTGTTCCCGCAGGAGGCAAGTGTGTACCTGGGAGGCGAGTGGTTTCCTGCAGGAGGCAAGTGGTTACGTGCGGGACAGAGGTGTTCCCTGCAGGGGCAGGTGTGTTACCTGCAGGAGGCAAAGGTGTTCCCTGAGGGGGCAGAGTGGTTCCCCTGAAATAGGCAGAGTGTTTTCCCTTCGGGAGGCAGCGTTTTACCTGCAGGAGCAAGTGTTTTACGGCGGGAGGTAGAGTGTTTTTACCTGCAGGAGGCAGAGTGTGTTACCTCAGGGGCAAGTGTGTTACTGCGGGAGGCAGAGTGTGTTACCTGCAGGGGGCAGAGGTTTACCTGCAGGAGGCAGAGTGTTTCCCTGTAGGAGGTAGAGTTGTTACCTGAGGGGGCAGAGTGTTTAACCCTGCAGGAGGCAAGTGTCTTCCCTGCAGGAGGAGAGTGGTTACCTGCAGGGGGCAGAGTTTTTACGCAGGGGGCGGGAGTGGTTACCTGCGGGATGAAGGTGGTTACTGGGAGGCAGAGGTGGTTTTACCTAGGAGACAGAGTGTGTACCAGGGGGCCCAGGTGTGTTCCCTCAGGAGGCGAGTGTGTTACCTGCAGGGGGCAGGGGGTTTTTACCTGCGGAGGCAGGTGTGTTACCGCCCCAACAATTTTGTGTTACCTCAGGGGAGGCAGGTTTTGTTACCTGCAGGAGGCAGATGTGTTACCTGCGGAGGAGATGTTTTTCCCTGCAGGAGGCGGGGGTGTGTTACCTCAGGGGGCAGAGTGTTTACCTGCAGGAGCAGTTTTGTTACTCGGAGGCAGAGTGTGTTCCCGGGAGCAGATGTGTTACCTGCAGGAGACAGAGTGTGTTACCTGCAGGAGGCAGAGTGTGTTACCTGCAGGAGGCAGAGTGTGTTACCTGCAGGAGCAGAGTTTTTGTTTTACCGCGGGGCAGAGTGTGTTCCCTGAGGAGACGAGTTGTTCCCTGCGGAGGCAAGTGTGTTCCTGCAGGGGCAGGTGTGTTACCTGCGGAGGCAGAGTGTGTTCCTGCAGGAGGGAGTGGTTTTTACCGGGAGGAGACAGGTGTGTTCCCTGCAGGGGGGCAAAGGGGTTTTAAAACCTGCAGGGACAGGGTTTACCTCAGGGGAAAGAGTGTTTAACCTGCAGGAGGCAAAAGTGTTTACCTGCAGGAGCAGATGTTTTTACCTGCAGGAGGCAGAGTGTGTTACCTGCAGGAGGCAGAGTGTGTTACCTGCAGGAGGCAGAGTGTGTTACCTGCAGGAGGCAGAGTGTGTTACCTGCAGGAGGCAGAGTGTGTTACCTGCAGGAGGAGTGGTTACCTGCAGGGGGTTTTAGAGTGTGTTACTCAGGGGGCAGAGTGTTTCCTGCGGGAGGCAGAGTGTGTTTCCTGCAGGAGGCAGAGTGGTTACTGCAGGAGGCGAGGGTTTTTACCTGCAGGGCGGGGTGTTTACCTCAGGGGCAAAGTGTTTACCGCAGGGCAGTGTGTTACCGCAATGGGAAAATTTGTGTTCCCTTCAGGAGGAGACGTGTTCTGCAGGAGGCAGATGTGTTCCCTGCGGGGTAGAGTGTTTACCTGCAGGGGCAGATGTGTTCCCTGAGGAGCAGGTGTTTTACCTGCAGGGGGCAGGTGGTTCCCTGCAGGAGGCAGGTGTGTTACCTGCGGGGGCAAGGTGTGTTACCTTTGGAGGTAGAGTGTGTTCCCTGAGGGGGCAGAGGGTCTTATGGGGGGCAGAAGTTTTTACCTGAGGAGGCGGGTGTGTTCCCTGCAGGAGGAGAGGTTTTACCCAGGAGGCAGAGTGTGTTACCTGAGGATCAGGGTGTTACCTGCAGGAGCAGAGTGTGTTACCCGAGGGAAAGAGTGTGTTACCTGCAGGAGGCAGTTGGTTTCCTGCAGGATGCAGAGGGTTACCTGCGGGGGGGGCAGGTGTTTACCTGAGGAGGAAGAGTGTGTTACCTGCAGGGGGCAAGTGTGTCCCCTGAGGAGGCGAGTGTTTTTCCTCAGGAGGCGAGTTGGTACTAGGAGGCGAGTGTGTTCCCTCAGGAGGCAGAGTGGTTACCTGCGGGGGAAGTGTTTTTACCTGCATTGACAGCTGAAAGGTGACGTAACCATATTACCTAAAAGGTGATTTTTCTCATATGACAGCTGAAAGGTGACGAACTCATTCAATCTGAAAGGGTTGACGTAACTATTCACAGCTGAAAGGGTGACGAAATCATATACAGCTGCAAGGAAACGTAATCATTGACAGCGCAAGGGGGGATAACTCATATCACAGCTGCAAGGTGACGAAAACTCATTGACAGCTGAAAGTTGGGTAACTATATCCAGGAAGGTGACGAACCCAATCACAGCTACAAGGGTGACGTAACCCCTATGACAGCGAAAAGTGACGTAATCAATCACAGCTGCAGGTGGACTAATCAATCCAGTGAAGGTACTAATCATTCACGTGAAAGGGGTACGAAAATTCTATGACAGCTGAAGGTGGCGAAACTCAATCACTGTTTGAAAGGGAGAAATCATGACAGGCAAAGGTGGCGAAATATTCAAGCTGAAAGGGTGACTAATAAAAACACTACAAATGAGAATCATTGTCACGCAAGGTAACGAAAACTCTATCACAGCTGCAAAGTGACGTAGCTCATATGACAGCTGCAAGGTGACGAAATTTGTCACTGCTGCAAGGTGACGTAACCCAAATCATGCCGCAGGGGACGTACCTTATCACTGCGCAGGCGACGTAACTCTATCATTGCTGCAAGGTGAGTAATCATACACAGCTGCAATGGACGAAACCCAATATCCTGCTGCAAGGTGATGTAACTCATATCAATACTGCAGGTGACGTAACTCAAATCACGTGGAAGGTGACGTAACCTATCACAGCTGCAAGGGACGTAACTCAACACAGCGAAAAGGTTTGATTAATCTATCCTGCTGAAAGGGTGACGTAACCATATCACGCTGAAATTGACGTATCTCATATGACAGCTGCAAGGGGCGTAACTAATCACAGCTGCAAGGTACGTAACCCCATATCACAGCTGAAAGGGATGAAACCATATCCCTAAAGGGTTTGACTAACTCATAACGCTGGGGGGTGAGTAACCATATCACACTGCAAGGGGATGAAATCATACACTGCTAAAGGGTGACGTAACTCATATCAGCGCGGGTCCCCGAAAACCCTCATATCACACTAAAAGGGGTGATGAAACTCATTCACTGCTGCAAGGTGCCCCTTTAACTCATAAATCACTTCACAAGGTGACGAACTCATCAATCACGCTACAACGTGACGTAACTCTAATCACTGCTACAACGAGACGAACTCATAAACATGCTACAACGGCGAACTCATCAACACTGCTACAACGTGCGAAATCTTCAACACTGCTACAACGAGAGGGAATATCAATCACTGACAACGGACGTAACTCATAAAATTCTGCTACAACGAGACGTAACCATCAATCGTGAAAAAAACGGGAGAACTCATCAATCATGCACAACGGACGTAACTCTAAATCACGCTAAACGTGGTAACTCATCAATCATGCACACGGACGTAACTCATCAATCATGCTACAAACAAACGTAACTCTAATCACTGCTACAAGTGACGTAACTAAAAAATCATGCTACAACGTGACGTAACTCATCAACACAATTCTATAGAAAAACTGTTTCCCCTTTTTTTGTGCTAGATTTTGTGTTCTAGATTTTGTGTTTGTTTTGTGTTCTAGATTTTGTGTTCTAGAGTTTGTGTTCTAGAGAAGTTACCTCAAATTAAGTTTATTCTAAAAATTTCTTTTATATTTTTAAAGTATATTTTTTTCATAATTTGTACCAAAGCACCTTAGGAAACTTACTGACCTTATTATAAAAAGTGCAATTTAATTTAGCCTAATCCAACTAAATATATTTTAGAATGTTTACAATAATTTTACTAATAAACAAACGCAATGAAATATATTTTTTTCGTTAGGTTTAGAATGATTTTCGCGAAATTATTGCATTCACAAATTTTCGCCTGCCATACACAAGCCAGGTCCGGCCAGGTGGTAAATGCCAGAAGGGTGTCTCAGGGGCCGACACAGATTTTTGGGGCCCTGAAACTTGAACTGTTTTGGGGGCCCCTTTGCAACTAGCAACGAGGTGTAGGTAACCACTGTTGCCGTCTTCCTGGGCTTGTTCCACCATAATTTCAGATTTTGATTATAATTCCTGTGGAGGATTATATCACATTTTCAAATCACAGGTGTATATAGAAATTTCTTGTGTCTTTGAGTTTTCGAGATATGCAAGACGATAATTAGGTAATTGTATATACATTCATGTGTGTATTATTAAAACACTAACACACACTTAAATACACACACGCACACAAACACACACAACACACATGACAAGGTGGGCAAAGACAGGATGTTCCAGAGATTGGACACAGCAACAAGGGGACACAGTTGGAAGTTGAAGACGCAGATGAATCACAGGGATGTTAGGAAGTATTTCTTCAACCACAGAGTAGTCAGGAAGTGGAACAGTTTGGGAAGCGATGTAGTGGAGGCAGGATCCATACATAGGTTTAAGCAGAGGTATGATAAAGCTCACTGTTCAGGAAGGTGTGACCTAGTAGCGATCAGTGAAGAGGCGGGGCCAGGAGCTTAGACTCGACCCCTGCAACCTCAACTAGGTGAGTACAACTAGGTAAGTACACACACACAAACACTGGCTAATGTGGCCAGAAGAACTCATGCGCGCAGGGCAAAGCTGTTGATCATGGGTGACTTCAACCACAAAGACTGGGAGAACCTGGAGCCACATGGGGGCCAAGAAACATGGAGGCTAAGAAAATGGAGGTGGTACTGGAAAACCTCATGTACACCACGTAAGGGACACTACCAGAGAAATAGGAGAGGATGAACCAGCAAGACTGGACCTATTATTTACCTTGAATGGTGCAGATATTGAGGACATCACATATGAAAGACCCCTTGGGGCCAGCGATCATGTGGTTTTAAGCTTCGATTACACAGTAGAGTTACAAGTGGAGAGGGAAGCAGGAAGCGCCGGACGAATGAAAACCAAACTACAAGAGAAGGGACTACACAGACATGAAGAATTTCCTAAACGGGGTTCAGTGGGACAGCGAACTGGCAGGGGAAGTTAGTAAACGAGATGAGGGAAATATGTAACAACAATATGCAAGGAGGCTGAGGAGAGGTTTGTACCCAAGGGTAACGAAATAATGAGAAAGCCAGGATGAGCTCTTGGTTCATTTACAGGTGTAGAGAGGCCAAAACCAAGTGTGCTAGGGAATGGCAGAGGTATAGAAGGCAAAGGACCCAGGAGAATAAGGAGAGCAGTCGTAGAGCCAGAATGAGTGTGTGCAGGTAAGAAATGAGGCACAACGACAATACGAAAACGACATAGTAGCGAAAGCCAAATCATCTAACCCAAAGCTGTTGTACACCCACATCAGGAGGAAAACAACAGTCAAGGGCCAGGTAATCAGGCTAAGGAAGGAAGTGTTCACAGAGGAAAGACAAGGGCCTCCCGAACGACAGAGAGGGAGTGGGGGAGGGTGCACCATCAAGTGTTGGACGCAATAAATACAATCGAGGAAGAGGTGAAGAGGCTGCTGAGCGAACTAGATATCTCAAAGGCGTTGGGACAGGATAACATCTCTCCATGGGTCCTGAGAGAGGGAGCGGAGGCACTATGTGTACCACTAACAACAATCTTCAACACATTATCGAAACAGGACGACTACCTGAGGTATGGAAGACAGCAAACATGGGACCCAGTTTTTAAGAAAGGAGACAGACACGAAGCATTAAACTACACACTAGTGTTACTGACATATATAGTATGCAAAGTCATGGAAAAGATTATCAGAAGGAGAGTGGTGGAGCACCTAGAAAGGAATGAGATTATCAACGACAGCCAGCACGGTTTCAGGGATGGGAAATCCTGTGTCACAAATCTACTGGAGTTTTATGACAGGGTGACAGCAGTAAGGCAAGACAGAAGGGGTGGGCAGATTGCATTTTCTTGGACTGTAAGAAGGCGTTTGACACAGTTCCACACAAGAGATTAGTGCCCAAAAACTGGAGGACCAAGCAGGGATAACAGGGAAGGCACTACAATGGATCAGGGAATACTTGTCAGGAAGACAGTAGCGAGTCATGGTACGTGGCGAGGTGTCAGAGTGGGCACCTGTGACCAGCGGGGTCCCACAGGGGTCAGTCCTAGGACCAGTGCTGTTTCTGGTATATGTGAACAACATGACGGAAGGAATAGACTCAGAAGTGTCCCTGTTTGCAGATGACGTGAAGTTGATGAGAAGAATTCATTCGGATGAGGACCAGGCAAAACTACAAAGAGATCTGGATAGGCTGCAGGCCTGGTCCAGCAACTGGCTCCTTGAGTTTAACCCCACCAAGTGTTAAATCATGAAGATTGGGAAGGGAAAAGAAGACCACAGACGGAGTGCAGTCTAGAGAGCCAAAGCCTACAAACCTCAATCAAGGAAGAGGATCTTGGGGTGAGTATAACACCTGGAACATCTGAGACGCACATCAACCAAATAACTGCTGCAGCATATGGGCGCCTGGAAAACCCTCAGAACAGCATTCCGACATCTTAATAAGGAATTCATTCACCGTGTACGTTAGGCCCATATTGGAGTATGCGGCACCAGTTTGGAACCAACACCTAGCCAAGCACGTAAAGAAACTAGAGAAAGTGCAAAGGTTTGCAACAAGACTAGTCCCAGAGCTAAGAGGTATGTCCTACTAAGAGAGGTTAAGGGAAATCAACCTGACGACACTGGAGGACAGGAGAGATAGGGGGGACATGATAACGACATATAAAATACTGAGAGGAATTGACAAGGTGGACAAAGACAGGATGTTAATGAGACTGGGCACAGCAACACGGAGACACAGTTGGAAGTTGAAGACACAGATGAATCACAGGGATGTTAGGAAGCATTCCTTAAGTCACTGAGTTGTCAAGAAGTGGAATAGTTTGGGAAAAGATTAGTGGAGGCAGGATCCCTACATGCTTTACGAAGAGGTATGATCAAGCTAATTTGAGCAGGAAGAGTGACCTAGTAGCGACCAGTGAAGGGGCGGGGCCAGTAGCTGTGACTCGACCCCTTTAACCACAGGTAAATGAGTACACACACTCCCATATATATATATATATATATATATATTATATATATATATATTATATATATATATATATATATATATATATATTATATATATATATATATTATATATATATATATATATATATATATATATATATATATTATATATATATATATATATATTATATATATATAATATATAAACTATTCAGAAGAGTTTATTTTACAGAACTTGTGGTATTGGAATAATATTGTAAATTAGATATTCCGTAAAATTAGTTACATAGACAGTCTCACACATTCATCCAACTCATTCATCATAATTATGCTACAGGTGAGGTGATATGTCTGATGAATGATGATTACTTACGTGTCATCAGAGCCCTCTCCTTGCATGTATTTGATTACCTGTTTAAAACTAATATGATTATGGGGTTCCACAGGGATAAATATTGGGGCCCACTGCAGTTTATTGCATAAATAAAATAACGTGAAGGTAATAACAAGAATACAGTCAACAACAACAGTACAGGATGCAAATGGGTCTTCACAGGTTGCAGGTCTGGTCTGAAAATTGGCACTTGTAGTTTAATCCCAGAAATTGCAAATTAGTAAGTCTGTGGTATAAGTTAGAAAGCTCACTCGAAGACCTCAGAATATCACCTGAGGCGGTTATCGCCCAAATAACTTCTACACAGCATATTCACATCTGGGAAGTGTAAGACTGACTTTTATACACCTAAATTTAGAGTCATTTACGACTCCACACATGGTGTAAGTCAGGACCATATTGGAGTATGCAACACTAGTATGGAACCCTCGTTTTGGTCAAGCATAACGAGAAATTGGAGAGAGATCAGAGGTTTGTGATGAAGCTAGTCCTGAAGCTGAGGAGTACGTCCGATGAGGATACATTGTTTGAGAGATGGGAAACAGGTACACGAGGGCACATCTCGAAGTATTTATTCAGGCAGTGAGTAGTTAAAAAGAGGAACGACCTGGATAGTGAACTAATTTGAGGCAGGATCCATACATTGCTTTAAAAAGAGGTACGATAAGTCTCTCAAAGCCAGTAGAGAAAGTGAAAATCTCGTCAAAAGATTACGCGTTGATCTGGAAGCCCAGGAGAGAGTGATGGAGTAGATCTCGTTGACTGAGTGAGGTCGGCTGCCAGAATGAGGCAGAGTAAGCATGATGTAGGCTGAGCTGGGTAGGCCTATAGGTGGCAGCACCAGCATGGCATGAAATATAAACCCAGCTGGGCATCAGAACCTAGTTTCATCCAGCAAAAGAACCAGGGCAGGAGCTGAGATTCGACCCCTTCAACTACATATAGGAGAGTACTCATATTAAACACACACACACGAACATGTACACAATGGTCCCAATTTTTAAAAAACAGAGACCGTCTCATAGCAGGGATGTAGGGATCATGCAAAGTTACAGAGAAGATTATCAGGAGAAAAGTGGTGGAGCACCTAAAAAGGAAAGAGCTTATCACGACAACCAGCACAGATTAAGAGACGGGAAATCCTGTGTCATAAATCTACTGGAGCTCTATGACAGGGTGACAGCAGTAAGACAAGAGAGAGAGAGGGGTCGGTAGATTGTGTTTTCTTGGACAGAAGCAAAAATAGAGGACCAAGAAGATATAAAAAGGAAATCACCTGCAATGGATCAGAGAATACCTAACGGGAAGGCAACCATGGTAATGAAGGTGTCAGAGTGGGCGCCTGTGACGAGCGGGATTCCACAGGGGTCAGTCCTAGGACCAATGCTGTTGCCAGTATATGTGAATAACATGACGGAAGGAATAGAGCCAGAAGTATCCTTGTTTGCAAAATGATGTGAGGTTAATTTAGGAGAAATCAACTGGAAGAGGACCAGGCAAGACTACAAAGGGGTCTGGACACTGCAGGCCTGGTCCAGCAATTGTCTATTGGAGTTCAACCCCTCCAAGTGCAAAGGGTTTTGAAGATCGAAAAAAGGTAAAGAAGAACGCAGACAGAGTACAGTCTGGGGGGCCAAAGACTACATACCTCACTTAAGGGAAAGGATCTTGGGGTGAGCATAATACCGAGCACATCTCCCGAGGTGCACGTCAACCAAATAAAATGCTACAGCACATAAGAAAAGCAAATGCAGAATAAAATTTCGACATCTCAGTAAGGAATCATTCAGGACTCTGTTACACTGTGTACGTCAGGCCCATAATGGAGTACGCAGCACCCGTTTGGAACCCACCCTGGTCAAGCACATCATGAAATTAGAAAAAGTGCAAAGGTTTGCATCGAGACTAGTCCCATAGCAAATGGACATGTGCTACGAGGAGAGGTACAGGGGAGACATAATAACGACATATTAAAAAACTGAGAGGAATCGACAAGGTGGGGCAGAGACAGGATGTTCCACAGATGGGACACACATTCAAGATGTCACAATTGGAAATAGAAGACTCAGATGAGTCACAGGGATGTTAAGAAGTATTTCTTCAGTCATATAGTTGTTAACAAGTAGAAAAGTCTGGAAATTGATATAGTGGAGGCAAGATCTATGCATAGCTTTAAGAATGGGGTTTATGATAAAACTCACAGAGAAAGGAGAGAGTTACCTAGTAGCGAACATGAAGAGGCGGGGCCAGCGCTATGAATAGACCTTTCAACCACAATTAGGTGGTACACAGTAACACTGCACGTATAGTATTTAAAGTCAGGGATATTACCCAGATGATAGTGGAGCCCCCTAGAAAAAAAAAAGCTCTCCCAAAATACCGTACGGCTTCAGAAGTGGAAAAACCCGTGTCACAAATTTTACTGAAGTTCTTCGACAAGACAATAGGGTTGAGAAGGTTTGAGAAAAAATTGTAGCGGGGTTTCTTTTTACTGTAAGAAAGGCCTTTTGAAACCCCTACCCCCCAAAAAGCAAAAGTTAGGGACCAGGCAGAAAATAGAAGGAAAAAACCCGCAATGTCATGGAATCCCGCCATGGGTGGGTTATGTGTCGGGTGGGTTCCACAAGGGACAGTTCTAGGGCCTGCACTGTTTTTGTTTTATATACTTTGGAATGACATGACGGAAGAGATTCAGGAGAATACAAGCGGCGAAACATCAGGAAAAACGACAAAGGAACAGGCAGGTTGAAAACCCTAATTCGATAAATAGCGGGCGGGGAGTTCAACCCCACCAAGTGCAAAGTTATGTAGCTTAGGGAAGGAGAGGATACATCAGACGGAGTACAGGCTCGGGGGGCCAAAGTCTGGAAACGTCATTCATGGAACTGGATCTTAAGGTAAGTATCATACTGAAGCGTACATTAGATAAAAAACTGCTAAAACATAAGCGCACCTGGCAAACCAAAGATGGAGTCTCGACTTTTTAAGGTGTCACTCACAACACCGTATAACAAAACGTGTAGTCAGGCCAATACTAGAGTATCCATCCCTTATACAACCTCACCTGGTTAAGCTGTTTGCAACAAGACTAGTCGGAGTTACGGGGCATGTCGGTGAAGAGACGTTAATGGAACTCAACACTAGAGGATAGGAAGGATGGAGGGGGACGTGATAACGACATTAAATACTGAGAACTGAAAAGGTAAAACAGGCCCAGAAAGTGTCATGGAAAACCAGGAACAAAACTCAGATGAGTCCTGGAGTTTACCTGGAGAGGGTTTCTGGGGTCGTGCCCCGCGCCCGGTCTGAGACCAGACCTCTTTGGTGGATCAGGGTCTGATCAACCAGGCTGTTACTGCTGGCCTCACGCAAGCTGACGTACGAACCACACCCCGGTTGATCAGGTACTGATTTTTGGGTTTGCCTGTTTTGTGTCTTCTTGAAGACAGCCAGGAGTTCTATGGTAATCCCCCCTTATGTATCTGGGAGGGCAGTTGAACGTCTTGGGGCCCTGGCACTTATTGGTTGTCTGGCAGTGTATCGGGCGCCCTGCTGTATCGGGGAATGTTGCATCCCCAGCCGGTTTTTTGCTTTTCATATGGAGTGATTTCCGTGAGCAGGTTTGGTACCAATCCCCCCAGGACCTTCAAGTGTTTATTATTGTATCTCTCTCGCCTGTGTTCCAGGGAATACAGATCAAGGACCTTCAACCGTTCCCAGTAGTTTGGGGTGCCTTATCGTATTTAAATGAGTGCCGTGAAAGTTTTTTGTACACTCTCCAGGTCTGCAATGTCGCCAGCCTTGAAAGGGGCCGTTAGTGTTACAGAAGTATTCCAGCCTATAGAGCACAAGCGATTTGAAGAGAATCCTCATGGGGTTAGCGTCCCCAGTTTTGAAGGTTCTCATTATCCATCCCATCACTTTCCTAGTGTATGAGGTAGATACATTGTTGTGGTCTTAGAAGGAGAGATCCTCTGACCCTTATCACTCCAGGTCCTTCACATTACTTTTCCGCTCTATTGCATGGTTAGATTTGTGGTATACCCTGATACATTGTTAATTTCTTCAAGTTTTCCGTATCTGAGTATTGACACTTATGCAGCATATGGGAATCTTTATTCAGGAAACGTTTCGCCACACAGTGGCTTCATCAATCCAATACAAAGAAGGCGTTAAGGAGGGAGGAGAATGAGGTAATCAGTCCCTCAACCTGGAGTCGATGTGTTCAGTCCATCAATCTTGTAGAATGTACAGCATAGGGCCGTAGACGTGGCTTATATACTGTAGTGAGGTGAGGGAAGCAGACGGAGGCGGGGGTCAAGTGGTACATCATAGTGAAACACATCGACTCCAGGCTGAGGGAAATGATTACCTCATTCTCCTCCTTCCTTACGCCTTCTTTGTATTTTGGGTTGATGAAGCCACTGTGTGGCGAAACGTTTCCTGAATAAAAATTCCGTATGCTGATAAGTGTCTCAATCTTCACTTGTCGGTTTTTCAAACATTCATCCCATATCTGAGTAGTTGAAATTTCTCCTCGTTGAACTTCATATTGTTTTGAGTGGCCCCTTTTAAGATTTGGTTGATGTCCGCTTTGGGGTCTCGCGGTGGACCTCCACGGGAGGTCACTGCCATGGTGATCGGGTGTCATCCCAAAGGAAGACACGGAGCTATGGCTTACATCTCTGTCTATGTCAGAAATGTTAAAGAGAAATAGAATGGAGCGAGTACTGTGCCTTGTGGAACATGAGAGCCAGTACTGTGCCTTGTGGAACACTGGGAGGGGGAGTACTGTGCCTTGTGGAACCCCTGGGAGCCAGTACTGTGCCTTGTGGAAAAACTGGGAGCGAGTACTGTGCCTTGTGGAACACTGGGAGCGAGTTACTGTGCCTTGTGGAACACTGGGAGCGAGTCTGTTACCTTGTGGAACACTGGGAGCCAGTTTCTGTACCTTGTGGAACACTGGGAGCGAGTACTGTCCCTTTTGGAACACTGGGAGCGAGTACGGCCTTGTGGAACACTGGTAGCCATACTGTCCCTTTTGTGGAACAGGGGAGGGGGTACGTACCTTGTGGAACATGGAGCGGTACGTGCCTTGTGGAAGGCGGAGCGAGACTGTGTTTTTGGGGCGCTGGGGCGAGTACTTGCCTTGGGGAACCTGGGGCCGTACTGTCCTTTGTGGAACCCTGAATCCAGTACTGTACCTTGGGGAAACACGGGGAGCCAGACTGTCCCTTTGGGGAACACTGGAGCCAGTACTGGCCGTGGCACGGGGACCAGTATGTCCCTTGTGGAACACTGAGACCCCATACTGTGCCTTGGGGAACATGGGACCATTACTGTGCCTTTGGAACACTGGGACCCAGTATGTGCCTTGTGGAACATGGGCAGTACTGTGCCTTGTGGAAATGAGAGCCAGTACTGTGCCGGGGAACACGGGGCCCAGTACTGTCCCTTGTGGAACACTGAGAGCCAGACTGTGCCTTGTGGAACCTGAGAGCCAGTACTGTCCCTTGGGGGAACACTGAGAGGATTTGTCCCCCTTGGGGAACACTGGGAGCGAGTACTGTCCTTGGGGAACCTGTGAGCGAGTACTGGCCTTGGGAACCTGAGAGCGAGTACTGTCCCTTGTGGAACACTGAAGCCAGTACTTGCCTTGGGAACACTGAGGCCAGTTGTGCCTTGGGGAACACTGAGAGCCAGTCTGTGCCTTGGGGACACTGAGAGCGAGTACTGGCCTTGGGGAACCGGAGCGAGTACTGTGCCTTGGGAACATGAGAGCGAGTACGTGCCTTGTGGAACCTGAGAGCGGTACTGTGTTGTGGAACCTGAGACCCCTACTGTCCCTTGTGGAAACCGGGGGTCAGTACTGTGCTATAGGAACACTGGGAGCCAGACTGTCCCTTTGGGAAAAAATGAGGCCAGTATGTGCCTTGGGGAAAACTGAGAGCGAGACTGTGCCTTGTGGAACACGAGAGCCAGATGTCCCTTGGGGAACACTGGGAGTCAGTACTGTGCCTTGGGAACACTGAGAGCGGACTTTGCCTTGTGGAACATGGGAGCTATAGGGGGGGCCTTGGGGAAACCCTGAGAGCGGTACTGTGCCTTGTGGAACAGAGAGCGATACTGTGCCTTTGGAACACTGAGACCCAGTACGGCCTTGGGGAAACATGAAGCGAGTATGTCCCTTGGGGAACACTGGAGGGGGTACTGTGCCTTGTGGAACAAAAGGGCGTTTTCTGTGCCTTGGGGAACATGAGACCCCGACGTGCCTTGGGGGAAATGGGAGTCATACTGTCCCTTGGGAAACACTGGGACCAGTACTGTGCCTTGGGGAACATGAGAGCGGTACTGTCCTTGGGGAACACTGGGAAGAAAGTGTTTTGTGGCCTGAGAGCGAGTACTGTGCCTTGGGTGGAACCGAGACCCAGTACTGTACTTGTGGAACACTGGGAGCGGTATGTGCCTTGTGGAAACACTGGGGTCAGTATGTGCCTTGTGGAACAGGGGACCCGTACGGGCCCTTTGGGGAAAACACGGGACCCATACTTTTCCTTGGGGAAACATGAGAGGTCTGTGCCTTGGGGAAACCTGGGAGCCAGTATTTGGGCCTTGGGGAACACTGGGAGCCATACTGTGCCTTGGGGAAACCTGGGACCCAGTACTGTGCATTGGGAACACGGAGCGATACGTGCCTTGTGGAACGCGGGGAGGATACTGTGCCTTGTGGAAATGAGAGCAGTACTGTGCCTTGGGGAAAACACTGAGAGCAGTACTTGCCTTGGGAACCCCTGAGAGCGAGTATGTGCCTTGTGGAACAGGGGGCCCGAGTACTGTGCCTTGGGGAAACGCGGGAGCGAGTATGTGCTTTTGGAAAACGCGGGGAGCAGTACTGTCCCTTGTGGAACACGGGAAGGAGACGTCCTTGTGGAACGCTGGGAGCGGTACTGTCCCTGTGGAAAGCTGGGAGCGAGTACGTCCCTTGTGGAACGCTGGAGCGAGTCCGCCCTTGGGGAACATGGGACCGTATTGCCTTGTAAAACACTGGGACCTACTGTGCCTTGGGAACCCGGGGACGAGTACTGTCCCTTTTGGGGAAAACACGGGGAGCCAGTATGTGCCTTGGGGAACCCTGGGAGCGAGTACGTGCCTTGTGGAACACTGGGAGGAGTACTGTGCCTTGTGGAACACTGGAGCGAGACTGTGCCTTGGGGAAACATGGGACGAGTACTGTCCCTTTTTGGAAACACTGGGGCGAGTACGTGCCTTGGGAAACACGGGGAGCGAGTACTGTGCCTTGGGGAAACACTGGAGCGAGTACTGTCCCTTTGTGGACAGGGGAGCGAGTACTGTGCCTTGGGGAACACTGGGAGGGGAGTACGTCCCCTTGTGGAACCGGGGGAGCGAGTACGGCCCTTTGTGGAACACTGGGGCCAGTATGTGCCTTGTGGAACACTGGGAGCCAGACTGTGTTTTGGGGGGAAACAGGGGGCGAGTACTGTCCTTGGGAACACTGGGACCCAGTACTGTCCCTTGGGGAACACGGGGAGGAGTACGTGTTGTGGAACATGGAGCGGTACGTCCCTTGGGACACGGGGAGCGGTACGTCCTTTGTGGAACAGGGGAGCAGAAACGTCCTGTGGAACCGGGGAGCGGTACTGGCCTTGGGGAAACAGGGGGAGCGAGTACTGTCCCTTGGGAACACTGGGAGGGGTATTGGCCTTGGGGAAACACGGGGACCCAGTCTGTGCCTGTGGAACACGGGGAGCGAGTCTGTGCCTTGTGGAACAGGGGGACGAGTATTTCCTTGTGGAACAGGGAGCGAGTACTGTGCCTTGTGGAAACATGGGAGCGGTACTGTCCCTTGGGGAACACTGGGAGCGAGTACTGTGCCTTTAAAACCAGGGGGAGCCGTATGTGCCTTGGGAAACGGGGAGCCAGAACTGGCCTTGTGGAACAGGGAGCCAGTACTGTGCCTTGTGGAAAAGTTTTTCTCCATACCCGCCCAGACTTTACTCTTCGAAACTAATTTTTGTGTTCTAATTTTTGGGAAATTATAGATCCATCGACCGACTTTTTCCTGTTTTCCTTTATCACATATTTTGTGCGCTAAAACACATGGCAACTTGTCGAAGGCTTTTACAAAGTATCAAGGAACATGATACTTTATAAGGAAAACATGGTCAATATCAAAAACATGATAAGCATCGGGAACAAAATACAATACAAGGAACATGTTCAGCAAGGAACATGATACAATATCCAGGAACATGTTACGTACCCAAGGAACACGTACAATATAAAAAGAAACATGTTAAGTATCAGGGGAACATGATACATTACCAAGGAACATGATCGTTCAGGAACATGAGCACTATCATAAAACTGTACAATATCAGGGAACAGTACGCATCATGGAAAGTTACAATATCAAAAAAATGATACAGCACATGGAAATGATTACAATACAAGTAACATGATACAGTATAAGGAACTGATACAATATAAAGGGAACTGTTACAGTATCAAGGGAACACGTACAATACAAAGAAATGTTACGTATCTGGAACTTTGATACATTATCAAGGAACATGATACGTATCATGGATCTGGACACACGTCAGGGAACATGATACAATATCAGGAAACATATACAAATACAAGGAACATAATACAGCACATGGAAATGTTTACAATATCATGCACAAGTAAAATATAAAGGAGATGTACAGCAATGAAACATGATAAAATATAAAGGAAACATGATACGCATCATGGAAATGATACAATTCATGGAACTGATACAATATCGGAAACATGATACTATCAGGGAAACATGATACAGCATCATGAAACATGTTACAATATCATGGAACATGAACAATATCAGGGAACATGATACATTACAAGGGAAAACTGATACAAATCATGGAACATGAACAGCATCAGGGAAATGATAAATTCATGGAACATGTAGAATCCCAGGGAAAACATGATACAATATCATGGAACATGATACGCATCGGGAACATGATACAATATCAAGAAAATGTTACGATCGGAACAGATAATTACGGAACAGATACAGTATCAGGAACGACCACTACATGGAACATGATACAATATCGGGGAACATGATACAATTCAAGGAAATAATCGCATCAGGGAAACATGATAAAATATCAAGGAACTGAGCGCTCATGGAACATGATCAATATAAGGAACTTGATAAGCTCATAGAATGATACAGTATCAGGACATGTAAGTATAAGGAACAGAACAGTATCAAGGAACTGATACAGTATAATGGAACATGTACAGTAAAGGGAAATGATACAAATCAGGAACATGTAAAAATTCTAAAACATGATCAATTCAGGAAACATGATACAATCCATGGAACATGTAAAAATATCTGGAACTGTTTACGTATCAAGGAACATGATACAAATCATGGAACTATCAGTATCAGGGAACATGAACAATATCAGGGATCTGATACAATACAGGGAACATGATAAGTATCAAAAAAATGATAAAATATCGGGAAAACATGTCATTCATGGACATGATCATATCGGGAAAACATGTACGTTAAAGGGAACTATACAATACAGGAACATGATACGTACAGGGAAAAATGATACAATACATGGAACATATCGTATCAAAAAAATGTACAATTCATGGAAATGTCAATACTGGAAATGATACAGTATCAAAACATGATAAATATAGGAAAATGATACAATATATGGAACGTACAAATTCAGGGAAACATGAACAGTATCAAAAAACAAAACCCAAATCATGGAAATGAACAATACCATGGAACATGAAACAATACATGGAAATGATACAATATATGGAACAGATACAAAATCATGGAACATTTTTCGATCAAAAACAAGAAAGTATCATGGAGCATGATACAATATCATGAACATGATAAATATTATGGAACAGAAACAATATCAGGAACATGATACGTAAAAAGAACATGATACAATATCATGGAACATGAAACTATCTGGCCCATGATACAATATCAGGAAAACATGATACAGTATCAAGGAACTGTACGTACATGGAAAGATACAGTATCATGGAACTGAAACAATTCGGGAAAAATTGATAAAATTCATGGAACTGTAAAATATCAGGGAACATGATACAATATCATGGAACATGATCTTTACTAAAACATGATCATATCATGGAAATTACAATTCGGGAAACTGATACAAATATGAACTGGTACAATATAAAAGAACCTGGTACAATACTGGAACTGAACATATCATGGAACATATACAATATCATGGAACAGATACAATATCATAGACCTGGTCAATATCATAGAACCTGGACAAATCGGGAACATGATACGTATCATGGAACAGAACAGTATCGGAACTGATACAATACAGGGAAACATGTAAAATTCTGGAACTGTACAGTACAGGAACATGAACAGTATCATGGAACATGATACAATTAGGAAAACTGAACAATATCAGGAAATGACACAATATCATGGAAACATGATTACTTTTATCATAGAACCTGGTCAATTCGGGAACATGATACAATATCATAGACTGGTACAATATCATGGAACTGAAAAAATATCATGAACCTGGTACAATATCATAGAACCTGGTACAATATCATGGAAACATGAACAATACAAAAACGGTAAAATATCAGGAACTGATAAAATATTGAACCTGGTACAAATCATGGAACAGGTACAATAGGGAAAATTAAAACAAATCATGGAACATGATAAAATACAAGGAACATATACAATTATAGAACCGGGTACAATAATGGAACTGATACAATATCAGGGAACATATCAATATATTGAACCTTTTGGTACAATATCATGGAACATGAACAATATCATGGAACATGATCAAATCAAAAAAAACCGGGACAATTCATGGAACTGATCAATATCATGGAACAGAAAAATTTTCTTGAACTGGTACAATACATGGGAACAAAATAAAATATCAGGGAAACATGTAAATATATAGAACCGGTAAATATCAGGAAACATGAAAAAATTCAGGGAAACATGTAAAATTTCAGGGAACTGAAAATATCATGGACAGTACTATCAGGGAAATGATACAATTGGGGAAATGTACAAATTTCTGGAAATGATAAATATATGGAACATGAAAAATATATGGAAATGATCAATATCATGGAACATGATAAATATCAGGAACATGATAAAAATATGGAATGATAAAAATTTCAGGGAAACTGATACAATTAATGGAAACATTTGACCCCACATAAAAATGTGTCTCTGACCAACACTTGGAAATTCCAGTTCCCTTTTAAATTTTCCCAGTATTTTACCATATATATCCTGTGAGTGACCCCCCTGGAAGAGTATTTTACACAGATTAAATCATTGTAGACGCACACAACACAGCCCCTCTATGCTGGGTGCAATTTTTAGAAGCGTGAATTTGTAGACTATATGTTTACTGTACAGGGAAAAAGGGACCTTAATTGGTTTAGGGGTTGGGAGTGGTTAGAAGCGTGGCTTCGGGGTTGGGATGGGGGTTAGAAGACGTGGCTTCAGGGGTGGGTGGGGGTTAAAAGACGGGCTTCAGGGTTGGATGTGGCTTGAAAAAAGGGGCTTCATGTTGGGGTGGGTTTGAAGACGGGTTTCATGGGTTGGGGGGCTTAAAAGACGGGGGTAAATGACTTGGGGTGTGGTGAAGACGTGGCTTAGGGTTTTTGGGATGTGGCTTAGAGCGGGGCTTCGGGGGTTTGGGTTGTGGCTTAGAAGATGGCTTCATGACTTGGGGGTGGTTTAAAAGACGGGGGCTTCATGGGTTGGGATGTGGGTAAAAGCGTAAATTTTATGGCTTGGAGGGGCTTAGAAGCGGGCTTTATGATTAAGGTGTGGCTTAAAAGGCTCTCAAGGGTTGCACATGTAATACGGACTGCGTGTGTGTGGTGTCTGTGCGCTTGTGTCTGTGTGTTTGTGTGCTGTATCTGTGTGTCTGTGTGTGTCTGGTTGTCTGTGTGTCTGTGGTGTCAGGTTCTGTGGTGTATCCCCTATTTGTACTACTATTTGTGGTTGCGGGGGTCGGTCACAGCTCCTGGCCCCCCCTTTTTCGCTGATTGTACTGGGCCTCTTTCTCCGCCCCGGCCTGTATACCTCGCAAAAACTATGTAGGGTTCCCCCCCATCGTCATTTCTAGTTTTCCAGGGCCTGCCCTTCTAGATAGAAATATTTCCCTAACTCCCTTGTTCGTCGGGTTCTTCAATTTCCAATTGTGACCTCTTGTGTCTGTGTCCCTTCTCGGGAAAACATCCTCTTTTTCCCCTTTGTCTATTCGGCGCATATTTTATATGTCGTTATCTGTCCCCCTGACCCCCCTGTCCTCAGTGTGTGGGCCCCAATATCCCCAATTTTTCTTCGGGAAAATCCCTAGTCGGGGACTAGTCTTGTTGAAACCTTTTGACTTTCTCTAATTTTTTTGAGGGTTTTTTTGATATGTGGGATTCCAAATGGTGCTGCTACCCCGTAGGGGCCTGACGTAAATGGTTTACAGAGTTTTAAACGAATCCTTAGAGTATGGGAACGCATCCGTAGTTTGCCGGGCGCCCGATCTGCAGCAGTTATCTGAATGATGTGCCCCTCGGAATAGCCGGTTTATACTCCCCCCAATCTTTTTCCTTGGGGGTTTTTGCGTCTTTGGCTTTAAAAAAACTATTTGTGTTGCGGTTTTCTTTCCCCTTCCCCCAATTTTCATGATTTGCTTTTGGGCGGGGTTTAAAATTTAAAGGAGCCATTTCTGGCAGGTTTTTTCCCTGCCCCGGGTCCTTTTTGTATTCCGATCCTATCGATTTGTTCTTTATTAACTTCGCATCATCTGCAAAAAAGGCCCTTTCTGAGCTATTTCCCTTTAATGTGTTCAAATACCAAGAACACACAGGCCCTAGGACGATGGGGAAACCCCCGTTTGTCCCCCGGCGCCACCGACACTCGTCGCGCCCCCATGACTCGTTGTTGCCTCCCTGTCAGGTATTCTCTGATCCATTGCAGTGCCTTTCCTGTTATGTGTGCCTGATCCTCTAGCTTTTGCAGTAACCTCTTGTGAGAAACTGTGTCGAAGGCCTTCTTGCAGTCCAAAAATATGCAGTCGATCCACACCTCTCTCTCTTGTCTTACTTCTGTCACCTTGTCATAAAACTCTAGTAGGTTTGTGACACAGGATTTTCCTTCCTGAAACCGTGCTGGTTGTCAATTATACACTTGTTTCTTTCCAGGTGCCCCACCACTCTCCTCCTGATGATCTTCTCCATGACCTTGCATACTATACACGTTAGCGATACAGGTCTGTAGTTTAGTGCCTCATGTCTGTCTCCCTTTTTAAAAATTCGGACTACATTTGCCATTTTCCTTACCTCAGGGAGTTGCCCATTTTCAAATGATGTGTTGAAGATCTTTGTTAATGGCTCACACAATATATTTGCTCCCTCTTTAAGGACCCATGGAGAGATGTTGTCTGGTCCCACCGCCTTTGAGGTGTCAAGTTCGCATAGCAGCTTCTTCACCTCCTCCTTGGTTATATGTATCTCATCCAGCACTTGCTGGTGTGCCCCCTTGTTCTGGTTTTCTGGAGTCCTACTGGTTTCCACTGTAAATAAATACCTCTTTAAATCTTGTGTTGAGCTCCTGACATACCTCTCGGTCGTTTCTTGTGAATTCCCCATCACCCTTCCTCAGTCTGATTACCTGGTCCTTGACTGTTGTTTTCCTCCTAATGTGGCTGTACAACAGCTTCGGGTCAGTCTTTACTTTTGATGCTATGTCATTTTCATATTGTCTCTGACCCTCCCTTCTTATTTGTGCTTATTCGTTTCGGCTCTTCGGCTAATCTCTTTATTTTCCTGAGTTCTCTGTCTTCTGTACCTTTTCCTTCTCTAGTACACCCAGTTTTTGCCTCCCTACACCTTTGGGTAAACCAAGGACTCATTCTGTTCTTCCCATTATTTCTGTTTCCCTTGGGAACAAACCTCTCCTCTGCTCCTTGCATTTTGTTGCCACATAGTCCATCATTTCTTGTACTGGTTTTCCTGTCAGTTCCCTCTCCCACTGAATGTCTTGAAGGAAGTTCCTCATGCCTGAGTAGTTCCCCCTTTTGTAGTTTGGTTTCTCCCACCCTATTCTTGCTACTCTCTCCACTTGGAGCTCAACTATGTAGTCGAAGCACAGAACCACATGATCACTAGCTCCCAGGGGTCTTTCATACATGATACCCTCGATGTCCGAACTACTCAAGGGGAATACAAGGTCCAGTCTTGCTGGTTCATCCTCTCCTCTCTCTCTGGTAGTGTCTCTAACATGTTGATGCATGGGGTTTTTTCCAGTACCACATCCATCATCTTGGTCTCCATGTTTCGGGACCCCCATGGGGCTCCAGGTTTTCCCATCAATCTCCTTGTGATTGAAATCACCCATAACTAGTAACTTTGCTCCCCCGTGTGTGCTCTCCTGGCCACCTCGGCTAGTGTGTCGACCATTGCTTTTTGCTTCATCATATTCTTTCTTGGCCTCCTGCAGTTCTGTGGTGGGTTGTACATTACTGCAATTATCACCTTAGTCCCTCAGAGTGGATTGTTTACTAATAGTCCCTTTCGCTCTTTGCCATCCATTCCTTCCATTTTTCTCAAAACCCCACTGGTTTTTAATGAGCAGTGCAACTCCTCCTCCCCTCTCTCCCCTCTGTCTTTCCTGAGGATTTGATATCCGGTGGAAAGATTGAAACTGTTTTATTCTGGTGAGTTTTGTTTCTGTGAGTGCTTTTATGTCTGGGGATGTCTCCTTGATTTATTTTGTGCATTTCTCATACTTGTTTGTTATTCCTCTGCATTTGATACCCACCTTAACTTCTTTTGTAAGACTGTGGTCTGGGAGGGAAATTTGGGTTGGGAAGTGGGAGACTGGTAAGGAAACTATGGGTTGTTGCTGTGGGGGTGGAGGTTTGTATGTAGTGGAGGGGCCTTGGATGTGGCATGGGTGTTTTGATTTAGAGTGTTTGGTTGCACTGGGGTTGACCTGGTTGGGAGGCTTCTATAGGAAGCTGTGTGTGTGTGTGTGTGTGTGTGTGTGTGTGTGTGTGTGTGTGTGTGCGTGTGTGTGTGTGTGTGTGTGTGTGTGTGTGCCCGTGTGCACATGCAGTTACAGCTCATAGCTTATTATTAACTGTGACGCCTGCTCGGCTAGTTTATTATACACACGCAGCTCATCCTGTGTCTGTGCTAAGAAAAAAATAATGAGAGAGATAACAATGGGTCATTATCAGACTCCATCAGGAAAACATGCATTACAAAAATAAC
This sequence comes from Cherax quadricarinatus, assembly GCF_026875155.1. Classification (NCBI taxonomy): domain Eukaryota; kingdom Metazoa; phylum Arthropoda; class Malacostraca; order Decapoda; family Parastacidae; genus Cherax; species Cherax quadricarinatus. Next base: position 13,926,254 of record NC_069493.1, read on the forward strand.
TTTACAGTTATTATATACATTACAATTATTTCATAATGTATATAATGCAATACGAAGTTACAATCTTGATAGTTTCAATGTTTTGATTTTCTTACCATTAACAAAGAAGTGTTGTGGTGTATCTCATAGGGTTTATATAGAGGTGTCTGTCAGAGGTTAGATGTTTGGGAACTGAGGTACAGTGTTCCACTCAGTGTTTGGGTACTGAGGTACAGTGTTCCACTAAGTGTTTGGGTACTGAGGTACAGTGTTCCACTCAGTGTTTGGGTACTGAGGTACAGTGTTCCACTCAGTGTTTGGGTACTGAGGTACAGTGTTCCACTAAGTGTTTGGGTACTGAGGTACAGTGTTACACTCAGTGTTTGGGTACTGAGGTTCAGTGTTCCTCTCAGTGTTTGGGTACTGAGGCACAGTGTTCCACTCAGTGTTTGGGTACTGAGGTACACTGTTCCACTCAGTGTTTGGGCACTGAGGTACAGTGTTCCACTCAGTGTTTGGGTACTGAAGTACAGTGTTCCACTCAGTGTTTGGGTACTGAGGTACAGTGTTCCACTCAGTGTTTGGGTACTGAGGTACAGTGTTCCACTCAGTGTTTGGGTACTGAGGTACAGTGTTCCACTCAGTGTTTGGGCACTGAGGTACAGTGTTACACTCAGTGTTTGGATACTGAGGTAGAGTGTTCCACTCAGTGTTTGGGAACTGAGGTACAGTGTTCCACTCAGTGTTTGGGTACTGAGGACAGTGTTCCACTCAGTGTTTGGATACTGAGGTACAGTGTTCCACTCAGTGTTTGGGTACTGAGGTACAGTGTTCCACTCAGTGTTTGGGTACTGAGGTACAGTGTTCCACTCAGTGTTTGGGTACTGAGGTACAGTGTTCCACTCAGTGTTTGGGTACTGAGGTACAGTGTTCCACTCAGTGTTTAGATACTGAGGTACAGTGTTCCACTCAGTGTTTGGGTACTGAGGTACAGTGTTCCACTCAGTGTTTGGGTACTGAGGTACAGTGTTCCTCTCAATGTTTGGATACTGAGGTACAGTGTTCCACTCAGTGTTTGGGTACTGAGGTACAGTGTTCCACTCAGTGTTTGGGTACTGAGGGACAGTGTTCCACTCAGTGTTTGGGTACTGAGGTACAGTGTTCCACTCAGTGTTTGGGTACTGAGGTACAGTGTTCCTCTCAATGTTTGGATACTGAGGTACAGTGTTCCACTCAGTGTTGGATACTGAGGTACAGTGTTCCACTCAGTGTTTGGGTACTGAGGTACAGTGTTCCACTCAGTGTTTGGGTACTGAGGTACAGTGTTCCTCTCAATGTTTGGGTACTGAGGTACAGTGTTCCACTGAGTGTTTGGACACTGAGGTACAGTGTTCCACTCAATGTTTGGGTACTGAGGTACAGTGTTCCACTCAGTGTTTGGGTACTGAGGTACAGTGTTCCACTTAGTGTTTGGGCATTGAGGTACAGTGTTCCACTCGTTTTGGGTACTGAGGTACGTGTTACTCAGTTTTGGGTATGGGAACAGTGTTCCACTCGTGTTTCGGTACTGGGTACAGTGTTCACTGTGTTGGGATGACGTAGAGTGTCCATCAGTGCTTGGTACTGGGTACAGTGTTCACTCAGTGTTTGGCACAAGGTCAGTGCCCTCAGTTTTGGTACTGAGGAAAGTATTCATAAATGATTGGTATGAGGTCGGTTCCACTCAATGTTGGGTCGAGGTCAGTTTTCCTCGTGTTTGGGTACTGAGTACAGGTCCTCACTGTTTGGGTAGAGGTACAGGTTCCCTCAATGTTTGGGTATGAGGTACGTGTTCCACTGAGTGTTTGGACAAGGTACAGTGTTCCACTATGTTGGGTACTGAGGTCAGTGTTCACTAGTTTGGGTACTGAGGTACGTGTTCCTTAGTGTTTGGCATTGAGGTACAGTGTTCCACTCAGTGTTGGGTTGGAC
>NC_069493.1:13928703-13950449 GCF_026875155.1 Cherax quadricarinatus
CAACCCACCCCCACCCCCACCAAAACCCAACCCCAAACCAACACACACCAACCCCCATTGTCATTTTTTCCTGCTGTAACCCCAAACCAACTTTCCTGCTGACCCCCCCAACTTTTTTTTCCCCATTTAGTCTTGGACCCCACACTTACTCTGGCCCCCACTATGCTTTTTGACCCCACACTTAACTTTGGCCCCATATTGTCTGGAAACCCCCACACTTGCCCTCTTTGGACCCCACACAAACTTTGCCCCATATTCTTTTTAAAACCCCACACTACCCTTTGGGAAAACCCCACACTTACTTTCCCCATATTGCTTTGGACCCCACAAATGACTTGGGTTCCCCAATTCTTTTGGACCCCACACAGCTTTCCCCACATCCTTTTGACCCCACTAAAATTAGCTCTTGGGGACCCACACACTCTTGCCCCATATTTGCTTTGGGACCCCCTCCTTACTTTTGACCCCATTTATTTTTGACCCCACACTGCCTTGGGGCCCGGGCCCCTACAGTTTGCCCCATATTATCTGGAACCCACTACTTAAGCTTTTGGACCCCACACTTGCTTTGGGCCCCCAATTTTTGCTCTGGACCCCACTACTTGGGTTTTTGGGGGACCCACCTTGCCGACCCCCATATTAGCCTTGGGAACCCACTACTTAACCTTGGGAAACCCACTACTTTAATCGGGAACCCACTACTTATTCTTGGACCCCCCACTACTTTATCTTGGACCCCCCCCTACAGTTTCCCCATATTGCTCTGGAAACCCACCTCCACCATATTGCTCAAAACCCCCCTTAAGTTCTTTCTCTACAACACACAAACATTTTTTTCTTGGGTTTTTTTAAACCAAGCGTTTTTTCCAATTAAAAACTAAAAACATTTGGGGGCGAAAAAAATGAAATGTAAGGGGATGTCCCGGGCACCAAAAAAAAAATTTTTTAGACTAACCCAAAAAAAAAGGGGGGGGCCCTGAGTCCCATATTTAAACTGCCCAGACATATACCCGTGCCACAAAGAATTTTTTGTGTAGAAATAAAATTACGTTAATTAAAAAAACGTTTGAAGAAGGGAGTCTTAGAAAAAACAGTTCGTGGTAAAAAAAAAAGTCGGGCCAGTACAACAATTAATTTAAAAACCCCCGTAGAAGAAATATTTGTTGTAGAACCAGTTTTTCCAGTAGTGCTGCGGAACAAATGAAGTTGTTCCATATGGGCTGGAACAACCACCTGCCCAGTTGTTCCAGTTGGTGCTGGAACACAATGCGTTGTTCCATAAGTCGGTGGAACAAAAACCCATCATTTGTTCCAGTGGGGCGTCTGGAACAAACAATGACAGTGTTCCATGTCGTGCTGAAAAACCCAGCATTTTTTTTTCCAGTAGTGCTCTGGAACAACACACAAATTACATTTGCCAATGTCGGTGGAACACACAACCACGACGGCCGGGCTTGCTGGAAACAACACAACACATTTTTTTCCAGGGCGTGGACCCCAAAACACATGACAGTTGTTCCAGTATGCTCTGGAACACAACATGACATTGTTCCAAGGCGGGGGTTGAACAACAAAACACTGAAACAGTTGTTCCATAGTCCCCTGCGGAAACAAATGACAGTTTTTCAGTAGTGGTCTAACAACAAAAATTTTTCCCAGTGTTTTCTGGAACAACAAACACAAAATTTGGGGTTGTTTCCAGTAAGGTCTAAACCCAAACAAATGACAGTTGTTCCGGGGTTCGTGCGGAACAAAATGACAGTTTTCCATTGCTGCTGGCCCAAAACATGACATTTTCCATTAGTGCGTGCTGGAACAACAAAAAACAGTTTTTTCCAGTAGTGGTGGGAAACAAACTGACAGTGCCCATGTCTCTGGAACACAACAAATTACGTTTTTTCCCATAACGTGCGGGAAAACAACCATACAGTTTTTCCAGTTGTGTAAACAAACACAAGACAGTTTTTAGTTGCTGCGGAAACACACACAACACAGGCAGTGCCCACTGAATTAGTTTACATTATCAGGTAAAGCATACAACATTACTACAGACACTGCTAAAGAACAAACTGCCCCCCAAAACATAACAGGGGTAGTGGAACAAAAAGGGGACAGTGTTCAGGGGGTTTCTAAATGGTCTAACAGGGGTAAAAGGGAAGTGGACCTGGGGTCAGTGCAGTGTCTAATTTATGCAGTGTCGGGGTCTAACGGTACATTCATGGTACTAACTTCCAGTGTAGTGGACTAACATTTGAAGTTAAGGGGTAAAAAGATGGTACGTCAGTGTACTAAATGGATATTTTGGTCAGTGGTACTACACAGGGCCTGGTACCCCCGGGCCCGGGGGGCTTACCCCCGCTTTTCTCCAGGTAACATTTGGGGTTTTCATTGGTTAACATGGGTGCTTTACAAACATTTTAGTGTCAGGGATAACATGGGGGCGGTCTTATTTAACATGGGCGTTCAGGGTAAAAAACATGTTACATGGATAACATGGTGGTGTCAAATTTTAAACATGGGTGTCAAATGGATAACATGTTTTTCAGGGGGGTAAACTTTGGTGTCTAGATTAACAGTGGCCTTCATGGTTAAACATGTTTTCATGGTTAACATTGTGGTGTCATATATTAACGTGGGCTTTTCATGGATAACACTGAGGCCTTAAAACTGGCCGTTTTTGACCCCCGTAACCCCATAAACAGTGTACAGTTCGGGTACAAACGTGGTATTTTTGCCCATACAAATCTGGTACTACTGGCTGTCTGACCAACGTGGTACAGTGTCGGGGGACTAAAACCGGGGTACAAAACGTGTACTAACAGGGTAAAGTGCCCGGGTACAACGTGGTACAGGCCCTGAACTAACAAAACGGCTTGAAAAAACCCCTGGTACTTGCGGGACAAACAGTGGGCAATCGTCTGATCCAAATGGACATGCGTGACTAACAGGGGTACATTGGGGTCACTTACAAGTCTGTAAAAACGGGGCTGTCGGGATAAATGGAACATTGGTATGTACTGTCTTGTACACGGTAACAGGGGTTGGGGAAACAGTGTCTTTACTAACATTTTGAACAGTGTCTGACTAACAATGGTACATGTCGACTAACAGTGTACAGGGTTTGACTAACAGGTTACAGTGTCTGACTAAAAGGGGTCTTATTGGTCTAACAAAAATGTCGGGTACAAACTTGGTCTGATTGTCTAAACTACGTGTCTGACTAACATGTCTTGCTTACAAACTGGCTGTGGGGTACAACAGTGAAAACAGGTGTCGGGACAAACTGTCGGGGTATTACGTGATGGTTACTAACATTTGCTAACAGGGTACAAGGGGTTTGTTACATGCCCATTACAACGGACAAACGGGTTGCATTCATTTTTCAACAGGTCTAAAAAAATGTCTTGTACATGCGTTACAAAAACCGGGTACAACTTTGAACAACATGTCTAACAGGGGGTACTAAAAAATGTTCAACTTAAAACGGGCTGCTTTTACTAACAGGGAAGGGGGTTGGGCATCGGGGACTTTGCAACTTACAGGTTGGAACATGCTGCTAACATTGGGCAACATGTTGGGGAAATTTCATGTCGGGGACTACAAACTGTCTGCTAAATGGTACTAAAGTGTACAAACGTCTACTAAAAAACGTGGCTAACAGTGTCTACTAAAAAAACGGGGTAAAAACGTGGCTCATTACAACTGGTCTAACGGTCGCCTAAAAACGGGATTAACACTTGGTGGTCGCCAAAAATGGTTAAACACGGTGCCCCTTTTCCTGTTTAACACTGGTGCCCTACACTGGTTAACATTTGGGTCCCCTTTTTCACGGGTGTAAACTTGGTGGTCGCCTTACTACGGTGTAAACCCCTTGATGGTCGCTTTTACTAAAAAGGGGAAGGGTTTCATTTGATGTCGCTCTTCTACTGGATGTTTAACACTTGGGGGTCGCTCAAAATTTATTAACACTTGGGGGTCCCCTTTTACACGGGTTAACATTTGGGGGTCGCCTACTACTGGGAACATTTGGGGGCGGCCTACACTGTTAACATTTTGAGTGGTCGCTCTTACACCGAAAAACTTTTGTTTTCACTGGCTGTCTGCCCACAAACTGTTTGCAACTCGGGCTGTCTGCACCCCAAAAACTGTCTTGCTCAACTGGCTGTCTACTCACAAACTGTCTGCTAACTACTGGCTGCCTGCACCCCAAACTTCTTGCTACTACGGGCTTCTCCTCCAAACTTCTTTTTACTACGGGCTGTCTCACTCACAAACTGTCTTGTTTAACTACGGCTGTCTCACCACAAACTGTCTTGCAAAACGGGCTTCTGCCTCCAAAAACTGCCCTTGCAAACTACGGGCTGTCTGCCCCAAACGTCTTGCAAACTATCTGTCTCACTCACAAACTTCTTGCTACATGGCTTCTGCACTCAAAAACTGTCTTGCTAACTACTGCGCCCTCACCAAAAAACTGTCTTCTAACACTGCTGTCTCACTCCCCCAACTTCCTTGTAACTACTGGCTGTCTGCACCACAAACTTCTGTTAAACTACGGCTGTCGCACTCACAAACTGTCTTGCTAACACGGGCGCTGCACTCAAAATGTCTTGCTAACTACGGGCTGTCTGCCTCACAAACTGTCTTGCTAACACTGGCTTCTGCACCCCACAAATTCTTGCTAATACTGGCTGTCGCACTCACAAACTGTCTTGCAACTACTGGCGCTGCACCACAAACGTCTTGCAAACAAACCTGGCTGTCTGCACTCACAAACTGTCTTCTAACTACTGGCGTCGCACTCAAAACGCTTGCTAACTACGGCTGTCTGCACCACAAACGTCTTGCAACTACGGGCTGCCCCTGCACTCACAAACTGCCCTTGCTAACTACGGGCTGTCTGCACTCACAAACTGTCTTGCTAACTACTGCTGTCTGCCTCACAAACTGTCTTCCCTTACGGGCTGTCGCACTCACAAACTGTCTTCAAACTACGGCTTCTGCACTACAAATGCCCTTGCACTACGGCTGTCTGCACTCAAAAACTGTCTTGTAACTACTGGCTGTCTGCACCACAAACTGTTTGCTACACTGCTGTCTGCATCACAAACTGTTTGTTTTCTCGGTTCTGCACTAAAAACTTCTTGCTAAACGGGCTTCTGCACCAAAAACGTCTTGCAAAACTCTGTGTCTGCACTCACAAATGCTTGCTAACTCGGCTGTCTGCCTCACAAACTGTCTTGCTACTACGCTGTCTGCATCACAACTGTCTTTGTTTACCGGCGTCTGCACAAAAAAGTCCTAACTACTGGCTGTCTGCACTCACAAACTGTCTGTTTACTTGGCTTCTCATCACAAACGTCTTGTTTAACTACTGGCTGCCCTGAAACCAAAAACTTCTTGCTAACTACTGGCTTTCTGACTCACAACGTCTTCACTACGGCTGTCTGCACTCAAAAAAGCCCTTGTTACTATTTGGGCGTCTGCTTTTCAAAACGTTTTGCAAACTACGGCGTCGCACTCAAAAACTGTCTTGCAACTACTGGCTGCACTCAAAACTTCTTGCTAACTCTGGCTGCCACTCACAAAGTCTTGCTACTCTGGCTGTCGCACTACAAACTGTCTTTGCACTACGGGCTGTCTGCCTCACAAACTGTCTTGCTTACTACTGCTTCTGCACTCAAACTGTCTTGCACTACGCTTCTCACTCACAAACTGTCTTGTTTACTACTGCTGTCTGCACTCACAAACTGCTTGTTTACTACTGGCTGTCTGCACTCAAAACTGTCTTGCTTCTATGGCTGTCTGCACTAAAAAACCTGCCCTTGCAAACTACTGCTGTCTGCCCCCCCAAAAACTTCTTGCTAACTACTGGCGTCTGCACTCAAAAACTGTCTGTTTAACTACGGGCTGTCTCACCCCAAAAAACTGTCTTTGTTTACACTGTGTCCCTCAAAAATTTCTTGAACTACTGCTTCGCCTCACAAACGCTTTAACTACTGCTTCTGCCTCACAAACTGTCTTGCTAACTACTGGTTTTCTGCATTTCACAAATTTCCTTGCTTAACTACGGGCTGTCTGCACTAAAAACCCTGTCTTCCCCTTACGGGCTGCTGACTCACAAACTGTCTTGCAAACTACCTGCGCACTACAAACTGTCTTGCAACTACTGGCGTCTGCACTCACAAACTTTTTGGTAACACTGGCTGCTGCACCACAAAACTTCTCTAACTCTGGCTGTCTGCACTCACAAACTGTCTTGTTTACTACGGCTGTCTCACCAAAAACGCTGTTTACTACTGGTTTCGCACTCAAAAACTGTCTTGCTTCCCTGGTGTTGTAAAATGTTTTGGGCTAACACGGCTGTCTGCACTCACAAAACGTCTTGCAAACTACGGCTGTCTGCACTCACAAACTGTCTTGCTAACTACGGGCCTGCTGCACTCACAAACGTTTTGTTTTCACTCTGTCTGCACTCACAAACTGCTTGCTTACTACGGCTGCCCTGCACTCACAAACTGTCTTGTTTAACTACTGCTGTCTCACACAAATTGCTTGTTTTACTGCTGTCTGCACTCACAAACTGTCTTGCAAAACGGGTTTCGCATTTAAAAACTGTCTTGTAACTACGGTTTTCTACTCACAAACGTCTTGGGTAACACTGGCTGTCTCACTCAAAACGTCTTGCAAACCTCGGGCTTCTGCACCACAAACTGTCTTGCTACTACGCGTCGCACTCACAACGTCTTGCTTCCCCACTGGTTTTCTGCACTCACAAACTGTTTTGTTTAACATGGCTGTCTGCATCACAAACTGTCTTGCAAACTATGCGTCGCACTCACAAACGCTTGAACTACTGGCTGCCCGCACTCACAAACTGTCCTTGCTTACTACGGGCTGTCTGCACTCAAACTGTTTTGCTAACTATTTGCTTCTGCACTCCAAATTTCCTTGCAACCCGGGCTGCTCCTCACAAACTGTTTGCTTACTACGGCTGTCTGCACTCAAAAACTGTCTTCTCTATGGCTGTCGCACTCAAAAACTGCCCTTGCCACTGGCTGTCGCACTCAAAACTGCTTGCTAATTGGGGCTGTCGCACTCACAAACTTCTTGCTAACTACTGGCTGCTGCACCCCAAAAACGTCTGCTAACTACTGGCTGTCTGCACCACAAACTTCTTGCAAAACTACTGGCGCCCTGCACTCACAAACTTCTTGTTACTACGGGCTTCTGCACTCACAAACTGTCTTAAAAATACGGCGTCTGCACTCAAAAACTGTTTTGCTTACACTGGCGTCTGCACTACAAACTCCTTGCTTACTACTTACGGCTTTCTGCCCCACAAACGCGCTACTACTGGCTGCTCACTACAAACGTCTTGTTCGGGCTGTCGCACTCACAAACTTCTTGCTAACTACTGGCTTCCATTTACAAACTTCTTGCTAACTACGGGCTGTCTGCACCACAAACGTCTTGGGAAATACTGGCTGCTGCACTCACAAACTGTCTTCTAACCTGGCGCTGCCTCACAAACTGTTTTTGCTTAATACGGCTTCTGCACTCACAACTGTCTTTTTACTACTGCTGCCCTGCCTCACAAAGCTGCAAACTATTTGGCTGTCTGCACTCAAAACTGTCTTGCAACTACTCTGTCTGCACTCACAAACTGTCTTGCAAACTACGGCGTCGCATCACAAACGTCTTGTTTTCTACTGGCGGCTGCACTCACAACTGCTTGCTAACTACTGCTGTCTGCACTCACAAACTGTCTTGCAAACTACTGGCTTCTGCCTCACAACTCTTGCTAACTATTTGCTGTCTGCACTCACAAACTGTTTTGCTACTACGGCTGCCGCATTCACAAACTGTCTTGCAAACTACTGCTGCCCGCACTCACAAATTTCCCTTGCTAACTGCGGGCTGCTTCACTCACAAACTGTCTTCTAACTACGGCTGTTGCATATTCGTGAGTGGATTTTTGTCTAAAATGCTGAATCTTTAGCACAAAGACTGTCATCCTCATCGGACAAATTATCGTTTTCTCATGATTTTTTACACTAGCTTCGAAAAACCCTTAAACTTGGGCTCTTGACAGTGTTGTCAGGGAAATTTAAACCCACAGCTTTGGGGGGGGGTGCGCCCACTGATTTCTTTTAGCAAGCTTTTTCTGGGAAACCTCGTTCTTTTTTTCCCACCTGTTTACAAAAAAAATTTTTAAAACTGCCTTTACCCTCACTACTCAACACCTCAGCTATACCATACTGCAAATTCACACTGGCGAGGCTAAAGGATACCGTTAAAAGAAGGACAAGGAAGATCAAACCCCGACTGCCCCACCAAGGGGGGACCTAAAGGCTATTTTCATCTACAACGTCAACAACACTTTAACCTCAAAATCTGGCGTCAGAGCAATTGCAAGCCCCCCCCGACTTTTTCCAAAGGCGAATTAGCTATGGACTGGCCAGGGGGCCTGCCACGCTATTTCACTCCCGTGCACCCTCAACAGACCTATACTTGCATTGTACAGACCCCCTCAACGTCGATGTTAAAAGGCAAACCCGGGCCACATCGCCAGGAAATCCCACAATCCACGTGTGCAGTGTGTGCCAATGCCTCCCTGAACGGTGTTATGCTATACAAACGCAAAAACTTTTGCTAAACAAATTATCAATTGTAAACCTCAGGATCACAGGAGCTCATGGGGAGTGGAGGGGTGCCCCATCGCAGCCAACCGCACTTTACCCTGTACCCCTCAAATGGGCCCCCCAGGGCTCCAGGACCCGGGGTCGAAAAATGGGTCATGCCTGCCCTCAACAAAAGGGGTTGAGCACCTCACCTGGGGACACGCAACAGACCTCCATCACGTCGGCTGTCAATACCAGCCACGATCAGCTACACCCAAATAGCTCAGCTGACCGGGGCTTCACTCCCAGAGTTCCAAGTCTTTCTCCTGGGGTATACAACCTGATTTCCCATAAAAAAACGGGAAAAACAACAATTTCTCCGAAACAACAACTTGAACAACCAAGGGAAAAATGTGTAAGGTACCAAAAACAAATTGTCCAATTTGGAAAGCAAATTTTGGTGCGAACAAGGTGGGTGGGGGTTCTTTTCAAGTAATGACGAATTAATACTTTGTTTGATAACTGTATAGCATCATAACAAGGGTAGGGGTCAAGATTTGTAATAGTGATGACCGTAATAAAAGGGTGGTGAAAGTGTGAGAGGCAAAGGTTCTAAATGTTAGTAATAGTGTACAAATTTTAAGTGGGGGTGAAGAGTGTATGAAGCGGGGGGGTTTTTATAATGTTAGTAATAGTGTAGCTAATTTAAGTGGGGGAAAAAGGTTTTGAAGGGGGGTTGTCTAAAAAGGGATAAAATGATACATAATAAATGGTTGGGAAGGGGTGTAGGTTTTCCCTGAAAATTTTAAAAAAATGTTGACAATTAAAAACACAATGTTTGGGTAAAATCCCCGGGTAAATTGTAGGTTCTTAAGTTAGTGGAGGAAATTTGTGGGTTTATTTTTAAACATTCAACAAAAAGTCCCAACTCTGGGGTTCAAACTCCCACCTTTTCAACTGGAAATTTACATTACAAAACTCAAACAAAGGGGAGCACTGGTGGTTTAAAGGTCGGCAAAAATAACAATTATCATTTTTGATAAACTCAAAATTTTTTCCAGGTCATAAAATAAAAAATAAAATTTCATATTCCCCCTTGCACATTAGAAAAAGACTTCCAAATTTATATAAATAAAAACCCTTTTTTTTTCACAAATCGAGTCCCTGAAAAAAATCCCCCAACCCCCAAATTAACCACTTTTTTCATAATAACCCTCAAACCCAAACTCTTGGTTCAATTTAAAAAATTTCCCCCAAACTTTTGAAAAAAAAAAGGGCTTAACAAATCAGGGTTCTTTAAAGGCCTGCTTCAACAATTTTTCATCCCGCCGTTTTAATTACTTGGACCCAACTTGTCTTTCAGCCAACCCCTTTAATATTGGGATACAATGGGGGAACAAAACGGAAAACGTTTTAATTTTTAAGCAAATACTTTTTCACCTTAAAAATATGAAAATTTCCAAAAGAGGTCCTTTTGAACCCACAATATCTTTTAAACGCCTTGATCGTGCCTGGGTTTCAACAACTTCCGTTATCTTCCCCTTTAAAAAAATATACCCTTTATTCAAATTCCCAAAATAACCCTCTAAAGGAAAACATCCCCGGGGAAAAAGAAAAGTTTTAATGCCCACAACCCCAAAATTTTTGCCGGGGTGAGGAAAAAATTTTTAAAGGGGGGCCTGAGAGACCTTTTTCCCGATTTGGAGAGTATTTCAGTCTTGGGCCGCCATCAACCCCTTGACTCTAAACCCAACAAATTGAATAATAATTTCCCCAAAAACCATTATACAATGATTCTAAATTCTCACTAAATAGCCCCTTGTGCTGCCAAACTAGAAGGTCCAAAACCCCCTGGGGAAAAATTTTTCAACCCCTTTTTCTCAATACCCCATGCCGGGATGGAGAAAAAAAGAAAAGGGGTCAACTGGCAACGCCACCCTTTATTCCTTGCATACAATGAGTTTTTTGCTGCTTTGGTTAAAAATTTAGAGACAACTTTCCCATAAACACAAAATTTTTTAATGTTTTTCAAGGAAGACTTTTTTTTGCTTTCTCATCAATGATTCAACATCCTTTCCTAAATGTTTGACCCCGCTAACTAAAGGGAACTCCAAAGTGGTGAGGATGGTTTCTTTACACCTAAACCGATTCTGTGTCAGTACAGGTAAAATTACGAATTTTAAATAGAGACTGGGGGGCTCCTCAACTTTCCAAACCCCAATTCATTCCTAACCCAATCAACAAAATGATTTTTTCCCAAATATTTTACAAACGTTTTAAAACATTTTAGGAAATTTTTAATCTCTCTGTAAAAAAAGAAAACAATTTTGGGGCCCCCCTTAATGGTTCTGCTTGAAGAAGGTCTCTTCATAGATTTTCTACCCGGCCACTGAAGTCCACACTACCTTTGAACCAAACCCTTTCGAATACCCCCGACGATAATTTGAACTTTTGCAGAAAGGATGTTTTTAATGGGTTTTGTGAAAAAAAGGTACCCTTTTTAAAAAATCTTGGTTTTTTCCGGGACATTGAAGGTAAATAAAAACTTGATTGGAAAACCCCAAGGGAGGTTCCATCCCCCACCTGTTTAAAAAATCAAAAGAACTTAAAATCCCAGCAGCCCCCTAAAAAATTATTGTTTTGCAGAAAAATTTAACCCCGCTCAAACCCAAAAAATTCAATTTTCACCCCCGTGGTCAGACCCGGGGTTGATAAACCCTTTTCATAAAACAAGAACCCCAAAGGCTCCTCCCCTCCAAAACCATTCCAAAACCATTTATTTCCCAAAATTAAAAACAACCACTTTTGAGCCACATGGGCCTTTTTAACAAGATTTGTCCCAAACAAAACGACTAAAAAATTAAGTTGTGGCGGGGTTTCCCCCAGGGATGGTGGGTTGTTTAAAAGGAAAAGGTACTTAAAGATCATGTATTAAATTTGGGCCCTCTTGCCTTTGGCCCTACTCTTGGACGAAAAACTCAAACAAGAATGAGAAAATTCCGATTCCCTGTATCCAAAATTTTAAATAGCAAAAAAGAACTTTTAAAACCAACATCAGGGAAAAGGTTACGAAAGAAATCCAAATTGGGGAATTATCTCAGGAAATCTTCAAAATGCAAAAGCCCCCCAAATTTTCCCAAAACCTGCATCCTCCAAAGGAGAAAAACTGGGCCCATGATGAAACAAAAATTAGAAAAGAACACGGCATTGCTCCAGGAAATTACCCAATTCCCAAACACCCTTCCCCCATTTTCCCCCCAAACACTTCTAAATCACAACCCAAAACCTCTTGAGCCAAAAATAGGCCTTGCTTAAAATTTGGGGTAAATTATCACACACAAAACCACCCCAAATTATTTCGTTGATTTTTCACCAACCCTGGGCATTTGGGATGGGCGTTTTAAGATTTATCTCTCTTTTTAAAAAATTTGGCAAGATAAAAATTGGTTACCCTTTAGAAAAAATTTTCCAACTTTTGCACTGAAATGCATCTATGTTTTGTTGGTTTTTTGTTGTTTTGTTTTTGTTTATTGAAAATTTGTGGATGTTTTTTGTGGAAAAAAAGGGTTTTTGGTTTTGGAAGTGGGTTGGTGTGTGGGATTTTCCTTGTTTGAAAGTGTGTGTTTTTGGTGTTTGTTTGGGGAGTGTTTTAAAAATATGGGTTTTTGGGGTGTTTTGAGAAAACAAATAACGAAAAAACTTCAGCTGAAATTTATGGACTTAAAAGTCAGGGGGAATTTCACCAGTGAGTCCATTTTCATATTCTACTGAAGGAGCACTGTCTTGTCATCCACAAAATAAAACCTTTGGGGAAACCGCCCGGCCCGTGGGTTTCCCAATATCTTTGCTTTAAATACCACCACCGAGTCCCAAACCGAAATGTAAACTTTTAATGGATTATTTCAACCCAGCTATTAAAATTTCCCAGTCGATAAATTAATGAATTTGAAAAAACCCCAAGTTTGAAAAGGTGTATTTTAAACCCCAAATTTAAAATTACAACCTTCTGGGTTCCCCGACTTTTAGCTGTAATAAAGCTTACCACAAAAGTCGGTGTGTTTGGTGTTTTGTTTTTTGGTGTTGGTTTAATGTTTGTTTTTAGTGTTGTTGTTTGGGGGAAAGGGCTGGTTGTAAAATTTTTTGTGTGGTTGTGGATTTGGTGGAGAATTTGTAGTTGTGGGGTGTTGGGAGGGGGAAGAGGATCCATCAAAATTTGCCCAATAATACTAAAATTTTTTCCGGGTAAAGGGGAAGTAATTAAAATTTGTTCAATTTGGGGCCGTTTAAAAAAATTAAACCTTCTTCAATTATTATTTTAAACTTGGAGTTCAAACCTTTAACTTTATTTCAACCTTTTCCCAGTTTTACCACAAAACTTTTGGAGCCCGGCCCGCCCATTTGTACTCTGAAAACCCCGTAAAAAACCTTTGTAACTTGTCATGATTGTGACTAGACCTACCTGGAGTTCATTACCTTTGTAAATTGTGAGTTCATTACCTTTGTAAATTGTGAATTCATTACCTCTGTAACTTGCTCAGCTATCAAAACTTTGAGGCCCAGTCCCTGGACCCATTATGTACCTCTGTAATCTTTTGACTACCGCCCACAGGATGGGTATGGGGTGCATAATAAACATATTAAACTAACTTGCTAACTACTGGCTGTCTGCACTCACAAACTGTCTTGCTAACTACTGGCTGTCTGCACTCACAAACTGTCTTGCTTACTACTGGCTGTCTGCACTCACAAACTGTCTTGCTAACTACTGGCTGTCTGCACTCACAAACTGTCTTGCACCATAGACATGTATAAATTGTGGCATGCTTGTGTCAGAAGCCAGACACAGGTATGGTAGGATTGTGGACAGTGGAGTCAGAGTGCACATGCTGTGGATTCCATCTCACATTGGTCTTCAGATGCATGATAGAACTGATAAATTGGCTAAGCTGTATGCTTTCAAAGAGTGAGTAGATTACAATCTTGGCTTGTCAGGTAGTAGTTTGAGAACAATAATACGAAAAGAACTTCAGCTGAATTTTATTGACTTAAGACTTAAGGAAATTGACACCAGTGAGTCCATCTATCATCACTCTATCATGCAGGAGGAGCCGCATGTCTATGGTGCATCCAACAAAATAAGCAGACTCTTGGATGTCACTACCGCCCGGCTCCGGCTGGGTTACAAGTATCTTTGGCAGGTTAAATCACCACCCCCCAGATGTAGACCAAACGAAATGTAAACTTTGCCAGATGGACTTATTGTCACACCCTGCGTCATTATGTACTGGAGTGTGATCAAATTAATGAATTTAGAAACAACTCACTCAGAAGTGTTCAAGAAATGGCTAAGTATTTTATCCACAGTGGTATATTACAGACCATTCTGGAGAAATACCCTGACTTTGCTAGCTGTAAATAAAGCATTACCACATGTGCGTTGTGTGTGTGTTGTGTGTGTGTGTGTGTGTGGTGTGTTGTTGGTTGTGTGTGCGTGCGTGCGTGTTTCGTGCGTGTGTGCGTTCGTGCGTGGCGCGCGCGCTTGTGTGTATACATATATTTGTACGCTCTTGTGCATGTGTCTGCGTGCGCTCTCGTGTGTGTGTGTGTGTGTGTGTGTGTGTACTCACCTAGTTGAGGTTCCGGGGGTCGAGTCCGAGCTCCTGGCGCGCGCGCGCGCGCGTGTGTGTGTGTGTGTGTGTGTTGTGTGTTTGTGTGTGTGTGTGTGGCGCGTGTGTGTGTGTGTGTGCGTGTGTGCGTGTGCGTGCGTGTGTGCGTTCGTGCGTGTGCGCGCGCGCTTGTGTGTATACATATATTTGTACGCTCTTGTGCATGTGTCTGCGTGCGCTCCGTGTGTGTGGTGTGTGTGGTGTGTGTGTGTGTGTGTGTGGGGTGTGTGTGGGGGTGTGTACTCACCTAGTTGAGGTTCCGGGGGTCGAGTCCGAGCTCCTGGCGCGCGCGCGCGTGTGTGTGTGTGTGTGTGTGTTGTGTTGTGTGTGTTGCGCGTGTGTGTGTGTGTGTGCGTGTGTGCGTGTGTGCGTGGCTGGCGTGTTGTGCGTTCGTGCTTGTGCCGCGGCTTGTGTGTATTACATATATTTGTACCTCTTGTGCATGTGTCTGCGTGCGTCTCATGTTTGTGTGTTGTGTGTGTGTGTGTGTGTGTGTGTGTGTGTGGGTTGTGTGTGTTTGTGTTGTGTGTACTCACCTAGTTTGAGGTTTGCGGGGGTCAGATCCGAGCTCCCTGGCGCGTGTGTGCGTGCGCGCGTATGACCCACTTAATATTTGATTTATAACTCATTTACAATTGTAAACCAGGTGTGGACGTGTCCAGGGGTTCATTACTTTGTAATTTGTTCATGATTGTAACCATGTATCAGTGAGGTGATTCATTACCTCTGTAACTTGCCATGATTGTGACCAATCTACCTGGAGTTCATTCCCCTCTGTAACTTGCCATGATTGTGACCAGATCTACCTGGAGTTCATTACCTCTGTAACTTGCCACGATTGTGACCAGATCTACCTGGAGTTCATTACCTCTGTAACTTGCCGTGATTGTGACCAGATCTACCTGGAGTTCATTACCTCTGTAACTTGCCATGATTGTGACCAGATCTACCTGGAGTTCATTACCTCTGTAACTTGCCGTGATTGTGACCAGATCTACCTGGAGTTCATTACCTTGTAATTTGCCGTGATTGTGACCAGAATCTACCGGGAGTTCATTACCTTTGTAACTTGCCACGATTGTGACCAGATCTACCTGGAGTTCATTACCTTTGTAACTTGCCACGATTGTGACCAGATCTACCTGGAGTTTATTACCTTTGTAACTAATTCAGCTATCATAACTTTGGGCCCAGTCCCTGGACCCATTATGTACCTCTGTAATCTTTCGACTACCGCCCATAGGATGGGTATGGTGTCACTACCACCCTCACCATGGGTAGGGGGTGACTACCGCCCACAGGATGAGTATGGTAGACTGTCCGCCCACAGGATGGGTATATGGGCATAAAGATATTAAACTCCTAACTCTTTTTGCGGGTAGGTGCTAAGGATTTAAATGCTATCTAAATATTAATAGAAAATGTGTTTTGGTATGATAATGTGGTAGGAATGTGGGGAGGGAGTATAGGAGTGACTCTTCCAACAATGTTAGGTGGGGGCTGTTTCGCACCTGACTGAGAAGTGGTGTTGGCACCTTCACCTCGCCATCCCTGCCAGAACATTGCGTCTAGTTTGTATTAGCAGGTGCGTGGCATCCTAGTGGGCGCGTCTAGACCACTTCTGTCATATATCAGGTGATTCTGGCTTACCCTCACAGTGTGCCTCCAGGGACTTGTTAACTTTCTTGTTTCAATCTGGCAAACTGCTGAACTGTCTCAATGAACACGTAAGATGGACAAACCTTACACAAGCTGAGATTTACATACAGTACTGTATATACTTGCTTTCACATGTGTTTCTTAAATAGTTCTTAATCCGTATAATATTTCCTTTTTCACCTTGAGCCTGGTCTGAGACCAGTCCCTGGAGTCCGGTCTGAGACCGGTCCCCTGGAGGCTGGTCTGAGACTGGTCCCTGAGGCCTGGTCTGAGACCGGTCCCCTGGAAGGCCTGTCTGAAGACCAGTTCCCAGAGCCTGTCTGAGACCGGGGGTCCCTGGAGGCCTGGTGCTGAGAACCGTCCCTGGAGATGATCCCGAAACACCAACAATATCTGCCTTGTCTTATAAAACCATGTTTTACATTTTTTATTTTGTTTTTTTTTTTTTAAGCGTGAAATCCTTTCCCAAAATAGCTGTACAAATATACGTTACGTAAATGTTGCACTCTTAGTTGATGTGGCGTACAAAGAGTATGTTACCATTTATTTGCGTATGTCACACTCCCATAATTGGCTCCTCCCAACCTGCGAACCGGGGGGTGCTAAGGTTTCACGATCAATAGGGTACGCGTCGTTAAATCAGTACCTTCGTTCACTGACCAATCACAGGCAAGCCCGCTAAAGCTGAAGCTACGTGGTTCACTCGCGGGAAGCCTTTGGCAGACTTGCCTACCTGCTGGTTGAGTACGTTGCACTTTCTCTGGCTTCTGCTTTGCCATCTGTCACGGTTGTGTACACTTATTATTATTCTATCTGTACATAATGTACATATTTCTATATAGTGGGTGAAGGCAACATTTTAGTCTACTGATGAGTTTGTTTGCTCCAATTCCCATTACGACCAGGTCACAGGCCGTTCAGTACCTGTGTTAGTAATAGTTGACTTGTCGATTCTCGGGGTCATGGTGAACGATGGTATAATTAGCAGCTCGTCGTCCAGCGTGGGTCGTCCAGCGTGGGTCGTCCAGCGTGGGTACCATAATGTTGTTCTTCACTACGGTCACCTCAAGGAAGGTTCCTTGATGCCACTCAGAGGCTCTTGATATAAGGAATTTAATCCGTGCTCCCATTCCTGTGATCGAACCTGAATGCCTCTCATTCCCTCAGGTGCTGTATGACCCCTGTGGGTCTAGTACTCCTCATGCATGTAATAATACAGTAACCTTTACGACAGTATTTCTTCAATACATGCATGCATAAAATTTAAATGAGACAAAATAACAAATCCTGTAGAATCTGCAGTTACTTCATCTACATTTTGTGGCGGTGAAATAAAGAATAATGCATACTTAGATGTATGAATGTTGGTGGTATTATCATAGGTAGAACAACGTAGACACGATGATGATGGTAGATGGGTAGTAGCAGGTGGATGATGATGGTAGATGGGTAGTAGCAGGTGGATGATGATGGTAGATGGGTAGCAGCAGGTGGATGATGATGGTAGATGGGTTGCCAGCAGGTGGATGATGATGGTAGATGGTAGTAGCAGGTGGATGATGATGGTAGATGGGTAGCAGCAGGTGGATGATGATGGTAGATGGGTAGCAGCAGGTGGATGATGATGGTAGATGGGTAGTAGCAGGTGGATGATGATGGTAGATGGGTAGCAGCAGGTGGATGATGATGGTAGATGGTAGTAGCAGGTGGATGATGATGGTAGATGGGTAGCAGCAGGTGGATGATGATGGTAGATGGGTAGTAGCAGGGGATGATGATGGTAGATGGGTGCAGCAGGTGGATGATGATGGTAGATGGGTAGTAGCAGGTGGATGATGATGGTAGATGGGTAGCAGCAGGTGGATGATGATGGTAGATGGGTAGTAGCAGGTGGATGATGATGTAGATGGGTAGTAGCAGGTGGATGAATGATGGTAGATGGGTAGCGCAGGTGGATGATGATGGTAGATGGGTAGCAGCAGGGGATGATGATGGTAGATGGGTAGCAGCAGGTGGATGATGATGGTAGATGGGTAGTAGCAGGTGGATGATGATGGTAGATGGGTAGCAGCAGGTGGATGATGATGGTAGATGGGTAGCAGCAGGTGGATGATGATGGTAGATGGGTAGTAGCAGACGGTGGATGATGATGGTAGATGGGTAGCAGCAGGGTGGATGATGATGGTAGATGGGTAGTAGCAGGTGGATGATGATGGTAGATGGGTAGCAGCAGGTGGATGATGATGGTAGATGGGTATAGACAGGTTGGTGATGATTGGGTAGATGGGTAGCAGCGAGGTGATGATGATGGTAGATGGGTAGCAGCAGGTGGATGATGATGGTAGATGGGTAGCAGCAGGTGGATGATGATGGTAGATGGGTAGTAGCAGGTGGATGATGTAGGTAGATGGGTAATAGCAGGTGGATGATGTATGGTAGATGGGTTAGCAGCCAGGTGGATGATGTGGTAGTTTTTTTTTGGGTAGAGCAGGTGGATGATGATGGTAGATGGGTAGTAGCAGTGGATGATGATGGTAGATGGGTAGCAGCAGGTGGATGATGATGGTAGATGGGTAGTAGCAGGTGGATGATGATGGTAGATGGGTAGCAGCAGGTGGATGATGATGGTAGATGGGTAGTAGCAGGTGGATGATGATGGTAGATGGGTAGCAGCAGGTGGATGATGATGGTAGATGGTGTAGCAGGTGGATGATGATGGTAGATGGGTAGCAGCAGGTGGATGATGATGGTAGATGGGTAGTAGTCTCAGTAGTAGTCAGTTACCAGTAACCAGTTACCAGTAACCTGTCCGTTGACTCAACGACCAACCGTCTTGAGTCACGGTCGTTCATATTGTGCTGAGCTGACACTATTTCAAAACACCCACTACGGGGTACTGGCCAGCCTCCTGAGCAGTGTTACGAGTGGAAGCAAGGAGATAGGTACGGCTGGCGGGCTTTCTCCACATAACAGTAATTATACGTATAACAGCCTACGTGAGTATTTCTACCCTAATCCACGTATCGAACTCCCACATGATAAATGGTGTGCAGCGGTGTGGAGCGTGGATTTACGTATTTAAGGGTAATTCAAGGCGTTTGAAGACTGTTGTGAGTCATTTGTAACTTCCAATTCAGATTTGCCTCAAATACAGCATGAGTTAGCCAATGCTACAGAGTTTGATCCTCCTAGAGATGACACCCATTCTGCATATGCCAATCTTACCCTAGCAGAGTTGGGGTTAAATGTAAATAACCTGTATAGATGAATTATTACAGTATCAACTTATCAGTATTCAAGAATTTTTTTTTTGTGTTCATGTTCTCTCCGCATTCTGAGAGTTAACAGTCTAGATTTGCGTGCACCGAATCTGCCTTTCTGTTAAACACTCTTTCTTTGTATATATTCCTTCCTCAGAATCCGTAGATCAAAACGAATACAGATCGATCGATCAAAATTTTTGTTTTTATCACTTGTAATCTCAATGTTGAGTTCGTTGTTCATTTGTTGAGTTTTAAGTTGTACTATAGTATACCTTGTATTACATTACAGTTTCAGTTACGTAAGCTTTCATTCCAATGTTCTACTTATGTATCTATAATGTTTCATGTTGTGTACTTTGACATTGTATAGAATCAGCCCAAGCCGTATACCTGCCATCTCTAGTTTGTATTAGTTGTATGTCGGGACGACATACGTTAGCATCGCCGAGCTCTCAGTAGTAGTCAGTTACCAGTAACCAGTTACCAGTAACCTGTCCGTTGACTCAACGACCAACCGTCTTGAGTCACGGTCGTTCATATTGTGCTGAGCTGACACTATTTCAAAACACCCACTACGGGGTACTGGCCAGCCTCCTGAGCAGTGTTACGAGTGGAAGCAAGGAGATAGGTACGGCTGGCGGGCTTTCTCCACATAACAGTAATTATACGTATAACAGCCTACGTGAGTATTTCTACCCTAATCCACGTATCGAACTCCCACATGATAGTAGCAGGTGGATGATGATGGTAGATGGGTAGCAGCAGGTGGCTGTGTCCAGGCTCACTTCACTTAAACTGATCCATAATCATAACACAAACATGCAGTCATATGAAATTGCTTAAACTCTTTCAATCTTAGACGACATTTGTATCCTTCCTGGACAATTTAGTCTCGACTGTGGCTTTAATGGTCGAGCATGAATGAAACGTTGACTATAATTGTGTGGAAAGTGTGAGATATGTGTAACTTCTTGCAAGCACTTGACCCGTCCATGGAAGATGTATTTAGTAGACATTACGTACGTCACAGTACCTCCAAGTATATTACCAGCGATCATTTGACCAATTAATAAAAAGAACAACAACTGGCGAGGAAATGTGTTGGCCAACAAAGAGTTAATTAACAAATACCACACGTTGTATACAGTAATGACTGTAAACTAACATATAAATGATATACAGTACCGACAGATTGACAAGACACAGAAACAACAACTACGTACTGTAACTTATTGACGAGGCGTCAGTAAAGATACCAGTGCTGTAGTGTGATATTTATATCTGTTGTTGATATTCGTTGCTTTTATTGTTTGTCGATTTTATCCTTGGTTTTGTGTTATGTTTTTGTGTGTGGGTATGAGAGCTGAGTGACGTACGTGGTCAAAATGCTCCGTTATTACGATTGTTGTTATTATTACTACTGCTATTACCAGGCACAAAAATCTCTTGATATTCCCCGTGTCAGACTCAGCCTCCAGAAAAACTTATTGTGTAAAAAAGAACATAAAATCTGAAGCTCTGTCTGAAGATACCAGAGCTCCCTGTCTGTCTGAAGATACCAGAGCTCCCTGTCTGCCTGAAGATACCAGAGCTCCCTGTCTGTCTGAAGATACCAGAGCTCTCTGTCTGTCTGAAGATACCAGAGCTCCCTGTCTGTCTGAAGATACCAGAGCTCCCTGTCTGTCTGAAGATACCAGAGCTCCCTGTCTGAAGATACCAGAGCTCCCTGTCTGTCTGAAGATACCAGAGCTCCCTGTCTGTCTGAAGATACCAGAGCTCCCTGTCTGTCTGAAGATACCAGAGCTCCCTGTCTGCCTGAAGATACCAGAGCTCCCTGTCTGTCTGAAGATACCAGAGCTCCCTGTCTGTCTGAAGATACCAGAGCTCCCTGTCTGTCTGAAGATACCAGAGCTCCCTGTCTGCCTGAAGATACCAGAGCTCCCTGTCTGTCTGAAGATACCAGAGCTCCCTGTCTGCCTGAAGATACCAGAGCTCCTGTCTGTCTGAAGATACCAGAGCTCCCTGTCTGTCTGAAGATACCAGAGCTCCCTGTCTGAAGATACCAGAGCTCCCTGTCTGTCTGAAGATACAAGAGTTCCCTGTCTGAAGATACCAGAGTTCCCTGTCTGAAGATACCAGAGCTCCCTGTCTGTCTGAAGATACCAGAGCTCCCTGTCTGTCTGAAGATACCAGAGCTCCCTGTCTGTCTGAAGATACCAGAGCTCCATGTCTGAAGATACCAGAGCTCCCTGTCTGTCTGAAGATACCAAGGTTCCGTCTGAAGATACCAGAGTTCCCTGTCTGAAGATACCAGAGCTCCCTGTCTGCCTGAAGATTTCCAGGCTCCCTGTCTGCCTGAAGATACCAGAGCTTCTGTCTGTCTGAAAAATACCAGAGTCCTGTCTGCCTGAAGATACCAGAGCTCCCTGTCTGCCTGAAGATACCAGAGCTCCCTGTCTGTCTGAAGATACCAAAAGCTCCCTGTCTGTCTGAAGATACCAGAGCTCCCTGTTGTCTGAAGATACCAGATCCCCCCC
>NC_069493.1:13950949-13972247 GCF_026875155.1 Cherax quadricarinatus
GCAAGGTGACGTAACTCATATTACTGCTACAAGGTGATGTAACTCATATGACAGCTGCAAGGTGACGTAACTCATATCACATCTGCAAGGTGACGTAACTCATATCACAGCTGCAAGGTGACGTAACTCATATGACAGCTGCAAGGTAACGTAACTCATATGACAGCTGCAAGGTGGCATAACTCATATCACAGCTGCAAGGTGACGTAACTCATATGACAGCTGCAAGGTGGCGTAACTCATATCACAGCTGCAAGGTGACGTAACTCATATCACAGCTACAAGGTGACGTAACTCATATGACAGCTGTAAAGTGACGTAACTCATATCACAGCTGCAAGGTGACGTAACTCATATCACAGCTGCAAGGTGACGTAACTCATATCACTGCTGCAAGGTGACGTAACTCATATGACAGCTGCAAGGTGGCGTAACTCATATCACTGCTGCAAGGTGACGTAACTCATGACAGCTGCAAGGTGGCGTAACTCATATCACAGCTGCAAGGTGACGTAACTCATATCACAGCTACAAGATGACGTAACTCATATGTCAGCTGCAAGGTAACGTAACTCATATCACAGCTGCAAAGTGACGTAGCTCATATGACAGCTGCAAGGTGACGTAACTCATGTCACTGCTGCAAGGTGACGTAACCCAAATCACTGCCGCAAGGTGACGTAGCTCTTATCACTGCTGCAAGGCGACGTAACTCATATCATTGCTGCAAGGTGACGTAACTCATATCACAGCTGCAATGTGACGTAACTCATATCACTGCTGCAAGGTGATGTAACTCATATCAATACTGCAAGGTGACGTAACTCATATCACAGCTGGAAGGTGACGTAACTCATATCACAGCTGCAAGGTGACGTAACTCATATCACAGCTGCAAGGTGATGTAACTCATATCACTGCTGCAAGGTGACGTAACTCATATCACTGCTGCAAGATGACGTATCTCATATGACAGCTGCAAGGTGGCG
Source organism: Cherax quadricarinatus (assembly GCF_026875155.1). Lineage (NCBI taxonomy): Eukaryota > Metazoa > Arthropoda > Malacostraca > Decapoda > Parastacidae > Cherax > Cherax quadricarinatus. The sequence goes on from NC_069493.1 coordinate 13,951,939, forward strand.
TAACTCATATCACAGCTGCAAGGTGACGTAACTCATATCACAGCTGCAAGGTGATGTAACTCATATCACTGCTGCAAGGTGACGTAACTCATATCACTGCTGCGAGGTGACGTAACTCATATCACAGCTGCAAGGTGATGTAACTCATATCACTGCTGCAAGGTGACGTAACTCATATCACTGCTGCGAGGTGACGTAACTCATATCACAGCTACAAGGTGATGTAACTCATATCACTGCTGCAAGGTGACGTAACTCATCAATCACTGCTACAAGGTGACGTAACTCATCAATCACTGCTACAACGTGACGTAACTCATCAATCACTGCTACAACGAGACGTAACTCATCAATCAGTGCTACAACGAGACGTAACTCATCAATCACTGCTACAACGTGACGTAACTCATCAATCACTGCTACAACGAGACGTAACTCATCAATCACTGCTACAACGTGACGTAACTCATCAATCACTGCTACAACGAGACGTAACTCATCAATCAGTGCTACAACGTGACGTAACTCATCAATCACTGCTACAACGTGACGTAACTCATCAATCACTGCTACAACGTGACGTAACTCATCAATCACTGCTACAACGAGACGTAACTCATCAATCACTGCTACAACGAGACGTAACTCATCAATCACTGCTACAACGTGACGTAACTCATCAATCACTGCTACAACGTGACGTAACTCATCAATCACAATTGCTACTAGCAAGAAGCTAGTATTCCTCTTTTGTGTTCTAGATTTTGTGTTCTAGATTTTGTGTTCTAGATTTTGTGTTCTAGATTTTGTGTTCTAGAGTTTGTGTTCTAGAGAAGTTACCTCAAATTAAGTTTATTCTAAAAATTTCTTTTATATTTTTAAAGATATATTTTTTTCATAATTTTGTACCAAAAGCACCTTAGGAAACTTACCTGACCTTATTATAAAAAGTGCAATTTAATTTAGCCTAATCCAACTAAATATATTTTAGAATGTTTACAATAATTTACTAATAAACAAACGCAATGAAATATATTTTTTTCGTTAGGTTTAGAATGATTTTCGCGAAATTATTGCATTCACAAATTTTCGCCTGCCATACACAAGCCAGGTCCGGCCAGGTGGTAAATGCCAGAAGGGTGTCTCAGGGGCCGACACAGATTTTTGGGGCCCTGAAACTTGAACTGTTTTGGGGGCCCCTTTGCAACTAGCAACGAGGTGTAGGTAACCACTGTTGCCGTCTTCCCTGGGCTTGTTCCACCATAATTTCAGATTTTGATTATAATTCCTGTGGAGGATTATATCACATTTTCAAATCACAGGTGTATATAGAAATTTCTTGTGTCTTTGAGTTTTCGAGATATGCAAGACGAATATTAGGTAATTGTTATATACATTCATGTGTGTATTATTAAAACACTAACACACACTTAAATACACACACGCACACAAACACACACACACACATGACAAGGTGGGCAAAGACAGGATGTTCCAGAGATTGGACACAGCAACAAGGGGACACAGTTGGAAGTTGAAGACGCAGATGAATCACAGGGATGTTAGGAAGTATTTCTTCAACCACAGAGTAGTCAGGAAGTGGAACAGTTTGGGAAGCGATGTAGTGGAGGCAGGATCCATACATAGGTTTAAGCAGAGGTATGATAAAGCTCACTGTTCAGGAAGGGTGACCTAGTAGCGATCAGTGAAGAGGCGGGGCCAGGAGCTTAGACTCGACCCCTGCAACCTCAACTAGGTGAGTACAACTAGGTAAGTACACACACACAAACACTGGCTAATGTGGCCAGAAGAACTCATGCGCGCAGGGCAAAGCTGTTGATCATGGGTGACTTCAACCACAAAGACTGGGAGAACCTGGAGCCACATGGGGGCCAAGAAACATGGAGGCTAAGATAATGGAGGTGGTACTGGAAAACCTCATGTACACCACGTAAGGGACACTACCAGAGAAATAGGAGAGGATGAACCAGCAAGACTGGACCTATTATTTACCTTGAATGGTGCAGATATTGAGGACATCACATATGAAAGACCCCTTGGGGCCAGCGATCATGTGGTTTTAAGCTTCGATTACACAGTAGAGTTACAAGTGGAGAGGGAAGCAGGAAGCGCCGGACGAATGAAACCAAACTACAAGAGAAGGGACTACACAGACATGAAGAATTTCCTGAACGGGGTTCAGTGGGACAGCGAACTGGCAGGGAAGTTAGTAAACGAGATGATGGAATATGTAACAACAATATGCAAGGAGGCTGAGGAGAGGTTTGTACCCAAGGGTAACAGAAATAATGAGAAAGCCAGGATGAGCTCTTGGTTCATTTACAGGTGTAGAGAGGCCAAAACCAAGTGTGCTAGGGAATGGCAGAGGTATAGAAGGCAAAGGACCCAGGAGAATAAGGAGAGCAGTCGTAGAGCCAGAAATGAGTGTGTGCAGGTAAGAAATGAGGCACAACGACAATACGAAAACGACATAGTAGCGAAAGCCAAATCATCTAACCCAAAGCTGTTGTACAGCCACATCAGGAGGAAAACAACAGTCAAGGGCCAGGTAATCAGGCTAAGGAAGGAAGTGTTCACAGAGGAAAGACAAGGGCCTCCCGAACGACAGAGAGGGAGTGGGGGAGGGTGCACCATCAAGTGTTGGACGCAATAAATACAATCGAGGAAGAGGTGAAGAGGCTGCTGAGCGAACTAGATATCTCAAAGGCGTTGGGACAGGATAACATCTCTCCATGGGTCCTGAGAGAGGGAGCGGAGGCACTATGTGTACCACTAACAACAATCTTCAACACATTATCGAAACAGGACGACTACCTGAGGTATGGAAGACAGCAAACATAGACCCAGTTTTTAAGAAAGGAGACAGACACGAAGCATTAAACTACACACTAGTGTTACTGACATATATAGTATGCAAAGTCATGGAAAAGATTATCAGAAGGAGAGTGGTGGAGCACCTAGAAAGGAATGAGATTATCAACGACAGCCAGCACGGTTTCAGGGATGGGAAATCCTGTGTCACAAATCTACTGGAGTTTTATGACAGGGTGACAGCAGTAAGGCAAGACAGAAAGGGGTGGGCAGATTGCATTTTCTTGGACTGTAAGAAGGCGTTTGACACAGTTCCACACAAGAGATTAGTGCAAAAACTGGAGGACCAAGCAGGGATAACAGGGAAGGCACTACAATGGATCAGGGAATACTTGTCAGGAAGACAGTAGCGAGTCATGGTACGTGGCGAGGTGTCAGAGTGGGCACCTGTGACCAGCGGGGTCCCACAGGGGTCAGTCCTAGGACCAGTGCTGTTTCTGGTATATGTGAACAACATGACGGAAGGAATAGACTCAGAAGTGTCCCTGTTTGCAGATGACGTGAAGTTGATGAGAAGAATTCATTCGGATGAGGACCAGGCAAAACTACAAAGAGATCTGGATAGGCTGCAGGCCTGGTCCAGCAACTGGCTCCTTGAGTTTAACCCCACCAAGTGTTAAATCATGAAGATTGGGAAGGGAAAAGAAGACCACAGACGGAGTGCAGTCTAGAGAGCCAAAGCCTACAAACCTCAATCAAGGAAGAGGATCTTGGGGTGAGTATAACACCTGGAACATCTGAGACGCACATCAACCAAATAACTGCTGCAGCATATGGGCGCCTGGCAAACCTCAGAACAGCATTCCGACATCTTAATAAGGAATCATTCACCGTGTACGTTAGGCCCATATTGGAGTATGCGGCACCAGTTTGGAACCAACACCTAGCCAAGCACGTAAAGAAACTAGAGAAAGTGCAAAGGTTTGCAACAAGACTAGTCCCAGAGCTAAGAGGTATGTCCTACTAAGAGAGGTTAAGGGAAATCAACCTGACGACACTGGAGGACAGGAGAGATAGGGGGGACATGATAACGACATATAAAATACTGAGAGGAATTGACAAGGTGGACAAAGACAGGATGTTAATGAGACTGGGCACAGCAACACGGAGACACAGTTGGAAGTTGAAGACACAGATGAATCACAGGGATGTTAGGAAGCATTCCTTAAGTCACTGAGTTGTCAAGAAGTGGAATAGTTTGGGAAAAGATATAGTGGAGGCAGGATCCGTACATAGCTTTACGAAGAGGTATGATCAAGCTAATAGAGCAGGAAGAGTGACCTAGTAGCGACCAGTGAAGGGGCGGGGCCAGTAGCTGTGACTCGACCCCTTTAACCACAGGTAAATGAGTACACACACTCCCATATATATATATATTAATATATATATATATATTATATATATATATATATATAAAATATATATTATATATATATATATATATATATATATATATATATATATATATATATATATATATATATATATATATATATATATATATATATATATATATATATTTTATATAAACTATTCAGAAGAGTTTATTTTACAGAACTTGTGGTATTGGAATAATATTGTAAATTAGATATTCCGTAAAATATAGTTACATAGACAGTCTCACACATTCATCCAACTCATTCATCATAATTATGCTACAGGTGAGGTGATATGTCTGATGAATGATGATTACTTACGTGTCATCAGAGCCCTCTCCTTGCCATGTATTTGATTACCTGTTTAAAACTAATATGATTATGGGGTTCCACAGGGATAAATATTAGGGCCACTGCAGTTTATTGCATAAATAAATAACGTGAAGGTAATAACAAGAATACAGTCAACAACAACAGTACAGGATGCAAATGGGTCTTCACAGGTTGCAGGTCTGGTCTGAAAATTGGCACTTGTAGTTTAATCCCAGAAATTGCAAATTAGTAAGTCTGTGGTATAAGTTAGAAAGCTCACTCGAAGACCTCAGAATATCACCTGAGGCGGTTATCGCCCAAATAACTTCTACACAGCATATTCACATCTGGGAAGTGTAAGACTGACTTTTATACACCTAAATTTAGAGTCATTTACGACTCCACACATGGTGTAAGTCAGGACCATATTGGAGTATGCAACACTAGTATGGAACCCTCGTCTGGTCAAGCATAACGAGAAATTGGAGAGAGATCAGAGGTTTGTGATGAAGCTAGTCCTGAAGCTGAGGAGTACGTCCGATGAGGATACATTGTTTGAGAGATGGGAAACAGGTACACGAGGGCACATCTCGAAGTATTTATTCAGGCAGTGAGTAGTTAAAAAGAGGAACGACCTGGATAGTGAACTAATAGAGGCAGGATCCATACATTGCTTTAAAAAGAGGTACGATAAGTCTCTCAAAGCCAGTAGAGAAAGTGAACTCTCGTCAAAAGATTACGCGTTGATCTGGAAGCCCAGGAGAGAGTGATGGAGTAGATCTCGTTGACTGAGTGAGGTCGGCTGCCAGAATGAGGCAGAGTAAGCATGATGTAGGCTGAGCTGGGTAGGCCTATAGGTGGCAGCACCAGCATGGCATGAAATATAAACCCAGCTGGGCATACAGAACCTAGTTTCATCCAGCAAAAGAACCAGGGCCAGGAGCTGAGATTCGACCCCTTCAACTACATATAGGAGAGTACTCATATTTAAACACACACACACGAACATGTACACACTGGTCCCAATTTTTAAAAACAGAGACCGTCTCATAGCAGGGATGTAGGGATCATGCAAAGTTACAGAGAAGATTATCAGGAGAAGAGTGGTGGAGCACCTAAAAAGGAAAGAGCTTATCAACGACAACCAGCACAGATTAAGAGACGGGAAATCCTGTGTCATAAATCTACTGGAGCTCTATGACAGGGTGACAGCAGTAAGACAAGAGAGAGAGAGGGGTCGGTAGATTGTGTTTTCTTGGACAGTAGCAAAAAATAGAGGACCAAGAAGATATAAAAAGGAAATCACTGCAATGGATCAGAGAATACCTAACGGGAAGGCAACCATGGTACATGAAGGTGTCAGAGTGGGCGCCTGTGACGAGCGGGATTCCACAGGGGTCAGTCCTAGGACCAGTGCTGTTGCCAGTATATGTGAATAACATGACGGAAGGAATAGAGCCAGAAGTATCCTTGTTTGCAAATGATGTGAGGTTAATGAGGAGAAATCAACTGGAAGAGGACCAGGCAAGACTACAAAGGGATCTGGACAGGCTGCAGGCCTGGTCCAGCAATTGTCTATTGGAGTTCAACCCCTCCAAGTGCAAGGTTATGAAGATCGAAAAAAGGTAAAGAAGAACGCAGACAGAGTACAGTCTGGGGGGCCAAAGACTACATACCTCACTTAAGGGAAAGGATCTTGGGGTGAGCATAATACCGAGCACATCTCCTGAGGTGCACGTCAACCAAATAACTGCTACAGCACATAAGAAAAGCAAATGCAGAATAATATTTCGACATCTCAGTAAGGAATCATTCAGGACTCTGTACACTGTGTACGTCAGGCCCATACTGGAGTACGCAGCACCAGTTTGGAACCCACACCTGGTCAAGCACATCATGAAATTAGAAAAAGTGCAAAGGTTTGCATCGAGACTAGTCCCATAGCAAATGGACATGTGCTACGAGGAGAGGTACAGGGGAGACATAATAACGACATATAAAATACTGAGAGGAATCGACAAGGTGGACAGAGACAGGATGTTCCACAGATGGGACACAACATCAAGATGTCACAATTGGAAATAGAAGACTCAGATGAGTCACAGGGATGTTAAGAAGTATTTCTTCAGTCATATAGTTGTTAACAAGTAGAAAAGTCTGGAAATTGATATAGTGGAGGCAAGATCTATGCATAGCTTTAAGAATGGGTATGATAAAGCTCACAGAGAAAGGAGAGAGTTACCTAGTAGCGAACAGTGAAGAGGCGGGGCCAGCAGCTATGAATAGACCCTTTCAACCACAATTAGGTGAGTACACAGTAACACTGCCACGTATAGTATTTAAAGTCATGGAGACTATTACCCAGATGATTAGTGGAGCACCTAGAAAAAAACGAGCTCATCCACAACTACCCGTACGGCTTCAGAAGTGGAAAATCCTGTGTCACAAATTGACTGAAGTTCTTCGACAAGACAATAGAGGTGAGACAGGATAGAGAAAGATTAGTAGACGGTATTTTCTTGTACTGTAAGAAGGCCTTTTGACACAGTACCTCACAAGAGACAAAAGTTAGTGGACCAGGCAGAAATAGAAGGAAAAGCACCGCAACTGATCATGGAATACCTGCCATGAGGTGGGTTCATGTGTCGGGTGGGGTTCCACAAGGGACAGTTCTAGGGCCTGCACTGTTTTTGTTTTATATACTTTGGAATGACATGACGGAAGAGATTCAGGAGAATACAAGCGGACGTACATCAGGAAAAACGACAAAGGAACAGGACAGGTTGCAAACCTAATTCGATAAATAGCTGCTGGAGTTCAACCCCACCAAGTGCAAAGTTATGTAGCTTAGGGAAGGAGAGGATACATCAGACGGAGTACAGGCTCGGGGGGCCAAAGTCTGGAAACGTCATTCATGGAACTGGATCTTAAGGTAAGTATCATACTGAAGCGTACATTAGATAAACAACTGCTAAAACATAAGCGCACCTGGCAAACCTAAGAATGGAGTCTCGACATTTAAGGTGTCACTCACAACACCGTATACACAACGTGTACGTCAGGCCAATACTAGAGTATCCATCACCCTTATACAACCCTCACCTGGTTAAGCTGTTTGCAACAAGACTAGTCCCGGAGTTACGGGGCATGTCCGGTGAAGAGACGTTAATGGAACTCAACACTAGAGGATAGGAAGGATGGAGGGGGACGTGATAACGACATATAAAATACTGAGAACTGACAAGGTGAACAGGTCCAGAAAGTGTCATGGAAAACAGGAACAAAACTCAGATGAGTCCTGGAGTTTACCTGGAGAGGGTTTCTGGGGTCAGTGCCCCCGCGCCCGGTCTGAGACCAGACCTCATGGTGGATCAGGGTCTGATCAACCAGGCTGTTACTGCTGGCCTCACGCAAGCTGACGTACGAACCACAGCCCGGTTGATCAGGTACTGACTTTAGGTGCCTGTTTTGTGTCTTCTTGAAGACAGCCAGGAGTCTATTGGTAATCCCCCCTTATGTATCCTGGGAGGCAGTTGAACAGTCTTGGGCCCTGGACACTTATTGTGTTGTCTGTCAGTGTACTCGTGGCGCCCCTGCTGTTCATCGAGGGAATGTTGCATCTCCAGCCGAGTTTTTTGCTTTCATATGGAGTGATTTCCGTGAGCAGGTTTGGTACCAATCCCTCCAGGACCTTCCAAGTGTATATTATCATGTATCTCTCTCGCCTGTGTTCCAGGGAATACAGATCAAGGACCTTCAACCGTTCCCAGTAGTTTAGGTGCCTTATCGTACTTATGAGTGCCGTGAAAGTTCTTTGTACACTCTCCAGGTCTGCAATGTCGCCAGCCTTGAAAGGGGCCGTTAGTGTACAGAAGTATTCCAGCCTATAGAGCACAAGCGATTTGAAGAGAATCCTCATGGGCTTAGCGTCCCTAGTTTTGAAGGTTCTCATTATCCATCCTATCACTTTCCTAGTGTATGAGGTAGATACATTGTTGTGGTCTTAGAAGGAGAGATCCTCTGACATTATCACTCCCAGGTCCTTCACATTACTTTTCCGCTCTATTGCATGGTTAGAATTTGTGGTATACCCTGATACATTGTTAATTTCTTCAAGTTTTCCGTATCTGAGTATTGACACTTATGCAGCATATGGGAATCTTTATTCAGGAAACGTTTCGCCACACAGTGGCTTCATCAATCCAATACAAAGAAGGCGTAAGGAGAGGAGGAGAATGAGGTAATCAGTCCCTCAACCTGGAGTCGATGTGTTCAGTCCATCAATCTTGTAGAATGTACAGCATAGGGCCGTAGACGTGGCTTATATACTGTAGTGAGGTGAGGTGAAGCAGACGGAGGCGGGGTCATAGTGGTACATCATAGTGAACACATCGACTCCAGGCTGAGGGACTGATTACCTCATTCTCCTCCTCTCCTTACGCCTTCTTTGTATTGGATTGATGAAGCCACTGTGTGGCGAAACGTTTCCTGAATAAAGATTCCCGTATGCTGCATAAGTGTCTCAATCTTCAACTTGTCGGTTTTTCAAACCATTCATCCCATATCTGAGTAGTTGAAATTTCTCCTCGTTGAACTTCATATTGTTTTGAGTGGCCCATTTGAAGATTTGGTTGATGTCCGCTTGGAGTCTCGCGGTGACCTCCACGGAGGTCACTGCCATGGTGATCCGGGTGTCATCCACAAAGGAAGACACGGAGCTATGGCTTACATCTCTGTCTATGTCAGAAATGTTAATGAGAAATAGAATGGAGCGAGTACTGTGCCTTGTGGAACACTGAGAGCCAGTACTGTGCCTTGTGGAACACTGGGAGCGAGTACTGTGCCTTGTGGAACACTGGGAGCCAGTACTGTGCCTTGTGGAACACTGGGAGCGAGTACTGTGCCTTGTGGAACACTGGGAGCGAGTACTGTGCCTTGTGGAACACTGGGAGCGAGTACTGTACCTTGTGGAACACTGGGAGCCAGTACTGTACCTTGTGGAACACTGGGAGCGAGTACTGTGCCTTTTGGAACACTGGGAGCGAGTACTGTGCCTTGTGGAACACTGGTAGCCAGTACTGTGCCTTGTGGAACACTGGGAGCGAGTACTGTACCTTGTGGAACACTGGGAGCGAGTACTGTGCCTTGTGGAACGCTGGGAGCGAGTACTGTGCTTTGTGGAACGCTGGGAGCGAGTACTGTGCCTTGTGGAACACTGGGAGCCAGTACTGTGCCTTGTGGAACACTGAGATCCAGTACTGTACCTTGTGGAACACTGGGAGCCAGTACTGTGCCTTGTGGAACACTGAGAGCCAGTACTGTGCCTTGTGGAACACTGGAGCCAGTACTGGCCTTGTGGAACACTGAGAGCCAGTACGGGGCCTTGTGGAACACTGGAGCCAGTACTGTGCCTTGTGGAACACTGGGAGCCAGTACTGTGCCTTGTGGAAAAACTGGGAGCCAGTACTGTGCCTTGTGGAACACTGGGGAGCCAGTACTGTCCTTGTGGAACACTGAAGCCAGTACTGTGCCTTGTGGAACACTGAGAGCCAGTACTGTGCCTTGTGGAACACTGAGAGCCAGTACTGTGCCTTGTGGAACACTGAGAGCGAGTACTGTGCCTTGTGGAACACTGGGAGCGAGTACTGTGCCTTGTGGAACACTGTGAGCGAGTACTGTGCCTTGTGGAACACTGAGAGCGAGTACTGTGCTTGTGGGGAAAACTGAGAGCCAGTACTGTGCCTTGTGGAACACTGAGAGCCAGTACTGTGCCTTGTGGAACACCCGAAGCCAGTACTGGGGCCTTTTGGAACACTGAGAGCGAGTACTGTGCCTTGTGGAACACTGGGACGAGTACTGTGCCTTGTGGAACACTGAAGCCCAGTACGTGCCCTTTTGGAACACTGAGAGCGAGTTTCTGGCCTTGTGGAACACTGAGAGCCAGTACTGTGCCTTGTGGAACACTGGGAGTCAGTACTGTGCTATATGGAACACTGGGAGCCAGTACTGTGCCTTGTGGAAAACTGAGAGCCAGTACTGTGCCTTGTGGAACACTGAGAGCGAGTACTGTGCCTTGTGGAACACTGAGAGCCAGTACTGTGCCTTGTGGAACACTGGGAGTCAGTAAATGTGCCTTGTGGAACACTGAGAGCGAGTACTGTGCCTTGTGGAACACTGGGAGCTAGTACTGTGCCTTGTGGAACACTGAGAGCGAGTACTGTGCCTTGTGGAAAAACTGAGAGCGAGTACTGTGCCTTTTGGGAAAACTGAAGCCAGTACTGTGGGCCCTTTTGGAACACTGAGAGCGAGTAAATGTGCCTTTGTGGAACACTGAGAGAGAGTACTGTGCCTTGTGGAACACTGAGAGCGAGTACTGTCCTTGTGGACACTGAAGAAACCAGTACGTGCCTTGTGGAACACTGGGAGTCAGTACTGGCCTTTGGGGAAAACTGGGAGCCAGTACTGTGCCTTGTGGAACACTGAGAGCGAGTACTGTGCCTTGTGGAACACTGAGAGAGAGTAAATGTGCCTGTGGGAAAACTGAGAGCGAGTACTGTGCCTTGTTGGGAAAACTGAAGAGCCAGTACTGTGACTTTGGAACACTGGGAGCGAGTACGTGCCCCTTGTGGAACACGGGAGTCAGTACTGTGCCTTGTGGAACACCCGGGAGCCAGTACTGTGCCTTGTGGAACACTGGAGCCAGTACCCGTGCCTTGTGGGAAAACTGAACCAGTACTTGTGCCTTGTGAACACTGGGAGCCAGTACTGGGGCCTTTTGGGGAAAACTGGGAGCCAGTAAATGTGCCTTGTGGAACACTGGGACCAGTACTGTGCATTGTGGAACACTGAGAGCGAGTACTGTGCCTTGTGGAACGCTGGGAGCGAGTACTGTGCCTTGTGGAACACTGAGAGCGAGTACTGTGCCTTGTGGAACACTGAGAGCCAGTACTGTGCCTTGTGGAACACTGAGAGCGAGTACTGTGCCTTGTGGAACACTGGGAGCGAGTACTGTGCCTTGTGGAACGCTGGGAGCGAGTACTGTGCTTTGTGGAACGCTGGGAGCGAGTACTGTGCCTTGTGGAACACTGAGAGCGAGTACTGTGCCTTGTGGAACGCTGGGAGCGAGTACTGTGCCTTGTGGAACGCTGGGAGCGAGTACTGTGCCTTGTGGAACGCTGGGAGCGAGTACTGTACCTTGTGGAACACTGGGAGCCAGTACTGTGCCTTGTGGAAAAACTGGGAGCCAGTACTGTGCCTTTTTGGAACACTGGGAGCGAGTACTGTGCCTTGTGGAACACTGGGAGCCAGTACTGTGCCTTGTGGAACACTGGGAGCGAGTACTGTGCCTTGTGGAACACTGGGAGCGAGTAAATGTGCCTTGTGGAACACTGGGGAGAACTGTGCCTTGTGGAACACTGGAGCGAGTTAAATGTGCCTTTTGGAACACTGGGAGCGAGTACTGTGCCTTGTGGAACACTGGAGCGAGTACTGTGCCTTGTGGGAAAACTGGGAGCGAGTACTGTGCCTTGTGGAACACTGGGAGCGAGTACTGTGCCTTGTGGGAAAACTGGGAGCGAGTACTGTGCCCTGTGGAACACTGGGAGCGAGTACTGTGCCTTGTGGAACACTGGGAGCCAGTACTGTGCCTTGTGGAACACTGGGAGCCAGTACTGTGCCTTGTGGAACACTGGGAGCGAGTACTGTGCCTTGTGGAACACTGGGAGCCAGTACTGTGCCTTGGGGGAACACTGGGAGCGAGTACTGTGGCCTTGGGAACACTGGGAGCGAGTACTGTGCCTTGTGGAACACTGGGACGAGTACTGTGCCTTGTGGAACACTGGGAGCGAGTAACTGTGCCTTGTGGAACACTGGGAGCGAGTACTAGTCCTTGTGGAACACTGGAGCGAGTACTGTGGCCTGTGGAACACTGGGAGCGGGTATTGTGCCTTGTGGAACACTGGGAGCGAGTACTGTGCCTTGTGGAACACTGGGAGCGAGTACTGGCCTTGTGGAACACTGGGAGCGAGTACTGTGCCTTGTGGAACACTGGGAGCGAGTACTGTGCCTTTGTGAACACTGGGAGCGAGTACTGTGCCTTGTGGAACACGGGAGCGGGGTACTGTGCCTTGTGGAACACTGGGAGCCAGTACTTTGCCTTGTGGAACACTGGGACGAACTGTCCTTTGTGAACACTGGGAGCCAGTACTGTGCCTTGTGGAACACAGCCTACCGGCCTTGTTTAACCTGGGACCAATCTTTTGGGGCTTTTTTGGAAATTAAGACCAAGTAAATTTTCCTTTTTAACCTTAGCACATATCTGTGCCTTTAACCTGGACACTTGGGAGCCAAAAAAACTGGCCTGTGGAACATGGCAAGCCAGAAACTGATAGCTTTGGACAAACAAAAAAGCTTTTCTAACCATAGCCAATTCCCGGAAAATTTACTTTCGGAAAAATACAATCGTGTTCCTATAGGAAAATGATCCCTCTACCAAAAAATTTTCAGTATTTCCCACATACCATTTTTTGCGATTTCAAACCATGGAACTTGTCGAACTTTTACAAATATCAAGGAAACATGATACAATCAAGGAACATGGATACAATATCAAGAACATGAAAACAGATCAAGGAACATAAAACAATATCAAGGAACATGTTTCAGTATCAAGGAACAGATACAATAAACCCGGGAAAATGTTACAGTACAAAAAGGAAACAAAAAGATACACAATATCAAAGGAACATGTTTCAAGATCATGGAACATGATACAATATCAAGGAACATAAAACAGCATCAGGGAAAACATGATACAATATCATGAAACAAGATACAATATCAAGGAGGCATGATACAGCATCATGAAACATGATACATATAAAGGAACATGATACAGCATCAGGGAAACCCTGATACAATATCATGGAACATGATACAATATCATGGAACATGAACAATATAAATGGAACATGATACAGCATCATGAAACATGATACAATAACATGGAACATGATACAAAAATCATGGAACATGATACATTATCAAGGAACATGATACAATATCATGGAACATGATACAGCATCATGGAACATGATACAATATCATGGAACATGATAGAATACCATGGAACATGATACAATATCATGGAACATGATACAGCATCATGGAACATGATACAATATCAAGAAACATGTTACAGTATCATGGAACATGATACATTATCAAGGAACATGATACAGTATCATGGAACATGACTCACTATCATGGAACATGATACAATATCATGGAACATGATACAATATCAAGGAACATAATACAGCATCATGGAACATGATACAATATCAAGGAACATGATGCAGCATCATGGAACATGATACAATATCAAGGAACATGATACAGCATCATAGAACATGATACAGTATCATGGAACATGATACAGTATCAAGGAACATGATACAGTATCAAGGAACATGATACAGTATAATGGAACATGATACAGTATGATGGAACATGATACAATATCATGGAACATGATACAATATCATGAAACATGATACAATATCATGGAACATGATACAATACCATGGAACATGATACAATATCATGGAACATGATACAGTATCAAGGAACATGATACAATATCATGGAACATGATACAGTATCATGGAACATGATACAATATCATGGATCATGATACAATATCATGGAACATGATACAGTATCAAAGAACATGATACAATATCATGGAACATGATACAATATCATGGAACATGATACAATATAAATTGGAACATGATACAGTATCAAGGAACATGATACAATATCACGGAACATGATACAGTATCATGGAACATGATACAATATCATGGAACATGATACAGTATCAAAGAACATGATACAATATCATGGAACATGATACAATACATGGAACAATGAACAGTATCAAAGAACATGATAAAAATATCATGGAACATGATACAATATCATGGAACATGATACAATATCATGGAACATGATACAGTATCAAAGAACATGATACAATATCATGGAACATGATACAATACCATGGAACATGATACAATATCATGGAACATGATACAATATCATGGAACATGATACAATATCATGGAACATGATACAGTATCAAAGAACATGATTACAGTATCATGGCATGATACAATATCATAGAACATGATACAATATATGGAACATGAAACAATATCATGGAACATGATACAGTATTCCAAAGAACATGATACAATATCATGGAACATGATACAATACATGGAACAGATACAATATAAAGGAACATGATACAGTATAAAGGGAACATGATACAGTATCATGGAACATGATACAGTATCATGGAACATGATACAATATCAGGGAATATGATACAATATCATGGAACATGGTACAATATCATGGAACATGATACAATATCATGGAACATGATACAGTATCATGGAACATGATACAGTATCATGGAACATGATACAATATCATGGAACATGATACAATATCATAGAACCTGGTACAATATCATAGAACCTGGTACAATATCATGGAACATGATACAGTATCATGGAACATGATACAATATCATGGAACATGATACAATACATAGAACCGGTACAATATCATAGAACCTGGTAAAAATATCATGGAACATGATACAGTATCATGGAACATGATACAGTATCATGGAACATGATACAATATCATGGAACATGATACAATGTCATGGAACATGATACAGTATCATGGAACATGATACAGTATCATGGAACATGATACAATATCATGGAACATGATACAATATCATGGAACATGACACAATATCATGGAACATGATACAATATCATAGAACCTGGTACAATATCATGGAACATGATACAATATCATAGAACCTGGTACAATATCATGGAACATGACACAATATCATAGAACCTGGTACAATTCATAAAAACCTGGAAACAATATCATGGAACATGATACAATATCATAGAACCTGGTACAATATCATGGAACATGATACAATATCATAGAACCTGGTACAATATCATGGAACATGGTACAATATGATGGAATATGATACAATATCATGGAACATGATACAATATCAAGGAACATGATACAATATCATAGAACCTGGTACAATATCATGGAACATGATACAATATCATGGAACATGATACAATATCATTGAACCTGGTACAATATCATGGAACATGATACAATATCATGGACATGATACAAAAACAAAAAACCGGGTACAAATCATGGAACATGATACAATATCATGGAACATGATACAATATCATTGAACCTGGTACAATATCATGGAACAAAATACAATATCATGGAACATGATACAATATCATAGAACCGGGTTACAATAATCTTTGGAACATGATACAATATCATGGAACATGATACAATATCATGGAACATGATACAATATCAAGGAACATGATACAATATCATGGAACATGATACAATATCATGGAACATGATACAATATCATGGAACATGATACAATATCATGGAACATGATACAATATCATGGAACATGATACAATATCATGAACATGATACAATATCAGGGGAACATGATACAATATCATGAACAGGGATACATAATGGAACATGTTACAATATCATGGAACACACTTTGACTCACATAAAAATGTGTCTGCTGACCAACACTTGGAAAGCTTCCAGTTTCTCTTAATCTTCCAGTATTTTACCATATATATCACTGTGAGTCGACCTCCTGGAAGAGTAGTTACACAGACTTAATACACTTGTAGACGCACACAACACAGTCCATCTATGTGCTGGAGTGCAAGTTTAGACAGCAGTCGACATTTGTAGACTATATGTTATATCTGTACAGCAGGAAGGAGTACCTTAATGTGGCTTTATGGGTTGGGATGTGGCTTAGAAGACGTGGCTTCGTGGGTTGGGATGTGGCTTAGAAGACGTGGCTTCATGGGTTGGGATGTGGCTTAGAAGACGTGGCTTCATGGGTTGGGATGTGGCTTAGAAGACGTGGCTTCATGACTTGGGGTGTGGTTTAGAAGACGTGGCTTCATGGGTTGGGATGTGGCTTAGAAGACGTGGCTTCATGACTTGGGGTGTGGTTTAGAAGACGTGGCTTCATGGGTTGGGATGTGGCTTAGAAGACGTGGCTTCATGGGTTGGGATGTGGCTTAGAAGACGTGGCTTCATGACTTGGGGTGTGGTTTAGAAGACGTGGCTTCATGGGTTGGGATGTGGCGTAAAAGACGTGAATTTATGGCTTGGAGAGTGGCTTAGAAGACGTGGCTTTATGACTTAAGGTGTGGCTTAAAAGGCTCTCCAAGGGCTGCACACTGCTACATCACGGACTGCGTGTGTGTGTGTGTCTGTGCGTCTGTGTGTCTGTGTGTCTGTGTGTGTCTGTATCTGTGTGTCTGTGTGTGTCTGTGTGTGTCTGTGTGTCTGTGTGTGTCAGTGTGTCTGTGTGTGTACTCACCTATTTGTACTCACCTATTTGTGGTTGCAGGGGTCGAGTCACAGCTCCTGGCCCCGCCTCTTCGCTGATTGCTACTAGGTCCTCTCTCTCCCTGCCCCATGAGCTCTGTCATACCTCGCCTTAAAACTATGTATGGTTCCCGCCTCCACTACGTCACTTTCTAGGCTATTCCACGGCCTGACTACTCTATGACTGAAGAAATACTTCCTAACATCCCTTTGATTCGTCTGAGTCTTCAACTTCCAATTGTGACCTCTTGTGTCGTGTCCCTTCTCTGGAACATCCCGTCTTTGTTCACCTTGTCCATTCGGCGCAGTATTTATATGTCGTTATCATGTCTCCCCTGACCCTCCTGTCCCCAGTGTCGTCAGGCCAATATCCCTCAACCTTTCTTCGTAGACAATCCCCGTAGCTCTGGGACTAGTCTTTTTGCAAACCTTTGCACTTTTTCTAATTTCTTGACGTGCTTGACTATGTGTGGATTCCAAACTGGTGCTGCATACTCCAGTATGGGCCTGACGTAAAATGGTATACAGAGTCTTAAACGAATCCTTACTGAGGTATCGGAACGCTATCCGTAGGTTTGCCAGGCGCCCGTATGCTGCAGCAGTTATCTGAATGATGTGCGCCTCAGGAGATATGCTCGGTGTTATACTCACCCCCAGATCTTTTTCCTTGAGTGAGGTTTGCAGTCTTTGGCCATCTAAACTATATTGTGTCTGCGGTCTTCTTTGCCCTTCCCCAATCTTCATGACTTTGCATTTGGCAGGGTTAAATTCAAGGAGCCAGTTGCTGGACCAGGCTTGTAGCCTGTCCAGGTCTCTTTGTAGTCCTGCCTGATCTCATCCGATTTGATTCTTCTCATTAACTTCGCATCATCTGCAAACAAGGACACTTCTGAGTCTATCCCTTCCCTTATGTCGTTCACATATACCAAGAACAGCACAGGTCCTAGGACTGACCCCTGTGGAACCCCGCTTGTCACAGGCGCCCACTCTGACACCTCGTCGCGAACCATGACTCGTTGTTGCCTCCCTGTCAGGTATTCTCTGATCCATTGCAGTGCCTTTCCTGTTATGTGTGCCTGATCCTCTAGCTTTTGCAGTAACCTCTTGTGAGAAACTGTGTCGAAGGCCTTCTTGCAGTCCAAAAATATGCAGTCGATCCACACCTCTCTCTCTTGTCTTACTTCTGTCACCTTGTCATAAAACTCTAGTAGGTTTGTGACACAGGATTTTCCTTCCCTGAAACCGTGCTGGTTGTCAATTATACACTTGTTTCTTTCCAGGTGCCCCACCACTCTCCTCCTGATGATCTTCTCCATGACCTTGCATACTATACACGTTAGCGATACAGGTCTGTAGTTTAGTGCCTCATGTCTGTCTCCCTTTTTAAAAATTCGGACTACATTTGCCATTTTCCTTACCTCAGGGAGTTGCCCATTTTCAAATGATGTGTTGAAGATCTTTGTTAATGGCTCACACAATATATTTGCTCCCTCTTTAAGGACCCATGGAGAGATGTTGTCTGGTCCCACCGCCTTTGAGGTGTCAAGTTCGCATAGCAGCTTCTTCACCTCCTCCTTGGTTATATGTATCTCATCCAGCACTTGCTGGTGTGCCCCCTTGTTCTGGTTTTCTGGAGTCCTACTGGTTTCCACTGTAAATAAATACCTCTTTAAATCTTGTGTTGAGCTCCTGACATACCTCTCGGTCGTTTCTTGTGAATTCCCCATCACCCTTCCTCAGTCTGATTACCTGGTCCTTGACTGTTGTTTTCCTCCTAATGTGGCTGTACAACAGCTTCGGGTCAGTCTTTACTTTTGATGCTATGTCATTTTCATATTGTCTCTGAGCCTCCCTTCTTATTTGTGCTTATTCGTTTCTGGCTCTTCGGCTAATCTCTTTATTTTCCTGAGTTCTCTGTCTTCTGTACCTTTTCCTTCTCTAGTACACCTAGTTTTTGCCTCCCTACACCTTTGGGTAAACCAAGGACTCATTCTGTTCTTCCCATTATTTCTGTTTCCCTTGGGAACAAACCTCTCCTCTGCCTCCTTGCATTTTGTTGCCACATAGTCCATCATTTCTTGTACTGGTTTTCCTGTCAGTTCCCTCTCCCACTGAATGTCTTGAAGGAAGTTCCTCATGCCTGAGTAGTTCCCCCTTTTGTAGTTTGGTTTCTCCCACCCTATTCTTGCTACTCTCTCCACTTGGAGCTCAACTATGTAGTCGAAGCACAGAACCACATGATCACTAGCTCCCAGGGGTCTTTCATACATGATACCCTCGATGTCCGAACTACTCAAGGGGAATACAAGGTCCAGTCTTGCTGGTTCATCCTCTCCTCTCTCTCTGGTAGTGTCTCTAACATGTTGATGCATGAGGTTTTCCAGTACCACATCCATCATCTTGGCTCTCCATGTTTCGGGACCCCCATGGGGCTCCAGGTTTTCCCAGTCAATCTCCTTGTGATTGAAATCACCCATAACTAGTAACTTTGCTCCCCCCGTGTGTGCTCTCCTGGCCACCTCGGCTAGTGTGTCGACCATTGCTCTGTTGCTCTCATCATATTCTTCTCTTGGCCTCCTGCAGTTCTGTGGTGGGTTGTACATTACTGCAATTATCACCTTATGTCCCTCAGAGTGGATTGTTCCTACTAAGTAGTCCCTTTCGCTCATGCCATCCATTCCTTCCATTTTCTCAAAACCCCACTGGTTTTTAATGAGCAGTGCAACTCCTCCTCCCCCTCTCCTCCCTCTGTCTTTCCTGAGGATTTGATATCCGGATGGAAAGATTGAATCTGTTATTATTCTGGTGAGTTTTGTTTCTGTGAGTGCTATTATGTCTGGGGATGTCTCCTTGATTATTTCGTGCCACTCCTCATACTTGTTTGTTATTCCATCTGCATTTGTATACCACACCTTCAACTTCTTTTGTAAGACTGTGGTCTGGGAGGTATATTGGGGTTGGGGAAGTGGGAGACCTGGTAAGGAACTATGGGTTGTTGCTGTGGGGGTGGAGTTTGTAATGTAGTGGGAGGGGGCATTGGATGTGGCATGGGTGTTTTGATTTAGAGTGTTTGGTTGCACTGGGGTTGACCTGGTTGGGAGGCTTCTATAGGAAGCTTGTGTGTGTGTGTGTGTGTGTGTGTGTGTGTGTGTGTGTGTGCGTGTGTGTGTGTGTGTGTGTGTGTGTGTGTGCCCGTGTTTC
>NC_069493.1:13972747-14006756 GCF_026875155.1 Cherax quadricarinatus
TTTGGATGCTTTAGGAATGTATGTTTCATAAAATTATATTACAACAAATATGAAGGAGATTTATTAGTAAACTGTTTTTAGATGAGACTGAAGTAGATCTCATAATTAATCATTTATTATGAATTAGAGGAAATGATTCTTTCTTGTAAAAGTCAGGCCTTGAATAAATTAAAATGTGTAAACCAGGCAGTTGGTCAGTCTGCTCCAACAAATAATATGTCTTTGCCAAAACTCCCAGAATTGTGTTTGCCTGTGTTTAATCCTGGAGAAAAAATTGGGAGGGAATTTTGGTCAATTTTTTAAAGCAGTGTGCATGATAGGGTGATCTAGCCTGTGTAACTAAAATTATTTTACCTCAAAGGACAGGTAAGAGGAGATGCTCACATACTCATACAAGCCTTTCCCAATGAAAATTACTCTTACAGGGAAGCAGTTGATTTGTTGAAGGTCACTTATGGTAATATAGAACAAAGTAGGTTGGATCTAGTGAATATCATTGTTAATTAAAATCCCCAGATCACACTTACAAAGGTTTAAAAAACAGTTTTGAGTTAAATGGAGAGCACTCTAAAAAACTTTAATAATAAATTAATCTGAAGGAATCAGACTGGTTATTGAGTGCCATGGTACAGAATAAATTAAGCTGTAAAACAATTGAATGCTCTCGAATAAATATCACAAAGGTTATTTTGGTCTGGAGGAAATAAGACTAGGTCAACAAGAATTAATTGTTCAGTTGCAGACCACCCAAACCCCAACTCATTTTAAAGATGCAACACATAATTTAACTCTGAGGTATCTGTCAAGTTTCACAAAGGGAAAAATTATCCCAATATTAATAATCAAATTTCATTTCCTAAGAAGAGTTGCATAGGTACATAACAAGTACAGGAACCCAAAAAATAATGATTCTCCAAAGGTAAGAAGAATAAGTACCCTCCTAAGAGTAGCCCAGTTAATAAGAAACCATTCAAAGGAAAGGAGAGATTGTTTTTTTCTGCAAGGGTACTCATTTTTCTAAGAATTGCAATGCATACAATTCATGGAATGATAAAGTTGAAAGGTGGAGGAACTTGGGCAGATGTATCAGATGTTTAGGTAATCACAATGTAAAGGATTGTTATGCCAAATTAAACTTTGTTATCAATGTCACAAAGGAAGGGCACCATATAGTCATGTGTAAAGGTCTATATGATAATGTTGATAATAATGATAATGTTGACAATCCTGACCACAACAGTAGCTAATGTAAAAATTTCTGCTAATGTTAATAATGATGGTTTTGCTGAAGTAGCCCTTACCTGTGTTACAGGTAAAAATTGATGAAAAAAGGCATAAATTCAAAAAATGTAAATGCTTATTGGGACCAGGGATCCCAGCGTACTTTCTAAAACATAAATGTTTTGATGGTATGAAAGTACAGATGGGAGATCCCACACTTTAAAATTATCTGGTTTTTTCTCTCGGATAAAGGCTCAATTGTATGCCACTGTTTATGTAAACTGTCAGGTTGGGCAATGAAAAAAAAACGTGTTAATGCAGTAATTGAGATAGACTCCCAGAGAAAATATCTACAGTAGGGCTTAGAAAAGCTACGAAAGGACTTTCACATAATGTAAATTTAGCACCTTCTGGGGTAAGTGATGATTCTGTAGGCCCAATAAATATTTTTGGATGGGTAGTGACTATTATTGCCTCCTTTGTAAAGGGTATGGTAAAGAAATGTGGTGTCCCCCTTTTGAAGACGCAGGAGGTCTGTAATGTATGGTAGGATTCCTCGTAATAATAATTCATGATAGAGGAAACTACAAATACCATAATGTGTGTCTTACTCATGAAATCGTCCCCCAGTATATTCTTCCATAGAGGAAGGTGGTTGAGCCAGTGCATAAATTTGTGGGAATTAGACAGCATTGGAATAAATGTAAATGAAGAAAGTCCCAGACGAATTCTTTTACTCAGGAGCAATACCTGAGAGATGTAAAATTTGAATCTGGACAATACTGGGTACGACTTCCGTGGAGACTGAACCATCCAGAATTGCCCACCAATTACAGAATGGCATATGGACAATTAAAGGCTCAGTTTCCGCGAACTGAGTAAGACACCAGAATTTTAACTGCCTATAATGATATAATTGCTGAGCAGTTAATTAATAAATTTATAGAAAAGGTACCTCCTGAAACAAGCCAAAATTTATGGCCACTATTTGCCACATCACGGAGTGAAGAAGGATTCTAAGACCTCCTTTGAGGATGTGTTTAATTGTAGTGCCAGGGAGTAACAAAAATGTACCTAGTTTTAAAAGATGCTTGTTGACAGGTCCGTCGTTGACGGAAAAAAATTAGGAGATATCTTATTAAATTTCGAGTAAAGAATTATGCCTTACGGCTGACGTAAGTAAAGCTTTCCTAAGAGTGGGTTTACAGAGGCTGACCGGGATTGTACCCGCTTCTTATGGCCCGAGAATCCTATTGACCCACTTCCCTCTGAAAACCTTTCGCTTTAGGAGTGTATTATTTGGGCTACATTTCCCGTCCGTTCCTACTTCAAGCGACTATAAATGCACACCTTAAATGTATGGGAAGTCCATTGAGTAAAGTAATGAGCAAACAATTTATGTGGACAATTTCCTGGGTGTTTGGGCGTCAACTGAAGAGGAACTGGGTTAACGACTTTTGGAGAGGCTAAAAAATAATGCAAAGTGCAAATATGCCTCTGAGAGAATGGAATAGAATTCGTCCAAATTGAAGGACAAAATAAATAAAGATTAAACCCTGGAGATGAAGTGCCAAAATGTAGTAATGTATTGGGTTTAACTTGGGATACTGAGAGAGATTTGTTATTGTTAAAACCTAATAATTACAGTATGCCCAATAAATTAACTAAGAGAGTTTTGCTTGCTGAAGTTTCCAAATGTTTTGATCCACTAGGTTTAGTGTCACCCCTTACTATAAGAGGGAAATTATTAATTCAGAAAGCATGGAAACTTAAATGTGCTTGGGATGAAATTCTACCTGAGGAATTCATTAACAGGTGGGATGAATTAATTGGTGATTATGAAAAAATTCCAATTTTGGAGTTCCCACGCCAGGTGGCCAATCCAAATGGGAAAAATATATTCCACATTTTTTGTGATGCTTCAAAATTGGCATATGGAGCAGTTGCTTACCTTCAATGTAATAGTGTTATTTCTCTTGTTATGTCTAAGGCTAAAGTGTCTCCAATTAAATCACGTACCTTGCCTCAGTTGGAATTAACAGCCATTTATGTAGGTGTCAAATTAGCTAATTATATAAGAAATAAGTTGCAGGAGATAAATATTAGCGACACTGTAATTTGGTCTGATAATGAGGGATCCTTATAATGGATTCGTTTAATTTGGAAAAAAGTAAAATTGTGTACGTACAAAACAAAAGTCGCTGAAATTAATCAGATGCAAGAGAAGTATAATAGTTTGGGTCAGTATATGTTAACATTTAATCATATACCCGGTGAGGAGAATCCAGCTGATTTCTTGTCTCGAGGTTTACCTTATGCTAAAATTTTTAAATGCTGTATCATGGTTTAAAGGACCGAGCTGGTTGGTAAATAAAGCTAATTGGGCCTGTACAAAAGGCGTATGTTGCTCCTGTTGAAATTACTGTGGCCACCCCTCCAATTTGTTTGTCCTTCATTAGCCATTTATATAAATAGGTATTTTCTTTGCCCAAACTAATCAATGTAACTAATTGGTGTTTAAATTTCTAAACAAGATGAATATTTCATAAATGTTCACATCCTCTTGAATATTGGGATAAAGAGGGTACAGGAAGAAATCTGTGGAAATGAGAAATTTAAAAAGATGATGGAAGAAAAATTGTGAAAGGGTTTTATAATAGGAATTGGGGCTGTATTTAGAGAACAGTGTAATTAGGTGCAGAGGTAGGTTACAAAATGCTGAATTGGGTGATTATGCTAAACACCCTATCTTACTGCCCAAAACTCATCATCTAACAAATTTAATTGTTCTAAATGCCCATAAAAATGTAATTCATGGTGGGGTACAAGATACCTTAAATTGTATTAGGGAAACTTTCTGGATTCCACAAGGACGGCAAAGTGTAAAAAGGGTGATTAATTCTTGTGTAATATGTCGCTGTGTGGATGCCAGATCCTATATGTAACCAGGTCCTCCACCATTGTCAAATGAGCAATTTGAGTCGTTTAGCAACGAACTCCGCCCGGCTGCAGTGTGGAAAATACTGTATATATTTTCCAGAAATACAGTAGTTATTAAATTAAATAGATGGCCATACTGTATTTAAAATTTATGTAATCGAAAACGGGAAGCTGCGCCTGCGCAGAAGGAGACTCGCCATCTTGGGTTTTGAATTGTGTACAACGTTGGTGTGATGGGAAGGAATTTTCGTGCTCTAGAGGTTGAAATTGGGCTGACACCTCTCAAATAGAAGGCGAAATTGTTGAACATGCATTCCTGCATAACTTGAGATATCAGACGACTGGACAAGACAGCTCCAGGGACCTCAGATAAGCTCTCTAGATTTGTGTATAATTCTGGCCAGTGTTTTCATAAATTTAGTTAGTGAGGTTTTTCTGAGTATGATACAACTTAATATCCAGTCAAATTGGTGAGTGATATTAAGATATATTTTCCTTCTGTTATGTATATGTGAATTTATATATAATAATTTTTTTAATATACAGTCCACAAATTTATATATTTACCAGTATTCCAGAGCAACTTGTGGTTATGACAGTGGTAGGTATCGAAGGGAGACATTTTTTGCGACCTATATGTCCCAAATTCCTACTTGTCTATGTAACATTGATAAATAATAATTATCTTTGTTATCATTTACTGTTATGTACATAATTAGTTACATTCAGATAAATGCAATTTTCCACAGATATCTTATGTCTTTGGCCAAACGATATGACCCTGGGACTTTTACCGAGACTTAACGCTCTGCTGCCCTTCTCACACTATACCATTCACTCATTTATCCATACCTCACCTATTCTATTAGTGCTTGGGGTTCAACTGCAGCAATACACCTAAAGCCAATAATAACTCAAGAAAAAGCCGCAGTAAGAATAATCACTAAATCCCATCCCTGGCAACACCCCGCCCACTCTTCAAAGATCTAAACTTACTCCCTGTTCAGAACATCCACACTTACTACTGTGCAATCTACATATACAAGACCTTAAATTCCAATATTAACCTTGACCTAAAATGCTGTCTTGATAGTTGTGACAGGACCCATAAGCATAACACCAGACACAAACATCTCTACGACATTCCCCGTGTCCGACTAAATCTATACAAAAATTCAACATATGTCAAAGGCCCTGAAATCTGGAACACCCTACCTGAAAACTCTAGAACTGCAGACACATTCATCACCTTCAAAACTACCCTTAGAAAACATCTTACCTCCCTGATACACCCCGTCAACTAACTACATAAAAACCACCTGGTGGTTCACACTTACACTCACTCACTCACCCATTTGACTATAAGCACAGAAATACGTATCTTAATCTTAAAATAATGATTCCTAACTAGTCACAAGTTTGCCTGTGATACGCTGATATAGAAACTATGTATTGTGCCAAAACAAAAGCATTCACATTGCTAAACTCACAAACTAGTATTTAGTCACTTAGTATTTAGTCATTTAGTATTTAGTCAACTTACTCCACAATTTTAATAATTTAGGGTTAAGAGTTAGTCTAAGTTTGCCCGAAATGCCTAGCCTTGCTAGGTGTTCTAGTGGCCCCCTCTGTAATTAATATTTTATTACATATAAACCACACAATAACCAATAATCTGCAAACCCCGCATTGTAATCCTTATAGAGAATAAACTCTGATTTGATTTGATTTGATTTGAATCGCAGAGAAAGAAGCAGAATCTAACCTTGCATTCACACATGTGTCGATACACCAGGTTGATAAAAAGTTTAAGTTTACAGAATATAGGAAGACCACTAATGTGAGTTCATACATTCACTACTGTTCCAACCATTAAACAAGAGTAAAAGGAATGTTTTTCTTAATATGATTCTGAGAGCTTATCGAGTGTTCAGCCCAGAGGCTCTAGATGAAGAAATTAGGAAAATATTTGACATTGCCACGAATCTGTGGTACCCTAAGGAGTTCGTGGAATCAGCGTTGCTGGCAGCTAGGAAAACTTATCATAAAGCTGAGCCTAGGATAACACCTCAGAACAAGAATGTGCTGGTTCTTCCAAACAATGAAAATTTATCTGTCCTGCCGAATGCCCTTTAAATTTATTATACAAGTAGTTTTTAAGAATTCGTGGTCTGTTAGAAGCAATCTAATAAAGAATTCTCAACTGTGTCTTGGTGGTGTCTAGAGAAATGATTGCAAAGGTAGCAATGTATCTTATGTGGAACAAACTGGCATACATCTAGATGCTGGGATATCACAACACTGCTATTCGATATGAACTGGCCAGGAATCAAACGCAGTTTTTTAGCCACATTAGAGTCTGCAATAACTCAGCAAACCATACCACCGGCGGGGTTTAGAACCCGCGATCAGAGTCCTCAAAACTCCAGACCATCGCATTAGCCACTGGGCCAGCTAGTCATTACGATTTCGTGAGTCATGATAACTCAGCAAATTGGTTGGAAGCCAAAGTCATTGTCCCTTGTTCCACATGAACAGAATATTGTAGAAGCATAAGTTATAAAACATGATAAGCCATTATTATACAATAACCATAGTGGTTTGTTCAAAGTAGATTTGTTTTTAGTTGAGGCTATTATTGCACATAGTCTAAAATCATACTCTTATATAGATGCATTTGATTGCCTTAAGTGCAGCAGTTCCACACCAAGGAATTAGGGTCTGTTTTCCTACTTTTTTTGATGGTTAGACCAGCATATGTCTAAAAATCTAGTGGGATAGATAAACTATGGCCGTCTTCCTTTGGATAAATTACAGTTGTCTCCCTTTAAATGAGTCCCTTTAAATGGACCCGTTTGCTAGAAGTGCAGAAAATTCCTAAGATACTTGCTAGATATATCTATATATGGTATGCAAAGTCATTTATATCATATCGAGGCTGACCAAATTTTTGATAATTGCCATGTCACTCCTGTTATGATCGTTATTAACAATATCAGTGCTTGTGGGTTGCTGCTTTCAAATGCTATAATATTCAGTCTCTGGCTATGGGTACTGGTATTCCTGGGGGCACTTACTGCGTCCTGCCTCATTTAGGCATAGACACTACTTCTGATCATATTTGCTTGGAGCTCCTCTTTTCTGAAGATGTGTTGATTGCAACATGAAACTTGAATATAAAATACTTAAACATAAGAACATAAGAACATAAGAAAGGAGGAACACTGCAGCAGGCCTGTTGGCCCATACTAGGCAGGTCCTTTACAATTCATTCCACTAACAAAACATTTGACCAACCCAATTTTCAATGCTACCCAAGAAATAAGCTCTGATGTGAAAGTCCCACTCAAATCCAACCTCCCCCCCCCCACTCATGTACTTATCCAACCTAAATTTGAAACTACCCAAAGTCCCAGCCTCAATAACCCAACTAGGTAGACTGTTCCACTCATCAACTACCCTATTTCCAAACCAATACTTTCCTATGTCCTTTCTAAATCTAAACTTATCTAATTTAAATCCATTACTGAGGGTTCTCTCTTGGAGAGATATCCTCAAGACCTTATTAATATCCCCTTTATTAATACCTATCTTCCACTTATACACTTCGATCAGGTCTCCCCTCATTCTTCGTCTAACAAGTGAATGTAACGTAAGAGTCTTCAATCTTTCTTCACAAGGAAGATTTCTAATGCTATGTATTAATTTAGTTGGTTTAGAAAGACACGTAAGCAAACACTATGACATATTTATTAGAAAACGTTTCGGTCCTGGGACCTTGATCACTTCTGATCAAGGTCCCAGGACCGAAAAGTTTTCTAATAAATATGTCATAGTGTTTACTTACGTGTCTTTCTAAACCAACTTGTCGGTATTTATTACCAAGGTTTATACCATTAATTTAGTCATCCTACGCTGAATGTTTTCTAACGAATTTATGTCCATTCTGTAATATGGAGACCAGAATTGAGCTGCATAATCTAGGTGAGGCCTTACTAATGTATAAAGCTGCAGTATGACCTCTGGACTTCTGTTGCTTACACTTCTTGATATAATCCCAGTAATCTATTTGCCTTATTACGTATGCTTAGGCATTGCTGTCTTGGTTTAAGGTTGCTGCTCACCATAACCCCCAGGTCCTTTTCGCAATCTGTATGGCTAAGTTCTACATCATTTAACTTATAGGTGCTAGGGTTATGGACACTCCCGAGCTTCACCTCTTCAAGGGGGGCTCCTTGGCGTGGTGAAGAGGCTCTTGGTCTGAGGAATTAGCCCTGTCGGTCTTCTTCCTCAGACCGAACCTAATTACCCCCCATTCTCCCCTCCCCTATCCCATCCTCCCCATCCTCCCTTTTTTCCATTCCTCCTCCTCCTCCTCCTCACCCCTCCCTTTTGCCCTTCGTCTTTTTGGCCTTTGGGATTTCTCCCACAGGCGCGCTAGTTCCTAGGTAGGGGAAAGGACACCGGGTCCATCCCATTCCTTGAGGTTCTTGGAGGGGCGTAGTTTGCCGTGGAATCTGGATTGCTGGGGATGCCCCGATCCCTCTCGTACCCCGGGGAGTACTTTGGTGTCTTTCGGCGAGGGGTTGTATCTCTGGAAGCCACCTTTCGGTTCCGGGGGGTGGGGCCGAAGGAGTATGCTTGTGGGGATTCTGGCCGCCCTCTCTTTGTCCACCGAGTACTCGCAGATGTGAGTTGTTCCCGATTGCGGGTTTTACTGGCATGAAGGGTAGGGTATGGCACGGTTCCGGCTGAAATTTTGCCCCCTACTAGCGGTGTTGAGGTCCTTTGGGCGGGGAAAGGGATTTCCCGGGCCCCTTTTCTCTCCTGGGGACTATTCCTCCCTGTCCCCCCCTTTTTTTATTTTTTTTTATTTTTATTTCTTTTCTTCTTTCTTTTTTTTCTTAAAACAAAAGCAAGGATTTAACCTAACCATGGCACCCCCTAGTCCATGAACCCTACCCCCGGGCCCCTTCTTGATACCGCACCCCATTTTGACCCGCTTGTGTTTAGACCACTCTTCGACATCCTGATGCCCCTGTACCTCTTGCTGGTGCTGTTTCCTCACCTGCTTCAGGTACCAGGGCTTCGACTGACCCCTTCGATTGTCTACTCCGCTCTCCTTTGACTATGCTTCCGGCTTCCCCCCTCTCGGTACCATTTTCGAATCGCCTCCCATTTTAAAACCCGGAACCACTCCGGTCCTACTCCTAAAGCCAACGTCAATCCTCCTGATGAATGCTCCTTCGTTACCTTCCCTTCTACTTCGGAAAGCCGACCCCGTCAAGCACTCCCTCTCCACGCTCAGTTTCGGACCCCCATAGTGGACTAAATTCTTACTTTAAGACCGACTTCTTCTTCTCCCACTTTCTGACCCAGTATTGGCGAAGCCTTCTGCGTCATTTGGTAGAGAATTTCATTTCATGCTCTCAAGAGCGGTATCGCATGCCCACTGTCCAAATGCTACCCAACTCTTGATCTTTCTCTCCTTTCAAATATCGTACACTCCTACACTTTTGAAAAACATCTTCTCTCAATCTTTTTGTGGACTGTCTTTCTGGCCCATCCCATACCCAACAGATTTTCCAGTCATGTGCAATGACATTTTTGAACACGGGAACTCCGGGAAATCCCCCAAATCTCAAAGTAGACACTTATTCCTTCCTGCCCGGGGCGAAGCGTTACCTTCCCAATTTGGTTTCGTTTAACTTTGACAGCGAGAACTCCCGCCTTGTAAATTCGCGGGACATTGGTTACAAGTTCGAAAGGTGATACCTACACCGCAACAATGTAAAATTGCTGCGTTTTGCACCCAGCGAATATTGCAATCTATGGCCGAAGCCCAGTCTGTGGTCCGACGACCTTTTAAATACATCTGCAGTCAAACCTCCATCTTGCCTTAATTTAATGAAGCTACCTTCGACTCCCGCCGTTGCCAGGTCTATAAATGAACGTGAAATCCGTTCTCAAGAGGCAAAAGGTCCCCCCCTTTTTTGCATGGCAGTTACCTTCCGCTCCAAGGGAAAGACTTTCCGGTTTCTATTTCGAGCTTGTGTTTCCAAACATCCCCCCACTCTTTGGGGTAAACCATCTTCTGCAGCTCCCTCTGTTGTTACCCTCCCAAAAGCCACTAGGCATCTAATCCTTTTGCTGTCCTGGCTCTGACGTCCCGACTACAATCATCTGTTCTCACATCTTCGCGTCCTTCCTCACACCCCCTATCGACAAGCTCGTATGACACCTAATACCAATCGCCCCTCTACTCAAAAGTCCAAAAATCCCATTGCTCAATCTTCTTTGCCCCTTTTCCTTCCCTTCTTCCACCTCCACACATTTCCTTTCGCAGTCCTGTACCTATTTCTTCCCCTCTCTCTGGCTCTATTACAAGGGGGAGATTACCCTCCTCCTCGTACTATGCCTTCCCCCCTGTCCCCTCCCAAGTTTCTCCCTCTTCTGCCACCTCCCAGTTTTCTGCCTCTTCTGTCCCCCCCACACTTCATCTCCATCCCTTACACTTTTTCCTCCCCCTCTATTTTGGGTACAGTCCTTTATTTGTCCCAATCTTCTCCCCTCCCCTTCTATCTCCAAATGGTCTCCCTTTACATCTTTGAATTCAGAACACTTGAACCATTTCAGATATATGCGAGACTAAACTTAAATGCCCACTGATCCATTTCCCTGTTCCTTCTCTTCCCTCTCCCCCATCTCACAACCCTTTTCTTCAACGCTCCGTTCCTTCGCTACTTGAACTTCTTTCAATGCCCACACGTTGCCCTTTTCAACCCCTCTAGTCCGTGGGTTCCTTTACCTCAATCCTGATATTTTCCTTCATCGCCAATCTTTGGCCTTTTTTACAGTGGAATATCCGCGGCCTCGGGGGTATTCGGGTGAGCTTCAGATGTTTTGCTTTCAGGTTTTCCCTATTGGTCCCTTGTTTAAACAAGAACCAAAATTACCCCCGGCTTTTTTCCCCAACCTATCTCAGGCTAAAAAATTTATTTTATTTTTCGGATCTTTCTCAGAGGGGCCTTAATGAAGTGCCCTTCCTTTCTACGCAATGGATATTCCGTACTGTCAACTATTTGCCATCCCTGCTGCATTACACTCGCCGTACCACTTAAATTTAAGTGGTTTAAAATATGTTCTTTAATATCTCTCTCCTTCTCGGCATTTTCTCCGATTTTTGCTTTTCTTGTTTCATCCTTACCACCCCACTTCTGTTACTTGGTGTTTTATTGCCCACCATTTCCTCTGGGGGGGTCTCATTGTGACTCACGTGGCATCCTTTGGAGGCTTTCTCGCCTCTCACCCCTCCATGTTTTAAATACGGGTACCCCACCCTTTTTTGACCCTTTCGTACACATTTACTCAGTCTCCCTTTCCCTCCACTGACTAGACTTCCCTGGTCCTTTGTTCTACCATACTTACAGACAGCGATCATTTTCCGATCATTCTTATTTTCTCTTCCTATTCACCACCTTTCCGTAGCCCTGGGCTGAAATTGATCGGGCAAATTGGATCTTTACTCACCCTCACTTGCCTTTTAGTGGGTTCCTTCTCTCCTCCATTGATGGCCTACACATCTTCTCGACGTCAGTTTTTAAACGCCTTCTCATTCTAACCCAAACCTAGGCAGCATTCTCAGAAGTGCAGGCCTTGGGGGTCTCCTGTTGTGCTCGTGCAGGAGTTTGAAACGTGCTGCATGGGCAGGTACCGTAAAATTTAGAACCGTGGGGGACTTCTTGATTTAACGAGCGTGCGATCGCTCGCCGTGTCATCCGTGATGCTAAACGAAACTTTTTGGGCGGACTATGTTTCCACAATCACCTCGTTCTTCTATGAGTGCAGTCGGGAAAAAAGTGAGGAAATTGAGTGGTAAATACCTCCTGACCGCTCTGTCTTGGGTCGCTGGGGGTGATAGCAAACCCTCTCGCCCTGCCATTGAACTTGGCACTCATTTTGGTCCGTATTTCCCGAGGGCCCATCATTGCCCCTCGTTTTTTTTCCTAAAAGGGCCCTGCCAGAGATTTGTACCTTGGACTTTTCTTCTCTCAAGAGAAGAACAGTATAATGTGCCTTTTACACTTCAAGAACTGGAGGCAATGCTCTCAGCTTGCCGATCATCGGCAGCGGGGGCCTGACGACTTTCCCAATTCGTATGTTACAACATTTACATCGGTCAGCCCTGTAGTCTCCCTTTCACCTCTTCAAACTTATTTGGGCACAAGGAGTTCTTCCCAGCTGTGGAAATCGGCCATTGTTCTCCCTTTCCGCCAAACTGGGTACTACAGGACATGATGCCTCCCCCTATCGCCCCATCGCTCTTACTGTGCAGTTGCAAGGGGATGAACGTTCGTAAATCGACGTTTAATGTGGTATTTAGAGACACACAACAGTCTCTCCGCTAGTCAATATGGCTTTCGTAAGGGTCGTTCTACCATAGACCCCTTACTACGCTTGGATACTATGTTCGTAATGCCTTTGCGAATAAAACACTCATTATTGCCATATTTTTTGACCTTGAGAAGCATATGACACAACTTGGAGGTATAATATTTGGCCCAGGCCCATTCCTTAGGCCTCCGAGGCAATCTACCATCCCTTTCCCTTTAAAATCTTTTTAACTGACAGACATTTCCGTGTTCGAGTCAAAAATGTTCTTTCCCCGGGCTTCGTCCAAGCTGAAGGTGTCCCTCAGGAATGTTTTCTAAGCACAACACTTTTTCTCCTTGCTATAAATGATTTGGCCTCTGTTCTTCCACCCAATATTTGGTCATCACTCTATGTGATGACTTCGCTATTGCTTTTTGCAGGCGCTGCTGTCATCTTATTGCAGTTTCTCTCCAGCATGCGGTCGACCCTGTTTCCCCTTGGGCCACCACACATGGGTTTAAATTTTCAAGTACCAAAACTCACCAATTACTTTCACTAGACGCTCTGTTAAACCCCGATCATCCTTTGTATCTCTATGGCTCCCTATCCCCGACGTGATACGTCAGGTTTCTGGCCTTCTCTTTGACCGTCGGTTATCCTGGAAACCCCACATTACCCCTCTGAAGGCAACTTGTCACAGCCGGCTAAAAAAATTCTTAAAACCCTTGCCATCTTTCCTGGGAGCTGATCGTCGAACTCTGCTTCGCCTACATTCAGCCCTCGTTTTATCGAAACTCGATTATGGTGACCAGATTTTATTCTGCGGCCTTCCTGTTACTCTCTCTAGCCTTAACTCTATCCATCACCAAGGATTACGTTTGTGCCTTGGTGCTTTTCGCTCTTCCCCTGTTGAGAGCCTCTATACAGAAGCGAATGTTCCTCCTTGTCTGATCGCCGTGATGCCCATTGCCTTCGCTACTTTGTACGCTCTCACGATCTACACAATCCTTCCATTTTTTAGAATGGTCACCGATATTAAATAGACATTCTTTATTCGTTCGCCGCCCCTGTTTGCTCCGTCCCTTTTCTCTTCGCCCCACATTCACTCTTGTTTCCCTTCAGTTACCACCTTTATATGTTCATGTAGCATCTCACTTTTCCCTACCCCCCTGGGAAGTTTTCCCGCTGTTCGGGTCTGTTCTTTCTCACTCCCTTGCTCGAAAGCTCAACTGCCTACGGTGGCTTCCCGCTCTCTTTTTCTTGATCACTTCCAAATCCCATTCTCATGCCACCGCTGTGTACACCCGATGGCTCTAAGTCTTCAGATGGCGTCGGTTTGCGCAGTGTTTCCGGACAGTGTCGTGCGGGGGGATTTACTATCTTCAGCTAGCATTTTTACTGCTGACTGTATGCCATTCTTGCAGCACTTTTTCGTATCGCATCTATGCCTGTGTCATCATTTGTAGTAGTCTCAGACTCCCTTAGTGCTCTACAGGCTATACGAAAATTTGATAATCTCATCCCTAGTCCTCCTATCCAACTTTGGCTACGCCGTATCTCTACCAAACATAAAGATATTGTTTTTTTGTTGGGTCCCTGGTCATGTCGACGTACAGGGCAATGAACAGGCAGGCACTGCTGCACGGTCAGCAGTACATGACCTACCGATTTCCCATCGAGGTGTTCCATTTCTGGACTATTTTGCTGCAATAGCTACCCACCTTGCACCCGTTGGAAACAACGTTGGTCAACTCTGCTCGGTAACAAACTTCATTCTGTTAAACCGAGCATAGGTTACTGGCCGTCTTTTTGTCATCAGTGCCGAGGTTGGGAGACCACTCTCTCCCGCCTTCGCATTGGCCACACTCGGGCTTACTCATGGGTATCTCATGGAGAGGCACCCTGTTTCCTCTCTGTGAGCAGTGTCAATTCCAGTATCGATTAGCCACATTCTATTAGACTGCCCCCCTCTATCAACGAGCACGCAGAATTTACCTCCACGTCGTCTTCGTTCTACTACTCTCTCTTTACCTTCCCTTCTTGCTGATGGACCTTCCTTAATCCTGACTCTCTCATTGACTTCTTGACAACGACTGATTTACTCCACAAACTCTGATGATACTTTTCACACTCCCCTCAGCCCTTTCTAGTTCAGTCTCTTGCTGCCCTTTACCCTTTCACCATCCACTACCCCGCTGTTATCCATAACCTATTACTCATCCATCTTCCTTTTGCCACCTGATACCCTCGCTTCCTTCCTGCCCTGCAGCGCTGTATAGTCCTTGTGGCTTAGCACTTCTTTTTTATTATAATAATAATAATAATAATCCCGAGCTTCAGAACCTTGCATTTATCTACATTGAACCATCTGCCACTTTTCTGACCAAGAATATAGTTTGTTTAAATCCTCCTGAAGTTCCCTAACATCTACGTTTGAATCAATTATTTTACCTATCTTTGTGTCATCGGCGAATTTGCTTCTATCACTAGTAATTCCCTCATCAAGGTCATTGATATATATTATAAACAACAACGGGCCCAAGACTGATCCCTGTGGAACGCCACTTGTTACAGATCCCCACTCGGATTTAACCCCACTTAAAGCAAAGAAATTAAAACCTAAAATATATTTATAATTAATAACTCAAAGCTAATATGTACACAATACGTAGTGGAGAATGGTGCCATGCCGATGTTTTTGCGCATGTAGCTCTGAATCGTGGTTTGAAATGCTGAGCCATTCTCAGGGGACAAGTGGACGTGATTGTTGACACAGTGAGTGGAGAGTGACCCTAACATGAATAGGGATTCTGACGAACGGAGATACTGGGATCCTCTGACCACCACAACACTTGTGAAGCAGTCAAGTTGCCACTAGAGAACCGCCATGAAACGTTGATGGGAAATGGCTGCTAGAATGGTATGTAGCTGATTGCGAGTCGGCTACGAGTGGAAGGGGGTCCAGTGTAGGTACAGATGCCAGATTGAATGTACATAAGAACATAAGAACATAAGAAAGAAGGAACACTACGACAGGCCTATTGACCCATGCGGAGCAGGTCCATGTCCCCCCCCCCCGGATTAGCCCAATGACCCACCCAGTCTGGTCACCTCCCCAAGGAGGGGCACGCACCAGACCCAGCTCACACTAGTCGGTCCAACTTACACCCACTCGTATTAATCTAACCCATTTAAAACTATACAACGTTTAGCCTGAAAAGTACTCGAGACTTTGCCCACTCATCCACAACTCTATTACCAAACCATGCTTTCCTATATCCTTCCTGAACCATTTTCTACTTAAACCATTGCTGCGAGTCCTGTCTTGCTGAAAATTTCAGCACGCTATTTACATCCCCTTTATTTATTCCTATTTTCCATTTATACACCTAAAACATTCCCCTAATTCTACCCTTTCGAGAGAGTGCAATTCAGGGTCCTCAGTCTATCCTCATAGGGAAGATTTCGTACATGGATCACTTTGTCCCTCCCCTCTGTACGTTTTCCAGAGCATTTTTATCCATTTTTGTAAAATGGGGACCAGAACTTAGCAGCGCTAAATGAGCCTACCCAAGATTATAGAGTTTAAGAACAACCTGGGATCTATTTTTCTCTAGATATGAAGCCAGAATTCTGTTATCTTATTTTGAACACTAATGCACTGTTGTTTTATACCCTAACCAAAACTCCTAATCCTTTTGCAATCAGTAGTATAAGATCTCCAATTATTAGTTTATATTGCATGGTTATTTCCTGTACAACATCAAATTTGGAATTTTTCTATATTAAAATGCATCTGCCACTTCTCCGACTTGCATCAGTTATTCAAATCATCCTGGAGTGTTTAGGCCCATTAGCAAATTTGCTTATGTCGCTACTTTTCCCTCATCATGTTTTATGTAATTGTGAACAACAACGGGCCCAAAAATGACCCCTGAGGAACACGTTGTAACATCCCCCCATTCTGATTTCTCCCCATTTATGAAAAATCTCTGTGCCTATTTGTTAGCCATCCTCTACCAGGAAAAAATTTCCCCTTCTATTCCGTGTGCCTTAATTTCCTCAATCCTCTGTGTGGAAACTCTACAAAAGTTTATGAAGTCCTTAAATAAAATATATGTTGAAAAATTAGACACATGTGCAATCTTGGGGTTTTTTATTGGGGAAAGTTTCGCCACACGTGGCTTCATCAGTCCATACGTAAGAGAAACTTAAAGAACAGGAGGAGAATGAGGTAATCACCCCTACCTTGGTCGATTGTTCATCCATCAATCTTGAGTAGAATAGGGCATATGAGGGGAGAAAACTTATAAACCGTAGGCAGGAGGGGTAGCAGTCTAGGGGGGTTTCACTTTTTCATTTGATGAAGCCACTGTGGGGCGAAACTTTTCCCTCAATAAAGTACCAAATTTTTGTCATGGTCTAATTTATCAACATGTCGGTTCCTAAACCACCTCTAAAATAAAAATCTATTATTCCCAGATTCCTCCTAAAATATTTTGGGTGAAAAAATATTAGTAAATTCGTAAGACGGGAAAACGCCCCTTTGAAAACCCGTGTTGAGATTATTAATAAATCTGTGCCTATCGAGGTAAATTGCTTCGGCAATATTGTTCCATAAATTTTCCCATTTAGGGGTAAGGCTTATGGTCTATATTCGAACATTGTCACCGCATTGAAAATGGGTTTTAAATTTTGCCTTTTCCACTTATCAGGACCATGCCAGTTTGTAGTGATATGTTAAAAATTACCAAAGGTATGCTATTCCTCTTTACATTCTTTAACCCCCTTGCAAACTTTTACAGGACCGGGGGATTTTTTGGGTTTTTTGTTTCTCTTTTTGTCTGAGGACATGTCACTAGTTCCGAAAACATGCATAGTTTATTATCGTCCTGTTTTAATAATCTATTTATTCAAATATCGCTGTATTTTCCTGGGTGAAAAATGAAGGGAAATAGGTATTGAAATTTCAAATTTCCTTATCACTGTCAGTGATCTGACCGGTTATCTTAAATGGGCCCATCTTTTTCCCCCCCAATTTACTTCTTATCCTGAAAGAACCTTTTGGGGGGTCTTTGAAATCTTGCGACCTTTTGCTCTAATCCCTTTTTGCTTTTTTATTTTTCCTTTCTTTTTTTCCTCTTTAATTGAAAATATTGATTTCTTAACTGGCCCTCCCCCCTTTTGATACACCTATATATCCTCTCTTTTGCCAATGAGAGGAATCAACGCTTTCTTACAACCACATAGATTTTAAACAAGTCCGATTAGATCTCATTACCTTAGAAACACATTTTACACAGCCCCAGACCAAGACCACAAAAATCACTGGCCACATACAACAACAGCAAACAGGTATTTAAAAAAACAAAGCCTTCTGAAACTTTATCAAAAAAAAACAAAGGCACAATCCCCCAAAAATTCAAACAATCCCCCCAAAAAACACACAAACTCGACCTCAGGCTGCTACCCTTCTTCAAACAATCTCAAAATTATTCTCTATAAGGATTAAATGTTGAGTTTTCAGAAATTTGGGTTTTTGTTTGGTTTAACATGTAGAAAATTTTAGATTACAGATGTACCCTAGAACGCTTAGCGGCTAGGCATTTCGGGGATATTAGTTTTTTTCTTAATGTAAAATTTCAAATTATGAGGTAATTGGTATTATGGAAGTGACTAAATAATTTTTTTAGTTGCAGTGTGAATGCTTTTGTTTTGGACAGTTATAGTTTCGTATTTGGGGTATCACAGGGGTTCATTATTTAAGCTGAGATTAATATTATTTTTGGTCAAATGAGTGTGCGAGTGTAAGGAACCCCCAGGTGGTATTTTGTGGAAGTGTTGACGGGGGTATCAGGGAGATAAAATGTTTTTTAAAAGGTAGTTTTGTGTGATGAATGTGTCTGCGTTCTAGATTTCTCAGGTAGGGTATTCCAGATTTTAGGGCCCCTTTGACATACATTGAATTTTTGTAAAGGTTTAGTCGGGCACGGGGAATGTGTAGGATGTTTTTTTTTTGGTGTTATGCCCGGGGTTCTGTCACAAATTCAAAAAAGCGTTTAAGGTCAAGGTTGATATTAGAGTTTAAGGCCCGTAGTAAGATTGACGAGTAAGTGGGGGATGTATGAACTGGAGTAAGTTTGTCTTTGAGGTGGGGGGGGTGGTGCCCGGGATGGGTTTAGTGTTTAAATTCTTACTGCAGCTTTTTGTTGGGTTATTATTGGCTTTAGGTGTGTTGCGCAGTTGATCCCAAGCACAAATAGCATAGGTAAAGGGTATGGATAATAAGTGAGTGGTATAGTTTTGAGAAGGGCATTTTGCGGCACGTAGTATCGTATCTTGGAGAGGATCCAAACCGTTTTGGATACTTTTTTGGCTATTGCTGGATCTGGGAGAACCCTCTTCCACCCTCACCCACCTCACCCCAACGTTATTCAACACATTCAGAACATAGGAACACTGGAACACTGCACACACACAAGAAACAACACAGATAGCCACATACATTTTAGACTCTCTTACCTCCTCCCAAGAACTCGACACTCCTTTCACCAACACAGACATTAAAACTCTCCTCAGACACCTTCCTCCCCAAAGGGTCCTGGTGCCTCTGGCCTAAACCTATTATCCTAAAACACATTCCTGACTCTATCATTAATGCCTTTCCCCAAACCTCCTCAATGCCTCCCCTTTCCTCTGGATACTTCCCTTCCCTCTTCAAAGCTGCTACTGCTATCCTCCTTCCTAAACCCAATAAAGACCACTATGACCCTAGAAACTATCGCCCTATCAGCCTCCTCGAAACTTTAGGAAAACTCTTTGAAAAACTCATTAATCATCGCCTTCGCAGATACCTGGAACACAATTCTTTACTTTCTGATGGCCAGTTTGGCTTCAGAACACACAGATCCACTCAGGATGCCATTAACATCATTCTCAACTACATCCACATAAACACAAAACAAAGAAACAGGACAGCCCTGGTTGCAAAGGACGTTGAAAAAGCTTTTGACACTGTCTGGCACGAAGGGCTCAAGTACAAACTCTGCACTAACTTTAACCTGCCTCTCACTACTCGTAAACTCCTCTGCAAGTTCCTAGACGGCCGTACCATGACTGTTACTCTGACTACTTCACACTAAATGCCTGAGTACCCCAGGGATCTGTCCTCTCCCCTACTCTCTACATTTTATACACTAACGACATTCCAACACCTGTATACCACAACTCCATCACACTAGCCTATACAGACGACATTACACAACTTATCACTCATGCCAATATAGATACACTCACACACAAAACACAAAATGAGGTCGACAGGATAGCCATCTGGGAACAAAAATGGAGGATCAAAACCAATGCAGCTAAATCCAGCATTACATATTTTAACTACAGGAAACGTGATCCTCCATTACCTGTCGAGCTCAAAACAGCTGACACCCGCACTTACATCCCCATGACACAATCTGTCACTGTCCTTGGCGTTAATCTTGACTACCTTCTTCGTTTACATGGACACATTCACTCAAGGCATGCAATAGCTAGTAAGGCCCTTGCGGGCCTCTACAAGCTGAAACATGCCTCTCAACGCACCAAACTACACCTCTACAAATCCCTAATACGTCTTCTGATAACTTACTCTCCTCTAGCAGCAAAAACAAACTTACTTAAACTGCAGCGTGTCCAGAACAAGGCGCTGTACTGGGTGCTTTATGTCAGATGAGAGGACTTCGCCTCAAGCGAGTCTCTCCATGCCCAATTAGACATCCCTGCGCTTAATCTGTACTGGAAGACGCTCAGTGACAGACAGATAGACAAACTTGAGACACGACATGACTACTGGACCTCTCTCCTTGACGAAGACATTCGCAGACCCACAAACCAACACAACCTTTTCTACTCCTTGCATGATCCTGCTCCTAACTCTATTTACAAATAACCTTGGATTCGCTGACAGGTACCTTCTATGACAGGTACCATTCTCTGACCCACGTTCGCCTTAGCTTTTGGGTTAAGACATGGCCCAGTTCTACACTCCTCTCTAGCGCTAAACGTCGCATGTTCCGTCCTCCCCGCTCACCCCACCGGAGTCCCAACAGAAGAGGCTGAATTTCTCTTCTCAATATCTGTCCCACGATCGCCTTCGCTGCTGGGTAAAGCCCTGGCTCTATTTCTATGACTAAGAACACTCCTCTCCAGCACATTCTTCGTCTGCCCCGTTTTCCCCGTCATCCCTTTGGGATCTTACCTGAATTTCTTTTCGTTCGTTCGTTACTTCAACCCATTTGTTTCGACAGGAACAATATCTTCTCCGACTGGGGACTGCCCACCTCAAAACTTCAAGGGTGAGGACTGATTACATGTCTTCAAGTATTTTTTGCTTTATCAACTTTTTCTGTACCGACTGAAAAACCCATGTGTAGGCGAACGTTTCGAAATAAAGATACCAACTGTTGCATGTGTGTCTTACCTAACGCCCTGTCGGGATTTTTACAATTTTTAAAGTTCATTTCCTGTCTATGTTCCAGTAAATTTGTTAAAGTTAAAACCCCCCTTTATCCTTTTTCATATGTAGATGCCTTATAAATTTTGTCCCAAAAAAGCTTACTGCACCCCCTATAAAGGGTTTGGGGGCCTATACATACACCCAAAATTAATTCCAGGGACCCGAGAAAACGTGCCAACCGATTCTGTGTTCGATGTTTCTAATCTTTTATCATGTTAAGACAAAAAATTTTAAATTATCTCTGACATACTCGCCACTCCACACCCTTCCTTTTGACCCTATCAGTTGGAAAGTTTATAACCCTGTATGATGTTTCAAAAGGCATTTCTCTATCTTTCAGGTTAAAACCAGTCTCTGTTTTTGAAAATAATATCTTACTCTTATCTTATTTCTTAAACTCCTACTATTTGTATATTTAAACTTAAAGGGACTAGCCCTCTTGCCCTCTCTTCCTCTTTGTTTGTTGACGTTGATTTGCCATTTCAGCAACTTTTTTTTTGAATATTGTCTTTTAAACATACCCCCGAGGGGATCTCGGTAAAACGCTGTTTTAACCCTAATGCTGCAGCCTGATTGTTTCCCCCAAACACCCCTACCCATAATATAATTTAAATTCCCAGACAATTTATCAATTACCTCTCAATCGAATGGCTAATGCAACCCCCCAGCCCCAGAAGAGAACCCCATCCTTGCATATATCCGTTTGCCAAAAATAGGTCCTTATCAAGAAAGGGATCGCAAGTTTCCCTTTCAGCACCTGTCAGCCAGCAATTTTACCAATTGCCCCCGAACACCATTCATTTCCCCTCCCTTTTTAGGCAGTGCTCATATGACTGGGGGTCCCTCCCTTAGACCTAACTATTTATGGTGACCCGCCTTATCCAGCCTGTCTCCTGCCTTCCCAATGCATTACCCCGCACTAAAAACAGTAAAGGGCTTGTTCCCCTTTCCTGACAAATATTATCCAACCCCGCTTACATGTCACCAAAACCGCCCAGGAAGGACACTCTCTGTTGATTTTTTCTTCTACAAAAAAACATGGCCATATACTCACCCAAGAATCACCCACTATTCAACTATTCTTACCTTGATTAGTGGGGAATCAGTGGTACCTTTAACCTCCAACCACTGAAGCACACTCGTCCTGGAGAACAGAGAATCGATTTCCTACCTTCAAATCTTCTCTGTTAACCCTCCTCATTTACCTTCTTCCTGAACTGTGAACCAATTGCCACTTAAAGCAGCTGCCACACCTGCTAGTGACCATTTCCCCTTACCTAAATCCTTTTCCTCCCAAACTCTTCCCAGAAATGGCCGACACGGTACCTCCCTTGTTCTCTGCATTTCAAAGGGGGTTATTTGTATTGGTGAAGAGGCTTTTGGTCAGAGGAATTGGATCTTTCGGTCTTCTTCCTCTAATCAAACCTTCCATCCTTCCCCTTCCCTCCTTTCCAATTTTCCCATAAACGAAAAAGGCTTTCATTGTCGTAAGTATGACACGCAAAAAAATAACTGTAGATTATCCCAAATTTTTTCTAAACTTAGGTATAGGTTGGAGACAGCAAAACCCCCCAGGGGGGTACTCCGTCCGTGGAGTAGGTTGGTAACAACAACCACCAGGGAGGACTACCGTTTGCCAAGTGAGTGTAAAACGAAAGCCTGTAATTGTTTTACATGATGGTAGGATTGCTGGTGTCTTTTGTCTGTCTCATAAATATGCAAGATTACAGGTACGTCTTGCTACTTCTACTTACACTTAGGTCACACTACACATACATGTACATGTTTATTTATACACACTCATCTGAGTTTTCTTTGATTTTATCTTAGTTCTTGTTCTAATTACTTTTCCTTTTATATCCATAGGGAAGTGGAATAAGAATCTTTCCTTCGTAAGCCATGCGTGTTGTAAAAGCTAACCAAAATGCCGGGAACAATGGGCCA
Source organism: Cherax quadricarinatus (assembly GCF_026875155.1). Taxonomy (NCBI): domain Eukaryota; kingdom Metazoa; phylum Arthropoda; class Malacostraca; order Decapoda; family Parastacidae; genus Cherax; species Cherax quadricarinatus. The sequence continues at coordinate 13,995,735 of NC_069493.1, forward strand.
GTAACCCCTTTTCCTGTAAAAATTACTAAAAGAATAAGAAGAAGAAAATTGTCAAAGTGGGAAGTTTGAATGTGCATAAATGTTGTGCAAATGATAAGAAAGAGATGATTGTGGATGTTATGAATGAGAAGAAGCTGGATGTCCTGGCTTTAAGTGAAACAAAGATGAAAGGGGTGGGAGAGTTTCAGTGGAGAGGAACAAATGGGATTAGATCAGGGGTTTCAAATAGAGTTAGAGCTAAAGAAGGAGTAGCAATAATGTTGAAGGATTATTAAGCTATGGCAGGAAATGAGGGACTATAAATGTATTAATTCAAAGATTATGTGGAGTAAAATAAAGGTTGGATGTGAGAAGTGGGTTATTGTAAGTGTTTATGCACCTGGGGAAGAGAGAAGTATAGAGGAGAGAGAGATTTTGGGAAATGTTGAGTAATTGCGTGGGGAGTTTTGAACCAAGTGTGAGAGTAATGGTGGTTGGGGATTTTAACGCTAAAGAGGGCAAAAATGTTGTGGAGGGAGTAGTAGGAAAATTGGGTTGTTACAGAGTAAATATAAATGGGGAGCCTTATATTGAGCTATGTGTGTAGAAAGAGTGGTTTGGTAATAAGTAATACATATTTTTTAATGAAAACGAGGATTAATTAAATATACAAGTAATGATGTAGCATGTAATTAAAGTAGTGTTTGTTTAGATTATGTATTTGGTGATAAAAGTGTTGATGGGTAATGGCTCCATGGATGTACAACGTTTATAGAGGTGCAACTGTATGTATCGGATCAATATGAGTTGTAGCTACAGTTAGAATAGAGAGTAGTATGGGAGTAAGAGGAAAATGGCGACCAACAATTAAAGGGAGGTTAAAGTGTATTAAATTACGCGGAGCGGAGGAAGTTCGGTGAAAATATAATCAACTAATGGCAGAAAGGTGGCTGTGCAGGTATGAAGTAGTGTGGGGGTTGAAGAGGGTTGGAATAGTTTTAAAAATCAGTATTGAGAATGTGGGGCAAAGTTGTGGTTATAGGAAGGTGGGTGCAGGAGGAAAGTGAAGGAGTGATTTTATTTTTTTGATTGTGTAATGATGAAGTAAAGGTGTGATAAAAGAGAAAAAGGAAGCTTAAGAAGAGTGATTTACAAAGCAGAAGTGTTATAGGAAGAGTAGAGTAATATGGAGAGTAAAATAAGAGGTGAAGAAGTGGTGATAGAGTGTCAAAAGGAGAGCGATATGAGTAGAGTGGGAGAGGTCACCTGTCAAGAAATTAGTTAATGAAAATAAGGAAAAAAATTGAGGTTAAACAGGGTTAAGAAAGCCTAGGGAACCAATGATTATCATTTAAAAACAGTAGGGGAGTTAGAAACCATACCCCGGCTGGGATTGAACACCGGTGGTCATAGAGTCTCAAAACTCAGCCCGGTTCGCGTTAGCCACTAGCTGGTCTAGTGGCTAACGCTGGACTTGCGGATTTTTTGAGACTCTATGACCGCTGTTCGCAGATCCCGCCGGGGTATGGTTTGTTTGCCAATCGTATTATTACAATGTGTCGTCTGTGAGTCAAGTATAGGATGGTTAGTAGATGGGAGATGGAGGTTTTGGTAATGGCGAGAGTTAATATTTAGTTGAACTGGTTAGTGCACGACGGAGAAAGGGAGGCGGTTAATTTCAAGCGCAGCCTGTCCAGGGATGTATAGTCATCTTTTTTAGGAGTGAAGAAGAGCAGGATGTGAGTTGTGTGCCATGAGGCATTACATAGAATGAAAGGGGGTAATAGCACTGAAGCTGACGGGATCAAATGACAGAAATGTTAAAAGGCAATGGGGACATGTGTTGAAGTGTTGGTGTATTTTTGATTAATCAATGTATGAAAGGAGGGGAAGGTACCTAGCGATTGGCGGGAGGACAAAAGAGAGTTAAAAATATAAAGGAATACGTTTACTGAGTAGAACCAGAAAAGTTGTACGGTAGGTTATTATTTAAGATGAATTAGAGGTAATACAGAATTGAAGAAATGCTGAATGAGCAAGTAGGGTTTTTAAGTGGGTAGGGGACGTGGAGATCAAGTGTTTATATTGAAGCATATATGTAACAGTATTTTAATAAAGGGATGGAGTTTTATTGCATTTATGGATTTAAGGAAAGGGTATGATGATAGAGTGGGAAGGGAGCAATGTGGGCCAAAAAAAAGATGTGTGCAAGTATATGGAATATGGTGGTAAGTTACTAAATGCTGTAAAGAGATTTGTATGAGGATAGTGGAGGCTCAGGTTAGGTGTGTAGAAGAGAGGAGACTACTTCCGCTTAAAAAGTAGGTCTTAGACAGGGATGTGTAATGTCACCATGGTTGTTTAATATAGTTTATAGATGGGGTTGTAAGGAAGGAAGTAAATGCTAATGGTGTTCGGAGAGGGATGGGATTAATTATTGGGGAATGAATAAATACAAAAATGGAAGTACACAGTATGCTTTTTGCTGATGATACTGTGCTTATGGGAGATTCTAAGAAAAAATTGGATTGTGTGTAAGGAAGAGAAGTTGAAGTGAACATAGAAAAGAGTATGGTGAGATATCAAATGAATTAGATAAAGAAAAATGGAAATATCAAATTGGGAGTAGGGAGTAGGAAGAAGTGAATGTTTTCAGATATTTGGGAGTTGACGTGTCGTCGATGAATTAATGAAGGATGATTGTTAATCATAGAATTGATGAGGGAAAACAAATGTGAGTGGTGCGTTTGAGTATATGTGGAGGCAAAAAAGTTATCTATGGGAGGGAATGTAATGAAAGATATGTAGTACCAACACTCCTTGGGTGTAAAAGATTGCAGCGAGGGAGGCCCGGTTGGAGGTCATGTGGAGATGTCCTGTCTAAGAGCAATGTGTGGTGCAAATATTATGCAGTAGAAATTCGGAGTGTGGAAATTAGAAAGGTGTGGAGTTAATAAAAGTATTAGTGAGATGGTGTTTAAGAGGGTTTGTTGAGGTGGTTTGGCCATTTAGAGAGATTGGATCAAAATAAGAATTGACAAGGAGACCGTATGAAATCAGTGGAAGTAAGGCGGGGTAGGGGGTCCGTCCTCGACAAGATTGAGGGAGGGAGTAAAAGGAGTTATGTGGGCGAGGGTTTTGGACTTCAGCAGGCCATGCGTGAGCGGTGTTAAGATAGGAGTGAATGAAGACGAATGGGTACTTTGGGTGTCCTGACGATCTGTTGGAGTGTGATGCAGGGTAATATTTAGTAAAAGGATTCAGGGAACCGTTATTGTTAATATACCGGACTTGAGTCCTGGAAATGGTAAAGTACAATGCCTGCACTCTAAAGGAGGAGTTTGGGATATTGACAGTTTGGAGGGATATGTTGTGTATCTTTATACGTATATACTTCTAAACTGTTGTATTCTGAGCACCTCTGCAAAAACAGTGGTTATGTGTGAGTGAGGTGAAAGTGTTGAATGATGATGAAAGTATTTTCTTTTTGGGGATTTTCTTTCTTTTTGGGTCACCCTGCCTCGGTGGGAGACGGCCGACTTGTTGAAAAAAAAATTCTTAACTAATTAATTTTGTAATTTCTAAATTAACGAATTTTGTCGCTTCTAAATTAATTAATTTGTCACTTCTAAATTAATTAATTTTGCCATTTCTTAATGAATTATTTTCGTAAAAAAATTTCTTAATAAATTTGTCATTTTTAATTAATTAAGTTTTGTGTTTTATAATAAATTTTGTCATTTCTAAATTACAAATAAGTTTAGTAAATTTTTTTAATTTTTCTTAACGAATTTACATCCATTCTTGACTGTCATTTGGGTCTTGTTACAATGTAAACTGATAAAGTTTTCCGATATACAAACGTCTTCCTCAAATAAAAAATGTCTTAAAATACGCTTCTGGTTTTGATAAAATAACCAGGTACGCTTTAATGATTATAATTAAGAGAAAAGATCAATAATAATAAAAGTTTAATTAGTAGACTACATAATTTTAATACAAAGTCAAATTTCGCTATGAGTGGCTGTTGATCAGTGCATCTGAAAGAATTCTCAATAAAATGAACCCTTCGCAGAATTCAATGAATTCCTCGATAAATTAGACACCCATGTGCAACTCCTTGGGGTAATCTTTTATTGAGGAAACGTTTTCGCCACACAGTGGCTTCATCAGTCCAGTATACAAAGTAGAATCTTGAAGAACAGGAGGAGAATAAGGTAATCAGTCCCTCAACCTCATTCTCCTCCTGTTCTTCAAGATTCTCCTTTGTATGGACTGATGAAGCCACTGTGTGGCGAAACGTTTCCTCAATAAAGATACCCAAGAGTTGCACATGTGTCTAATTTATCAACATGTCGGTTCTCTGAACCATTCATCTACAAATGAATTCCTCACCATTACTTTCTTCCTCTATATCCTCGTTTCCATATTCTACACTTGGTGATGCAACGATCTCTTTTTACGAATGATAAACACTCGGCGACAAGAGTGTCTGCTATCACTATCCATGGTTAAGTCACTCCCAGTTCCTGGTGGAACACTGCTTGTGGTTCCACTGCTCATTTCAACCATTCTCATCTCTCCACAGAATTGTTTTGAAACGACTGTGCATGCTCCCAGCACCAGCATCAGCATTGGTGAGAGGCTCTTAGCTCCAGAAGCAAGAGCTCTGGTATTAATATCGTCTGAGAATCTGTTATATAAAGGCCTTCGATTACGAACGACGGATTGGCGGCTATGTGTCTCAACCTCGAGACTATTATGAATCATTTGCAGACGCTCCCGTATTTGCCAATGCTGACTGCATTGTTCCCAAGGTTCGCACGACTGTTGAATGTGGTCACACGAGGGCCCAAGATGATAATATCTACCGTAGTGAGCTAGGGAAATAGTTTATTGTGCCAGAGAGCGCGAAAACGCCATGGTTGATACATTGAAGCAGATATGATAGTTGTGGTTCTCACTGTGCAAGACATGTAAACAAACCTCCAAGGCTGAGGGACTGATTACCTCATCTTTTGATAAATTAGACACATGTGGAACTCTTGGGTATCTTTATTGAGGAAACGTTTCGCCACAAGTGGCTTTCATCATCCTTGCCAAAGGAGGAAACATTGTAGAATGGAGACACGTTATTGTGCAACACTGTGAAATCTTTATGGAAAACGTTTCGCCACAAAGTGGCTGTCTCTCAGTCCAGATAGCAAATTATAGAAATGGGTAAGGTAAAGAAGAAAGTATGAGGTAATCATCCCTCAACCGTGTGGAATGCAATGTGTTCAGGGGGGGGTGGGAGGGTCTCACATCACTCTTGTAAGTAAGTGCAGCACAGGTGCCAGAGGAGGTGGCTTATATACTGCGGTGAGCTGAGTGTGAATCAGGAGGAGCTGTGATCACAGTGGGACGCGGCTGCCACAAGTGTAAGTAGTGGCAGGTCCCACTGTGAACCCACCTCCTCCTGCTTCAACTCATCTCTCCGCAGTATATAAGCCACCTCTCTGGCCCTGTGCTGCACTTATAACAAGAGTGATGGACTGAACACTGACTCCAGGTTGAGGGACTGATTACCTCATACTTCTACTCTCCTTACCCATTTCTACTTTGTTAGGTAAGACACATATGCAACAGTTATGTATCTTTATTTCGAAACGTTTCGCGGCTACACAGTATGGGGCTTCTTCAGTCGAGTACGCGAAAAGTATGATGTGAAGCAGAAGATACGTGAAGACGGGATGTTAATCAGTCCACAGCGCCTTAAAGTTTATGAGTGGTCCAGTCCCTCATTCCTGTGGAGAAGAGCCGTTGTTACCGTTATTGCTGAAACAATATGAAGTGTGAAGTGAACGAACGAACGAAAGATCAGGTAAGGAGTCCCAACTGGGATGAGCGGATATGTACGGTACAGACGAGTAATAGTGCTGGAGAGGAGGTTTCTAGTCGTAGAAATAGAGCCATGGCTTAACCCAGCAGCAACGATCGTTGGACAGGATATTGGAAATAGAAATTCCGTGTTCTTCTGTTGGGACTCCGGTGGGGTGGAGGCTGGAGTAAGGGACTCGTGACGTTAGACTAGAGAGGAGTGCAGAACTGAGTCATGTCTATAAACCCAAAAAATCAAAGGCGAAACGTGTGGGTCAGAGATGGTACCGTGTCCTTAGAAGGTACCTGTCAGGGCGTGTGATCCAAGGTATTTGTAAGTAGGGTTAGGAGCAGGATCATGCAAGGAGTTTGAAAAGGTGTTTTGTTGTGGGTCTGCAATGTCTTCGTCAAGGAGCGGAGTCCAGTATTCATGACGTGTCCTCAAGTTTGTCTATCTGGTCTGTCCACTGAGCCTCGTGTTCCAGTACAGAATCATCGCAGGGACGTCTAACTTTGCTATGGAGAACTCGCTTGTGGCGAAGTCCTCATCAGACATCAAGCACCCAGCGCAGCGCCTTGTTCTGGACCACCGCTGCTGTTTAAGTAAGTTTGTTTTTTTGCTGCAAGAAGAGTGCTAGAGGAGAGTAAGTTATCAGATGACATATTATTGATTGTTAGAGGTGTAGTTTGGTGCGTTGAGAGCATTATTCAGCTTGTTAAGGCCCGCAAGTGCCCTTTACTAGCTATTGCATGCCTTGAGTGATGTGTCCGTGTAAACGAAGAAGGTAGGTCTAGATAACGCCAAGGACAGTGACAGATTGTTTGATAGGAAGATAAGTGCCGGGTGTCAGATGGTCTGAGTTCTACAGTCATGAGAGGATCACGTTTCCTGTAGTTAAAATACGTAATGCTGGATTTTGCGTGCAGGGGGGGGGGGGGGGGTGCCTCCAATTTTTGTTCCCAGATGGCTATCCTGCGAACCTCATTTGTGTTTTGTGTGTGAGTGTATCGATATTGGCATGAGTGATAAGTTGTGTAATGTCAGTCAGCATAGGCTAGTGTGATGAGCTGTGGTATTACAGGTTGGAATGTCGTTTAGTGTAATAAAATGTAAGTGGTATGGGAAAGGACAGAATCCCAGGGGTACGTCGCGAGTCATTGTAGTGTGAAGTAGTCAATTAACAGCCTCGTAAAATTGATTCTCATGGTGACTGCCGTTAGAAGTGCAGAGAGGAGTTTACGGGAGTATTGAGGAGGCAGGTTGAAGTTAGTGAAAGTTTGTACTTAGCCCCTCGTGCCACACAGTGTCAAAAGCTTTTCAGCGCTACTTTGCAACCAGGCGTGGCCGTTTCTTTGTTTTGTGTGTATGTGAGTGTAGTTGAGAATGATGTTAATGCATCCTATGTGGATCAGATGTGTGTTCTGAAGCCCCCCCAAACTGGTTCATATGAAATTAGAGAGATATGTTCCAGTATCTGCGGAAGGGCGATTATTAATGATTTTTTCAAAGATTTTTCCTAAAGATTCGAGGAGGCTGATAGGCGATAGTTTTCTAGGGTCAGAGTGGTCTTTATTGGGGTTTAGAAGGAGATAGCATAGCAAGCTTTGAAGAGGGAAGGGAAGTATCCAGAGGCAAGGATGCATTGAGGAGGAATGTGTAGGCAGTAATGATCGGAGTCAGGAAGGTGGTTTCCAGGATAATATTGGTTTAGGCCAGAGGCACCAGGAGCCTATTGGAGAAGGTGTCTGATGAGAGTGTTAATGTCTTTGTATTGGTGAAAGGAGTGTCGAGTTCTTGTGAGTGAGGTAGAGGAGTGTCTAGATGTATGTGGCTGTCTGGTATTGTTTTCTTGTGTGTGTGCAGTGTTCCAGTGTTCTATTTCTGGAATGTGTAGAGTAACGTTAGGTGAGGTGGGGTGAGCGTGTGAGAGATGTCTCCCAGATGTGTTTTGAAAGAAGATGTTGGTAGCAGCCTGTGGGTCTGAGATGTGTGTGTTGTTGTGGGTGATGTGTTTGAATTTGTTGGCTGTGAGTAAGTGCCGGTCTGATGTTTTTTGTATAGCATGTCCAGAAGGCTTTATGTTTTTAACACCTGCCTGTCCGCTTGTTGTATAGGTCGTGACAGTGATTGTTGTGGTCTTGGTCTAGGCTGGGTGTAAAGAGATGTTGTTTCTGAGAGTGGTAAGTGAGATCTAATCGGACTTTATTAAATCTATGTGGTTTAGAGGAATTGCGGTGTGGTAAGCAATACTTAGTCATCTTGTTCTGAGTGACTGTTTTGAAAGGAATAACGAGTGGTGTGAGTTTTCTTTGGTATTGGGTCGATGTTTGGTGCTTGTGTAATTGGTGTCCTGGATGAGATTAAGTTGCGTAGGGATCCGATGTCAGAGATGGGTTTGTTATTTGTGGAGTCCGATAGGTGAGGGGTTAATATTGTCTATGTGTTGTTTTGAAAGCATCCCAGTCAGCGTTCATGTAGGAGAATGAAGGTGTGGATGGAATGAGGTATAGGGTTGGTGGAGGAGATGTGTAAGATGACCTGGGATGTGATCAGAGCCTGTAATGTGGAAGGGCAGGTGAGATGTAATGTTGAAATAGGAGAGCTGGCACGGGTTTGCCAGATTGAATTCTGGTTTCCTTGCCCTTGTGATGTAAGAAGGTATTGGAGAGGCTGGCCAAGATGAATTAGGTTTTATGTGTTTGTGAAGTTGGAGATAATTGGTGGACCAAGTGGTGTTACTGGTGTGATGAAATCAGTGTGTTTTGGCATTCATGTCAGCTAGTAGTAATTGGTGTGGTTGGTGTAGTTGGAAATCTAATGAGAGGTTCGTGTATGATGAGAGTAGTGTTTGTGGCGAGGCATATGAGGTGAAAAGAGATAAAGGGCCAAGTGGGTGTGAGATCAGACCGCAAGACAGGTGTTTGGTGAATAAAAGGGATTGGGAGAAATTCCCATATGTTAATAAGTATGGAATATGACAAGGATGGCAAGGCCCCATCGTTGGATCATAGGGGGACTGTAGTGCAGTATAACCATAATGGCGGATACATGAGGGCTTTGAGGCGATGGTAGCAGTTTTCTTAGGCAAAAATATATCTGGTGGCATCTGCTTCAATGGAGCTCGCCAGTAGTGTGTCGTAATTGTAAGAGTAAGAACGTGCACGTTTGAACTGAATCGCCATAAACGTGATTTATGGTTGGCGTCTTAGCAAATTAATGTCGGGTGGAGGAGTTGGATTAAAGCCCTATTAGTGGTGCCATCAGTGGATGTGTGTTTGTAGGTGCTACGGACCCGTTTCCTGGAGGGGAGGAAGAGATGGATCTGTTTTTATGTTCTTTGGTCTGTCCGTTAGAAGTTGGGGTAGGTTTAGGTTTGAGGGGGATTTTGTCTGGAGGAGGTGGAGTTGGACCTGGATTTAGTTTTTGGTTGTGGTGGAGTGGGGGAAGGTGGATGCAGAGGAAGTGGAAGTTTTTTGGGAAGCTGTGAGGAAGTGAAGTTTTTGGAAGGGAGGGAAATGGAAATTTAAGGGTAAGTGGGGGAAGGGGGGGGGGTGCGTAGCAGTAGGGGTTTTTGGTGGGAGGTGTAGAAGTAAGTGAAGAGAGGTAGTGGAGGAGGAAAAGCTGGTGGGATAGGAAGTGGGGGGGGGGAGAGAGGAAGGAATGAGAGGTTGTAGGAGGGGTTGGAAGGAAGCAGGAAGGAGGGATAATTAAGAGGGAAGATTGTTAGCAGACAGATTAGGTTAAAGGACATTGAGTAGTCTGATTGGTAAGCTTGTGAGATTAAACCCTCGCAGATGGGCAGCAGTGGGCAAGTTGACAGTTAGTTTTGTAGTCTATGTGGGTGTAGAAGGAGAAGTGCTTTGTACTGTGTGTTGGTGTTTGATGTGTGTAGAGTAGAAAGAGGTAGACCAAGTGCGTGGGGAGGCCCAGGCATTGGGGTAGGGGAGGGAGGTGTGGAAGGGAGGAGGTAAGGAAGGGGAGGGAGGAGCAGGAAGGGTTGGGGAGGGAGGGGGTTTGGTTTGCTCTGAGGGAGGAAGAATGTGCTTTCTAGAAGGCAGGAATTGCAACTGCAGTGTGTGACCCCGCCGCAGTTAGAACATTTAAGGGGAGGTTGCAAGTATTCCAGAAGTGCCAGTTGCTGAACATCTGGAGCAGACTTGTGTAGATGTGCATTGTTTTTTGTCGTGGCCGAATTTGTAGCATTTAAACATTGTGTGTTTGGGGTGGAAGTTCGGAGTGAAGAGAGCTTTTGGAGGAATGCGAATGGTCCTTGGCAAAGATTTCCCTTTACTGAAGAGTGTAGAGGCGTCAGCAGAGTAAACAGCGTATTTTGAGAATGGTAGAGTTTTCTGGTCTGTAAATATCGTCAACAGGACTTTGTTCTTAGTACTGATATCTTTTATTAAGTCTTCTTTGTCTGTGTCATAGGCTGTCAGGAGAGAGTAGTCTACGTGTTTAGCAATGACTGTGCTTTTGGGACGGTGCTCAGGGAGTCCAAATAATGGTTGAAGCCTGCGTTGAGAAGTTTTTGTCTGGGATCGCTTGAGGTGTACGCTTTGTAGGAATGTTTGTCAAGAAGGAGTTTGAAACCTGAGTTGGTTTTGAAGACTTTAAGTTGAGGTGGCACCAGTGATCTGATATAATAAAATTTTCCGGACAGATAGTGGCATCAGGATTAGAAATTTGAGGTTTTAGGGGAGAAGGAATTGGATTTAGTAGAAGCAGAGGCAGGTGTGGGAGGTTGGGGGGGAGTGGAAGGGGGGTGGGAGGTGGAAGGCAACGAAGGCATCGTCTAATTACGAAAAGATTTAATTGGAGTGACAATCGCCAAAAAGTGAAGTACTCAGCTAGGGAAGTACGTGTAAGTAGACACACGTAAATTGCCTGGCGCAGGACACTGAGGGGGTGAACGTAGCTTGATGGAGCACTGTATAAACCTGAGTGGTGGCGAGACTGGCTGTATGGCGTGCAGTCACAGGCGAAGAGAATTCAGCAGAAAGGGGGCTTCCTGCCCTTCGGTCGGCAACCCCCCGACGCACCAATCCTGATGGTGGAGAGGAAGACAAGGTCCACAAGCCTACTCCCAAAACGGGGAAATTCAAGAGGCCGGACGCGAGGTTTTTGGTAACACCGTCACCACCCGGCTAAACGCTTGAATCCTTTATTAAAGGAACAATCTATCA
>NC_069493.1:14007256-14012256 GCF_026875155.1 Cherax quadricarinatus
CAAGACGGTTTAAAACCCACCCAAAAAACTGATAAACCTTAAACGGAATAAACCAAAAAAGGGGATTTGTATATTTCCTTTAAAAGCCTGATTTAAAACCATCAAGACGATAAAAACCAAAAAAGACTGATAAAAACCAAACAAGACTAAATTTTCCAAAACAAACATAAAACCCATCAAGAGGGAATAACCAAAAAAAGACTGTTATAACCAACAAGACTGATATCCCCATAAGACTATAAAACCATCAAGAGATATAACCAACAAGACTGATAAAAACCAAAAAATTACTGATAAAAACCCAAACAAGGACTAATAAAACCAAAACAAGACTGATAAAAACCAAAGAAAGGACTGATAAAACCCAATCAAGATGAAAATAAATCCAAAAAACTGATATAACACAGAAACTGTTTTATAACCAACAAGACTGAAAATAACCCAAACAAGACTTGATTTAAAACCAAATAAAGCCCTGATTTTCCCAAAAAGGGATGATTAACCCAACAAGACTAAATAAAACCAAACAAGACTGAATCCCAAACAAGACGGGATAAAACCAAACCAAAGTTTGTAAAACCCAAACAAACTTTTTTAAAACCCACCAAACTGTTTAAAAAACCTTTTCAGATGATTTTAACCCAACAAGACTGTTTATAAAACCACCAAACTGATAAAAACCAAACAAGACTGATAAAACCCCAAAGGCTAAATAAACCCAAACAAAAACCGTTTTAAAAACCCCAACAAGACTGAAAATACCAACAAGACGGGATATAACCAAAAGGGACTGATATAAAAACAAGACTGATAAAACCATCAAGACGGGATTTTAACCCAAAAAAAAGGGACTGATTCCCAAACAAGACTGATATAAAAAAACAAGACTGATAAAACCCATCAAGATTTAAAAATAATTAAACCAACAAGACGGGAATGACCATCAAAGACTGATAAAAACCAAACAAGACTGATATGACCAACAAATGATAAAACCCAAACCCAAAACTGAAATAAAAAAAACAGACTGATTAACCAACAAAAAATATAAAAACCAACAAAAAACTGATAAAACCAAAAAGCTGAAAATAAACCAAAAAGGACTGATAAAAGCCAAAAAGGGCTGATATAACCAACCCAAGACTGATATAACCAAAAAAACTGATAAAAGGCCAAAAAGATGTTTAAACCAACAAGATTAAATATAACCAAAAAGACTGATATAACCAACAAAAATGAAAAAAACCCTAAAGACTGTTTAAACCCAACAAAAAGGGAAATAAAAAGCCAACAAACGATATAAACCAACCAAAAAACTGAAAAAACCCAAACAAGGATTTGGAAAAAAACCAACAAGACGATAAAACCAACAAGACGGGATTAAAACCCATAAAGACTGATATAACCAAAAAGGATGAAATAAAAAACAAGACTGATATAACCATCAAGACGATTAACCAACAAGACTTTTAAAAAACCAACAAGACTGCATAAACCAAAAAAGAGTTATAGCCAACAAGACTGATATAACCATCAAGACGGATATAACCAAAAAAGATTTGATATAACCAAAAAGATGATAAAAACCTTCAAGACGGGATATAACCAAAAAGGGGACTGTATTTAACCAACGGGGACTGAAAAAAACCCAACAAGATTAAAACCCAAAACTTGATGGATAAACCCAAAAAGGGGCTGTTTAAAAGCAAAAAGACTGTTTAAAAACCAAAAGGGACTGAAAATAACCCTTTCAAGATTGATAAAAACCAAAACAAGACTGATAAAACCACAAGACGGGTTTTAAACCAAATCAAGATTTGAAATAAACCAAAAAGATGATAAAAAACCCTTTTAAAAACTGTAAAACCCAACAAGATTGTTATAACCATCAAGACTAAATTTTAACCATAAAGATGTTATAACTTCCAAGGGACTGAGTAAACCCAAAACAAGGGAATGATAAAACCCAACAAAAATGATAAAAATAAAATCAAGAGATAAAACCCCAACAAGACGGGGATATAACCCCATAAAGGGACTGTTTAAAACCCCCAACAAGACTGAAAAAACCAAAAAAGGGATAAAAATAACCACCAAGACTGTTTTAAAACCCAAACAAATTGATATAACCCAAGACTGAAATAACCATAAAAGACTGATATAACCATCAAGTGATATAAAAACCTGGGACGGGGGATAAAACCAAAACAAGACGGGATTTAACCAACAAGACGAAAATAACCCAAAAGACTGATAAAACCCAAAAAGGGGGGACTGATAAAAACCACAAGACGATAAAAACCAAAAAAGACTGTTTTAAAACCCACAAGACTGATAAAACCCAAACAAAACTGTTTTAAAAACCAAAAAGGGACTATATAAAAAACAAGTGATAAAACCCCAACAAATGAATTAACCTTTTCAAGACGGGGGGGGGTTTTATAACCAAAACAAGATTTGATATAACCAACAAGAACTGATATAACCAAAAAGGGACTGATTTTAAACCCAAAAAGGGGGACTGAAATAACCTTTCAAGATGATAAAAACCATCAAGACTTTTTATAACCATCAAGACGATATAACCTTTTTAAAAAGACTGATATAAAACCCAAAACAAGACGGATATAAAAAAAAAAAACCAACAAATGATAAAACCCAAAATAAAAGACTGATAAAACCAACAAGACTGATATAACCAAAAAGGGACTGATAAAACCAAAAAGACTGATATAACCATCAGACTGATAAAATCGGGGCGAAAAACCAAAAAGATAAAATTTAACCATAAGGCTGAATAACCAACAAGACTGATAAAACCACAAACGGGATATAACCCACAAGAAGTATAACCAACAAGACTGATAAAAACCTCAAGACTAATAAAAACCAAAAAAGATGTAAAACCCAACAAGACGGATTACCAAAAGACGTTATAACCAAAAGATGATAAAACCCATAAAGATGAAAAAACCCACAAGACGATATAACCACAAGAGTAAAATGCTGATATAACACAGATGATATAAAACCAAAAGCTGATAAAAACCAACAAGACGATAAACCTAAAGACTGATATAAACCAAACAAATAATATAACCACAAGACGATATAACCAAACAAGACTGATATAACCAACAAGACTGATAAAAACCCAATCAGACTGATTAAACCAACAAGACTGTAAACCTTTCAAGACTGATATAACCAAAAGACTGATATAACCAAAAAAGACTGATATAGAACAAGACTGTTTTCCCAAACAAGACTGATTAACCAACAAAAACTGATATAACCCAAACAAGATGATATAACCAAAAAGGGATGTTTATAACAAAAAAGACGATTAGCCAAACAAGACTTTTTTCCAAAAAGACTGATATAACCAAACAAGACTGATATAACCAACAAGATGATAAAACCAAAAGACTAATAAAAACCATCAAGACTGAATAACAAAAAAAGATGTTTAAAACCCAAAAACTGATAAAACCCAAAAAGATGATTACCAACAAGACTGAATAACCAAACAGAGATTAACCAAAACAAGTGATATAACCAACAAGACTGATATACCAACAAGACGATTAACCAACAAGATGATAAAACCCACAAACTGATAAAACCCATCAAGACTGATAAAACCATCAAGATGATAAAACCCATCAAGACTGATAAAACAAACAAGATGATTACCAACGGGTGATAAAAACCAAAAAGACGGGTATAACCATCAAGACGATAAAACCCAACAAATGATATAACCAACAAGATGATATAAACCACAATTATAAAACCCAAACAAGAGATAAACCCATCAAGACGAAAAAAAACCAACAAGATGTATACCAACAAGACGATATAACCAAAAACTGATATAACCAAAAAGACTGTTTAAAAAACCACAAGTGATATAACCCATAAGAGATTTAACCAACAAGGGATGATATAACAAAAGACTGATATAACCAAAGATGATATAACCAACAAAAAATGTATAACCATAAAGATTGATAAAACCCATCAAACGATATAACCTCAAGACTGATAAAAACCAACAAGACTGATATAACCAAAAGACTGAAAAACCCAACAAAGATATAACCCAAGACTGAATAACAACAAGATGATAAACCCAACAAGACTGATAAAACCTCAAGCTGATTAACCAACAAGACTGATATCCCCATCAAACTGATAAAAATCAAGACGATTTTACCAACAGACTGTATACCAACAAGGGACGAAAA
This sequence comes from Cherax quadricarinatus, assembly GCF_026875155.1. Lineage (NCBI taxonomy): Eukaryota > Metazoa > Arthropoda > Malacostraca > Decapoda > Parastacidae > Cherax > Cherax quadricarinatus. Next base: position 14,011,507 of record NC_069493.1, read on the forward strand.
AAACCAAAGATTGATATAACCAACAAGACTGTATAACCAAAAGGGACTGTAAAAACCAAACAAGATGATATAGTAACAAGACTGATTAACCAACAAAATGTTTAAACCCAAAAAAGACTGATATAAAAAAAACAAGACTGAATAGCCAAAAAGATCTAAACCAACAAGACGATATAACCAACAAGACTGTATAACCACAAGACTGTTTAAAACCAACAAGACTGAAAAAAACCATCAAGACGATTAACACAAGATGATATAACCAACAAGGTGATATACCAACAAGATGAATAACCAAAAAGACTGATATAACCAAAAACTGATATAACCCAAGAGATAAAACCCAAAACAAGTGATAAAACCCAAACAAGAGTATAGCCAAAAAGACCTTATAACCAACAAGAGTATACCAACAAGACGATAAAACCAACAAAAATGATATGCCAAAAAGATGATAAAACCCACAAATGATATAACCAACAAGACTGATATAACCAAAAAGACTGAAAACCCAACAAGACTGTATAAAACAAGACTGATATAACCAACAAGATGATAAAACCAAAAAGGGACTGTAAAAAATAAACCCCAAGATGTATACCACAAGCTTTATAACCAACAAGATGATAAAACCAAAAACGAAAAAACAACAAGACTGTATGCCAACAAGACTGATAAAACCCCATCAAGACTGTTTTAAACCAAAAAAGTGATAAAACCCAAAACAAGCTGATATAACCATAAAGGGCT
>NC_069493.1:14017256-14019756 GCF_026875155.1 Cherax quadricarinatus
TACCAAAAAAGACTGTAAACCACAAGACGATATAACCAACAAGATGATAAACCCAAACAAGATGATTAACCAAAAAAACTATAAACCAACAAGACGATAAACCAAAGACTGAATAACCAAAAGACTGAATACCACAAACTGATAAACCCAAACAAGACTTAAAATAACAAATCCACAAGACTGGACCTTAAACCAAAAGACTGATAAAACAAAACTGTTAACCAAAAGGGTTTTAAAAATAAAAAAACCAACAAGACTGAAAAACCTAAAAGACTGATATAACCCAAGACTGATAAAAACCAACAAGTGATAAAACCATCAAGACTGAAAAAAAACCAAAAGATGATAAAACCCAAACAAGACTGATAAACCAACAAGACTGAAAAACCAAAAGACTGAAAAACCCAAAAGACGATAAAACCAAAAAGACTGTTTTAAAACCCAACAAGCTGATAAAAAAATTTAAAACCAACAGACTGATATAACCAACAAGACTGATTAACCACAGATGAAAAACCAAACAAGACTGATATAACCAAAGACTGATATAACCATCAAGACTGATATAACCAACATGCCCTGATAAAACCCAAAACAAGATGATAAAAACCAACATGACTGATATAACCATCAAGACTGTTTTATAACCATAAAGACTAAATAACCCATAAAGGGACGGGTATAACCAACAAACGATAAAACCCAAAACAAAAACTGATAAAACCCCATCAAGACTGATAAAACCCAAAACAAGGACAAATAAACCCAAAACCAAGACTGATAAAACCCCAAAAAAAGGACTGATATAACCATCAAGACTGATAAAACCCAAACATAAATGATATAACCATAAAGCTGATAAAAAACCATCAAACTATAAAAACCTTCAAGACTGTTTTAAACCCCAAAAAGACTAAATATAACCAACAAAAACTGATAAAAAATAAAGGGACTGATATAACCAACAAGCCCTAATATAACCAACAAGACTGATAAAATCCAAAAAGGGACTGATTAAAAAACCACAAGACTGATATAACCAACAAAAACTAATATAACCAAAAAGACTGATATAACCTTCAAGATGATATAACCGACAAGACTGTTAAAACCAAGAAACTGATATAAACCATCAAGACGATAAAAACCAAACAAGACTGATATAACCAACAAGACGATATAACCACCCAAGCCTGTTTATAACCAACAAGACTGATAAAAACCAAACCAATATTTGATAAAAACCTCAAGACTGATAAAAACCAACAAGATGATTTTAACTACAAGATTTGAAAAAACCCAACAAGACTGATATAATTTTTCAAGACGTTTAAACCCAAAAAAAAATGATATAACCAACAAGTTGTAAAACCCCTTTTCAAAAATGATATAACCAAAAAGGGACTGATATAACCATCAAAACTGTTTAAAAACCCCAATCTTTGACTGATAAAACCCCAACAAAAACTGAAAAACCCAAAAAAGGACGATATAACCATAAAGGGATGATATAACCAAAAAAAAAGATAAAACCATCAAGATGATTTAACCATCAAGACTGTTATAACCTACAAGATGAAATAACCTAAAAGACTTTTATAACCATCAAGACTGAAAAAAACCAACAAGACTGATAAAACCATCAAAAAACGGGTTTTAAAAAACCATCAAAAACCTGAAAAACCCAAAACAAGACTGATATAAACCATAAAGACTGATAAAAACCTCAAGATTTGTTTTAAAAAACCAAACAAGACTGATAAAACCCACCCAAGACTGAAAATAAAAATCAAGACTGTTAAAACCCAAAACAAGACTGATATAACCATCAAGACTGATAAAACCCAAACAAGCTGATAAAAACATAAAAGGCCCTGTTAAACCACAAGACTGTTAAAAACCATAAAGGCCCTGATATAACCATCAAGACTGAATAACCAAAAAAGACTGATAAAAACCAACAAAAATGAGGAAGTCATCACCGTAACTAACCGGGGCCCAAAACCACCCCACTTTTTTTCCAGTGTGTTTTATAAGATTAAAGAAAGTCTTCTACGGGGCCGATACGTCTCGCCGGGATAAAAAACCATCCACTTTGTTTTTTGGGGGTCCAACATTTTATAAGTTACAAAACCCAATTTTATAAGTTACACAACTTTATAATTTAAACAAAAACGTTAAAAGGGTTACAAAAAACATTTTATAATTTTCAAAACATTTTATAAGTTACACAACAGTTATAAGTTAAAACAACAGTTAAAAGTTCCCAAAAAACAGTTATAATTTTAAAACAACAGTTTTAATTTAAACCCCAACAGTTAAAGTTACAAAAACAGTTATAATTTTAGACAACAGTTTTTAATTTACACAACATTTAAATAAGTTCCCAAACAGTTATAAGTTACACAACAGTTATAAGTTACACAACAGTTATAAGTTACACAACAGTTATAAGTTACACAACAGTTATAAGTTACACAACAGTTATAAGTTACACAAC